>CM021698.1:64398540-64650695 GCA_011074415.1 Stictonetta naevosa
AAAAAAAAAAAAAAAAAAAAAAAAAAAAAAAAAAAGGTAAATAGACAATGGGAATGCAATTCTATTAGGACTCTCATGTTTTCAAGACTTAATGTAAGTTTTGGCAAGGATATTCAGTAAAACTATATTGATTCATCTTTGCCTGTTTTCAGTTTTTGTATTTTGACCAAACTCCAGCATTATCACATGAATCCAAATAAGGTGCTATTTTTGTTTACAATCTTTTACTACATGATTAACTTAATTCTGTGCAAAATTTCAGCTTTGTGCATAAAGCTTAACATGACAACTTATCCTATATGAAGACACTAACAGAGGAGAAAAGCTATTTTAAAACTAGGTGCACTGACTTCAATACATTTTAGAGCAGGCCTTATTTTCATGAACTTCACAAGTTAGTATGCTGGTTTTATGAGAATCATCAGGACTATGTGGAAAGATGTTGGCAGAGTAATTCATGTAGTAAAACAATTCTCAAAATACTGGTTGTATTTTCAATTATGCTTTCTATTTGATTGTTAAAAGCCAATCTGGTTGATCCAGCAATATACACTTGGCTTTGCAGCCACTGTTGCTGTTTAGTAATGACTTGGGAAGTCCTATGCCTTTGAAACTCTATGCAAATCATCTAAAAGGAGCCAACTTTAACACTCAGGTTGAATTAGAAAATAGGAAAACACACAATGTAAGTAGATTAAGAACAAATTTGTCTCTAGCTAAAATTAAGCACTGATTTGCAGCGACATTGTGAAAACACCAAACTGTACATTAAAATTCCTAAACATCACTGCTATTCACAAGCCAATGCAAACATTCTTTACTTCTGTGTCTAAAAGTGAGTTTATAAGTTAGGAAAATGATGTCAGTATAAAAGAATTCCAAACTAATTTTATCTGATGGGCAAGTGAATTCAAGTACTGAGATACTAAATAAATATTTGACAGCATCATTCTATAGTATAATTTATTTCACATATGTACTAAATTAAAATGATTTTTTTTTCTAAACTGCAAGAAATTTCCAGGCAAACCACTAAGTGGGATGATGACGATGGCTGCCATTGTGTCACGGTGGAGAACTTTCTCACCCTTCCAAAGAGTTTTGAGCAAATAATCAAAACCACAAGGCAGAGAAAAGTATAGTAGTTACAGTTTTGTCGCTCTAGTGACAGTGAGTTTAAATCTATAACACTGAGCATTTCTGCTAATGGGGGAGAAGGAACTGATGTTGAGTGCCTGACCTTGTATTTGCATCAAGAAGCACTACCATTATGGATAAGGAGCTCAGAGTTTTGCCTAGCAATGGGCACTGCTGGGAAAATTAATTCCAATGTGGCAGTGCTGTTGTTAGGATACTATTTAAATCTGTGATGTGTCTCAATGACTGGTGGGAAATATGTTCCTCACATAATGACCAATATGCACTGACACTTGATGGCACAGGGAAATACACAAAAGGCATGTAAGAACTACTAGATGTGTTGCACAAACAGGTCCAGTACACAGATTCCTTCAGAGAGGAAATTAGATAACATGCACTATTTTCTATTATATGCTGAAATGGAAGCTGCAGAGCGACTATACATACTTCCAGGTCCCCACATGGAAAAAGTAGGTCCATTCAGTGGTTCCTACTAAGGCAGAGTTTCTATGAAAATTGCATTTAAGGTTCAACCAAAGAAGAGTTCCACAACATCCCAAGGATATAGAGAAGCATTTTTTATACTGTAGTCAGGGTGACAGAGAATCAAACTGGTTTAGACCACGCTGTAATGCTAGGGTCAAAATTTGAACTGAAATTCCCTCAAATGGAGAGACTACTATACAGAATTTTGATTAAAACCCCCATAGAGACAATAGATAGCTGCAAAGATCAGCTATTTTATATCCCAGAAAAATTATCAAGGGCAAGGTTCATAATTAATTAAGAAAAATATAGGTAATACTTATCTGAAATGCAAGCCTTACTTATATGTAATAGCATATGCTTTTAAAATATTACACTGTACATACCAATACAAAGTTTTGGATATTAAATGCAAAAAAAAAATAATTCAATAGCACTTTCACTTACAAAAAAATGATTTAAAAAAATATGTTATTTTTTCCCCATTACAGATAAAGGACATATATTTAACAAAATCCAAAAGAAGTGATATGGAAATGCAAGCTCAACTTGATTTATATAGTGAGATTAAATTTAGAATGACATTTTCCATTTATTTTTTTAATACATACTATTTTCCCCCCCTCACTTGCTTCCTTGTCTTGGAGAAACCTGGAATATCTATTGATTGTTCTACAAATCATGAAACCTTAACCAATCTGACATTAAAATACTTGAGCTATGTAAGAGAAAATTAAAACGGACAGTATTAGAGGTTCTACATTAATCTTTTCTCTTGATCTAACAGTTTATATCATATATGAATATACACGTTCTAGTCTTCTTGATGTACTTGCTGTCATGTACACAGGGTCCTTTTCTCTCAAGGGAGTGTTAATACAGAAAAATGCATTTGTTGTGAAGCTTCATTCTAATACAATACTGACTCTGTATAGCACATTGGCACTGTTCTGGATGAAAAGCATTACATGCACGTAAGCTGTATTATTAAAAAACAAACAAAAAAAAAACAATTAGGGAGATTAGAAAGAGTGAAAGAGAAGGAAAATAGGGGTTCTGAAATAATATAATGCTGCTGGAAAATAATCATTTTATCTTCCCAGGCTTACAGTGTCACATAATTGCCATTGTGATGTAGCTTTTTGCTTTATTTATTATTGAAAAATAAATTCCCTTTGTGTACATGGACGTTTGGTTGTACTTCGGAATTAGCTGCAGTTCATGGTGATTTAAACACCAGCAATAAACCATTTTCTAATAACATGCAAAAAAGAGTCACAAGGTTGACCCAAAAATCAGTACTTGTTCAATTACCTACCACCCTTGTTTACAAAGTTCACAGGTCCCAATATCTTCTTTAGAAATATCTCCTATTTTAAAGCTTTTAGCTTAAATGTCTATGCACAGATGCTACACATGAAATTTTATGGGTAAGCGCCCTCAAATAGGGCACAGATTTGTTTGGATTTGTGCATGCGTAAATGTATTTGAAAATGTATTTGAATGATAGGCTTGGGTAATTTCATGTATAATTTGTCAAGCAGAAGTCTTGACCACTTATGCCAGAATAAAAAAATAAAAAAAATAATAAAAAAAAAGTTTTTTCAAACTACAGGGAAATTAACTGTTATCTTTAATAGTTTATCACAGAATATGAATGCATGGCATGGAGCTGTGGCATACTGAATGACTACAATCGTTTTCAATAAAATAACATTGCAAAAATATGCATCATTACACAGCTACTGTGCTACCAACTTATTGTTCCAGTTCTGTCAGACTACCTTGGTGAAATTCAACTAAAAATATTAGAGCTACACCTATTTCTGATCTCACTCAGTTTGCGTTAATGTGTGACATATCCCAATATCAGACTAGGTTAAGTGTAAGTCCAGAGTTGACTATATATAACATCTTTAGTTAAGTCAAAAAAAGAAAAATTATACAGTTATTATTCCCATGCTCTAATGTGGGAATAAAAATGTTTTTGCAGAGTTACGTTTTTTAGAGGGAAGGAATGTGGTACTGAGATATGCTTACAGTGATAAGAAAGCTTAACAGACAACCTTGTAAAATGCAGACAACCAGAATCCTTAGAGCAATTAGGTGGAAATCACTGTGTAAGAAACATTACCACCTCAAAGAATATAAAAGTCAAAAGAAATTTGACTTATAACAGGCCAGCAACTGAAAGCCATGTATTGTCTGTGGAGCACTGGATAGATCGTGAACCTGGATTACCCAGTCAATGGGGAAACAGGGGAGGGTCCAGATCGTTGAGAAAAAAAACGTATATAAACTGTACTATGTGACTAATATGTGCGCTCCTGCTTGTGGAATGCCCGCCATTGCAATCACGAATAAAAA
Organism: Stictonetta naevosa; assembly: GCA_011074415.1. NCBI lineage: Eukaryota > Metazoa > Chordata > Aves > Anseriformes > Anatidae > Stictonetta > Stictonetta naevosa. Next base: position 64,402,534 of record CM021698.1, read on the forward strand.
TGCTACTTCTCTGAGATCCTCGCCTGAGCCTATGTTATTGGCTACAGAGTGTTTCTCACAGTTTGGGGGCTCGTCCGGGATCCAGTCACCTGCTGTGGAGCCCCACTGCCGCAGCAGCAGGAAGGCATGCCCTGCTGATTTCAGCGGTCCTGTGCATCAACGGTGGTGGTTCTGTGGAGGGCTGACAGAGGGCCTGAGACTGGTTAAAGAGGCAGGATCCATGAAGTACTGAGGAATGGAAAAAGGTAGGCACTCCGCGTTTGAGAATTGATCCAGTAACTCTGTGCACAGACCAAGGTAAGAAATATTAAGTATTGCCTTGGGGGTCGGGTGATGCTCTGTGTGACGTGTTATTGAAACCCACTTTTGTACGAAGTGAGTGTGGAGTCCTGATCCGCAGTTTTGTAGCTCTGCAAGGGATGCAGCCGGAGACGGATGAAGCATGAGATAAGAGAGAGAAAGGAAGAGTCTCAGGAAATTTGGTGTATGGTGAAGTGCTTGGCAGTACACCCCCATTTTCCAGAATCAGAACATTAGCGTGTGGTACCATGCAGGAGGTAAATGTCTGTAGCAGCACACTGATAAGGGCTAGGAAAAATGAGATCATATGGGATCCAGGGGACATGGAGATACCCCTGGGGGAGTGCCTACCGACAGTTCTTCCTGAAGAATGATAAGAAATAGGAAAAATAATCCCAAAATTGGAGGAAGTGATAAAAGAAGAAAATGGTTAAATATTGTGTATCAGTCTGGAAAAAGAACCAATTAAGGAAACAGCAGTATTTTGGCCCAAACAAGGGTCTGATGAAAATTCAGGCTTTAATTTATATGTAAACAATAAGATTCCTTTTTTGGAGGAGACAAGTTATGATCCCTATAATCCTAATATTGCACCAGCAGCTGCTGCTAAGGAGAGTACTCTAGGCTCTGGTAAGAATTGGAACAAGGTAGAAGAGATATTGAGAATTTCGCCTTCCCCGATACTAACAGTACTAACACTAACTGTGTATCCTCTTAGGTGAACTCCCCCTCTCCCTACCAGCAGACAGGTTAGGGGTTTTAAGAAGGAGATGAAGTCTTTAATTGAGGACCCCATCAGGCTAGCTAAACAATTAGACCAGTCCCTAAGGCCTAAATTATACCCTTGGGGGGAAATGATGTCTATACTAAGTATGTTGTTTACAGGGGAAGAAAGAGAGTGATCAGGAGGAGAGCTGCTGTGCAGGAGTAGGGGGAGCTTATCCTCTGGGACCGGTGGTAATACCAGCAGAGCAGGGGTGCCCACCTGCCGATCCTGGCTGGAGTGGTGATAGTACGCATCCATAACCCACCTAGAGGGGGATGGGAGCCAGGGATTTGATCTTTCCATAGCATCCAGGTAGACTTTATTGAGTTACCTAAAGTAGGGAGACTTAAGTACTTGTTTGTCCTAATTGACCATCTGACTGGATGGGTGTAAGCTTCCCCCTTGGTATCTGCCACTGCAAACACGGTGGCTAAGGAGCAAATAGTCCCTAGATATGGGATAGTTGAAAACATTGATTCAGATAAAGGAAGTGATTTCACTTCACAAGTACTGCAAGGGTTAATGCAGGCCTTAGAGACTGAGTGGGATTTTCATATCCCCTGGCACCTCTTCTCTTCTGGGAAGGTAGAGTGAATGAAACAGACATTAAAGAAGCAATTAACTAAATTAGTGTTAGACACCCAACTTCCTTGGGTAAAACCTTTAGCACTCCTCCGGGTTCAAACAGCACCAAGAAAGGATATAGGAATTTCACTATATGAGATGCTGTTCAGATTACCCTATCTGGGAAGAAGGGATGAGATACCACAATCTGAAACAAGAGAGAGTTTTCTTAAGAACTATATTCTGGAGCTGTACTCTTCTTTGTCATCTCTCAGGGCCTGTGGGTTGTTGGCTCAAACCCCCACCACCATCAACCAGGAAATTGGGTCCTGATTAGGACCTGCAAAGAATCAAAACTCCGGCCTGAATGAGAAGGACCATTCCAAGTACTACTAACCACTGAAACAGCCATAAGAACTGCAGAAAAAGGTTGGACTCACTATACTTTAGTGAAAGCACCCATCGACCCAAGTACCTGAGAAGTCATCCTACAGAAGAGTTGTTGAAAGATAAAATCAAAAAGAAAAATCTCATAATAGACACTGAGCAGGACAAAAGCTTACAATTGTAAACTAACCACTTATTTTCACAGGTAGCTAATTGTACTGGGTCCTGCTGGCATGTTAACTTTCCCTGCAGCAGCCCATACAGTGCTGCACTCTGCACTTGTAGCTAGAAAAGCAGTGGTATCACACCAGTGTTGTGTCTGCTGCTGAGAAGTGCTGGCACAGCATCAGGACTCTCTCTAACCCTCCGAGGGGGTGGGCAAAAAAGTGAGAAAGCAACATCACCAGGGCAGCTGATCTAAACCGACCAAAGGGATATTCCATACCATATGATGTCACACTCAGCAATAAAAGGGGGAAAAAGGAAGAAGGGGGGAGAGGTGGGCTCTCATTGCGAAAATGTCTGTCCTCCTCCCAAACACCAGCTACGTGCGTTGAGGCCCTGCTTCAAGGACGTGGTCAAGCATCGCTCATTTGTGGGAAGTAGAGAGTAATTTCTTTCCTCTGCACTTCCACATAGCCTTTACTTGTTTTTTTTGTTTGTTTGTTTGTTTGTTTTTTCCCTTTCCCCCTCCCTTTTTCCCTTTCCCTTTTTTCCCTTTAGTTGAATTGTTTCATGAATAATAATATTTCCTTAATAATATCTTTTTCCCTTTAATTAAATTATCCTCATCTCAACCTGTGAGTTATTCTTTCCTTTACTTCTTCCCCTCTTCATCTGAGGAGGGGGAGTGAGAGAGCAGTTGTGGTGTTCAGCTGCCTAGCATGGTAAAACCAGCACACTAAGGAGTGTGACTTGTGATTGAGAGAAAGGACTGGCCTATAGCAAATCAAAGTGCTCCCTAGGGCTTTTTTTTTTTTTTTTTTTTTTTTTTCTAGTAGTAGCGTACATCTTATTGTTTGTATTGATAATAATTTGGAAACCTAAGGTTTAAAAATAATGACAGGGAAAAATCAAATATTAATTTTGTTTCTAGTGACTGTAGGCCTCAGAGAAGGCCTTGGTCAATTGGCAAATTGGAAAAGGCATGACCAGATAATAGTAAAACGGGATACCCTGTCAAAATATGGGTGAATGTGACAGAGGGTTATGTACCACAATCCATCACATTTGATGCTTGTGAGGTATTAGCTTGTGGAGATTTAAATGCCCAATGACAATTGAGAAGAGAGCACAAATATCTATGTCCTGAATCTAAGACTAGCAGGATGTTTGAAGGACCCCTTGCCCAACATGGACTAATGTATGGTGGACGACCAATCATAAAGGGTGGTCACATACGCCCACCTCAACTGTTGACTTCATGAGGTTAAAAAAAAATAATAACATATTTAAATGAACTGTTCAGCCCAATTGTCAGCATCTACAATGTAATCCAATAACTATGACAATTAGGCTGATTACATTACTAACTGTACTTATAGTCTCAGAGCAGATGTAACTGGGAGAGACCCAACAGCCAAACTGAGAATAGCTAAATGGAAATGATCCTCTATTGCCACCAAAGATAGGGAGAAACTCGAGGAAAAAACAGGAGGCCCTTTTCGAAATGCGGCAGTTGTCACAGTTAAAGAAATAAAAGATCTTAGACAAACATTTGAGATTGAAACAGGGTATGGGGATGTGAATGCCTGGATAGAATGGGTCAAATATACTGTCCAGAGTCTCAACCATAGCAATTGCTATGCTTGTGCTTCAGGACAACCAATTGCCCAGATAGTGCCATTCCCATTGGGGTGGACCAAGGACTCCCAGGGGATGCGATGTATGATTGCACTGTACCAAGAAAAGACTGCCTGGGGAAATGAGGCCTGCGAGTCTCTCTATTTGCTGTTCCCTTCCTTGCTTGATAGCAATATCAGGGTTCCCCCTGCATTCTCTACAGCTATAGGTAACCATACAGCTTGCCTCTCATGGCAGGGTGTGAGTGCTACCCGGCATCTGGGAGAATTTGCCTTGTGCACGAGGACCTTGAATGCTACTGAGGAATTGATGGGAAACTGTTCAAGACTTGAGATCCCCAGGGCAGATCTCTGTTGGTACTGTGGAGGGAAAATCTTACAGTCCACCCTACCATCTAATTGGGGAGGCACTCATGCATTTGTTCAATTAACTATATCTTTCTCCCTGGCATTTGAAAGAGAAACATCACATGTATCCAGAAGTAAAAGAAGCTTAGGAGTATCATTTGATGATTGAGTGTACATAGATTCTATTGGGGTACCTAGAGGAGTTCCCGATGAACAGAAAGCCAGGAACCAAATTGCTGCAGGGTTTGAGTATCTGTTCTGGTGGGTTACAATCAGTAAGAATGTGGATTGGATTAATTATATCTATTATAATCAGCAGAGATTCATAAACTATACAAGGGATGCGATAAGAGGAATCACTGAACAACTAGATGCCACCAGCAAAATGGCTTGGGAAAACAGAATAGCATTACATACGATGCTTGTGGAGAAAGGTGCTGTGTATGTGATGCTGGGCAACCGTTGTTGTACTTTTATCCCCAACAATACTGCCCCGGATAACACAGTAACTAGAGCACTGCAAGGGCTTACCATCCTTGCCAATGAATTGGCAGAAAACTCAGGAACAGACAGTTCCATCACAGGATGGTTGGAATCTTGGTTTGGTAAATGGAAGGGGATGGTAATGTCCATATTTAAATCCTTGATCGTAGTAGCAGAAGTTTTGACAGCCATTGGTTGTTGCATTATCCCCTGTGCAAGGGGACTGGTCCAGTGGTTAATTGAAAATTCACTATTAAAACAAATGACCACGGAGCCACCACCTTACTCAGATCAGATGATGATATTAGAGGAGATGGAAAGCAAAGAAAGTGAAGAAGAGGAAGACATCTACCAAATTACACCTTAGAGAAAATTTTTGCAAAAATCAACAATTTATAAAGAAGAAAAGGGGGGAATTGTGGGAATAGAAATGTTTTTGCATATAGTTACATTGCTTAGAGGGAAGGAATGTGGTATTGAGTAGTGATAAGAAAGCTTAGCAGGCAACCTTGTAAAATGCAGACAACCAGAATCCTTAGAGCAATTAGGTGAAAATCACAGTGTCAAGTCAAGTCAGATAAGTGAAGAAACATTACCACGTCAAACAGTAAAAAAGTCAAAAGAAATTTGAAATTTAACAGGCCGGCAACAGGCAGCCATGTATTTTCTGTGAAGCTCCGGATAGATTGTGAACCTGGATTACCCACTCAGTGGGGAAATGGCAGGGTCCTGGTCATCAAAAAAGTATATAAACTGTGTTATGGAATTAGTAGGTGTGCTCCTGCTTGTGGGACACCCACCATTGCAATCACAAATAAAATTGCTACTTTACTGAGATCCTCACCTGAGCCTATGTTATTGGCTACAGAGTGTTTCTCACACCTATTCCATCACTGTTTCTGTTGTCTTAATATTTTTCACATGAATGAAACAAATGGAAAGTAATTGAAAGAAGTGTTAAACAGTAAGTTTCATTGATGTTTATTTTGACACAGGCATAAGATTAAGACCTGTAATAAAATACCACTCCATTTGTGAACCTAAGTTTTTATGTGCAAACACACGTATCTTACTTCAGTGACTTTTGATTCCTCTGATTTTGACTTCAATTTTTGAACATAACTCTAAGCCAAATATACTAGGCTACTGGGGAAGCCACAGATGGTCAAATAGCTACCACAAATCTGTACCACATAGAAAGTTAATCTATATCCGTGCAGTGTTGTTAGATATATGCAACAGCACCTAAACATATGTACTACGACCTTGTCAGGAACATATGTCAACTTTCCAAACTTTTATCAGACTGTTTTTCCCAAACACATATATTCTAATGGCAAATGTGATCAAAATTTAAACACTTCTTACTTAAACTAGAAATTAAATTAAAAACACCTGAGCAGAGGTCCTTCTGTCAAAACTGCACAGCTAATGAAAGCATGCTCTGAAACTCTTCATATGTACCATATTAGAAGTACATACACAGAAAATTCTGGACCTGCATATGAAGAATTTCTATAGCAGCTGTCGGATTTCATGCTTGCTGAGCTACTTTGGTAGGTGAAGATAACCAACTACATATGTCCTTACAGGACTGCTGCCATGGCTTATCAAGGTCTCATATAGATAACACCTGTCAAACATTGACAACTCATTATTATCTGAGTGACTTCCGTAAAGGTCAAAGACTGCTTTATCTGCTTGAATCTTTGTTCTTTGTATAAAGGAATTCACTGTCACAAAAAAATCACTAATGCAGAACTGAATTTAGAAGAACCTTGTTGAATTTTTGTGCAATAATGGAAACATAATTGAAGGACCGAACTTGACCTCTCAAAAATGGAAAAAAGAGAGGTTATGAGAATGCATTTCATACAAAGCTGCCATGCATCCTCTTTTTTTATTAAAAATAATGTCTGGTGGACTCTTGGAAAACTTTGTTGTCTGGGATTTCATGAATTATGGCAGCAAGATCAGAGTCATGGTATAGAGACAACAAACAGCCTGCCATGTATTAAGACTTGGGACATACCCATAGATCTGCATATGCACATAAGTTGGTGACTTTTGGGAAACACTAGATTGACTGCACAGATATGACAAGCATATGCCCAGCTGCTCAGACAGCTCCAGACTTCTGTATACCCTGTTTTCTGAGCTGGAAGGAGACTGATTTTTCTCCTGAACTTCCTGTGGCTTCATTTGAAATTTCCCTGTGGCTTCATTTGAAATATGTATATATTTTTGTATATATTGTTGCCAACCAATTTCACACCTTAGAATCAGCAGAATAATAAAAGCTGGAAGTGACTTTAGAAGATCATCTTGACCAACTTTTTGTTCAAAGTAGAACTGACTTCAAGTTAAACCAGGTTGCTCATGGATTTTTCCAGTCATTTTTTTAAGCTCTCCAACAATGGAGACTCCAGTCTGTCTGGACCCTGTTCCAGTGCTCAGGCAATCTCACACCCATTAATTTTCTCCTTATATCCCAAAGGAACTTCCCTTCTTGCAACATGTGACTTTTGCATCTTAAGTCTTTCACAAAGGTACCACAAAAGTAGGTCTTCCCTCAAAGGTACCACAGAAGTATAAATCCTGGCACAAGGCTAGCATGTGCAGGTGCCATGCTCAGGGTAGAAAAACAATTTGGAAAGTCTGGATGTATGGGTACCTATGGTACAGTACATGAAAGGCTATGTCAGACATTAAAACACAACCTATTTATGTTTTAATGTGAACATGTACAACACACCAGAAAAGCATCCGAGAAACATGATATACTCCCTTGACCATTTTTACTCATAATGGCAATTAACAGATGTGGGCCTTCTTGTCACAATCATTTAACTTAAGGAAAGATGAGCTCTTTCAGATCCAGTGTAGTAGTTTAAAAAGTTAACCTCTTACAGCCATTTTCCTGCACACTTTTAGTCACAGTCCTTCACAGCTGAGTTGTGTTAACAAGATCCTAACTGAGCTCTTCGTCTGTCTCAGCACAAGTTCACTTGAAGCACCATCAGTTAAGCTTTACTAGCTTTGGCTATGCTGTGGAAGCAAGAACCATAATAAATAGCTGGAAACTGCAGTGTCCTAAATTCATTTTTTTCATTCTCTAGGACCTATTTTAATTTGACTAGCATAAAGGGAGGTGGGGGGGAAAGAAGGAAAGGTAAACTAAGGTCCAATAATTAGCTAGTTTCAAGGCAAATTCCTTCAGCTTATAAGGCAAATTCCTGGAAAATTTTCTACATAGATGGGCATAGTGGGCACAAGCCCACTGCAAAGAATACCAAGCCACTTTAAGACCCAAGGGAGTCCAGCAATCAAAAGCAGAAGAAACTACTGTATGGCAAGTTTCCTCCTGAACTCTAAATACTCTGTTACTGCAGTCTGGCAAAGTTGGGAAACAACATGCATGGAGAAACCTTTAATGGTTTCTAGTGAATTTGAGGAAAGCATAAGTGAAGAGGCAAGAATCCAGAAATAAAACTGAGTTTGCAACACTGGGCTACTCAGTCTGTGCAATGATCTTCTGGAATCTTAAAGTCTCTTCTGGGCCATAGGACATAACAGCTCAGAAGCCTCAAAGCTGTTATGAGAGACCTCAAAGTTTGAGACACCTCAAAGTTTAGGAAGAGTAACGACCTCCAGAACCAGCCCTCTTTTCTGCAAGATCTTACTTCTGCACACTAACCCACCCTTCTATAGTTGGCACTTCCTCATTTTCTCTGACAAATACTTAAACCGTTTTTCATTTCTTTTTATTTAAGTTTTTTAGAAAGGTAAGTAAGAAGGGAATTGGGTCAGCATTCAATGAGAGTCTAGAACAATTAGGAGAAACTTCAGACAGTTAAGTTAAAAGGTAAAGCTGTTGAATGTAGGTTTGCAGCTTAAAAAATATCAGGAAGTATCAGAAATAACTTAGTTAACCAGTCATTCTAGAATAACCCGTGCAACGTAAAAACCTAATAATTTTTAAAGAATGCTAAAATTAGAGCTGGGTGTGAATTTTTAAATAAAACCTTTTTCATCATGCAGTGGCTCAGCTGAAAACAGGACACTATGCACGGATATATTCTCTTAACACTTCAAATGTGTATACTGAGACATTCCACAGATGGCAAATGGAGAAGAGAGACCAAGTTGTATACACATCTCTGAAGTCTTTCCACAACTAATCGCTTATTTGTCAAAACTGAAAGCTGTCTAGAGGATTTTCTGAGTGAGCTTTTCTTGGATTGAATTTTCAAGTTGTGCCACGATGCAGACAAGAGGGAAAAAAGCAGTCCAGAAAGCCAGTAGGTGAAGCATTATACCATCCTTAGCTGGCCTACATCAAAAGATACAGATTTCAGCCTTCTACATCTTAAGCAAATACACAGGTGGCAAAGACACCTTGAGGGATGAAACAAGGAACTTTCTTTCTTACAGCCTTTTATACAGAAAATATTGGTTCAAATTTATTCTGTAATGTTCCATTCTTTCCCATGTTTTTGATCAAATAAGAACTGATACTGGGCCACGGAAAATCTACTCCACATTTGCCCCTCACATTGCCTTAAACAGATCCCCCATTGGGCTAATTACTCTGAACTCCTCTTCACTGAAAAAAAAATATATCATTATTATCCTGCAATATCACTTCTTTTTTGTAAAATGATTTTTTCTTTTTCTTCAGGTTGCTGCAACTCTGATTCCTAAATTGCTTTCTTTTCACTGCAGTGATAGGATAATCTATCACCATCTTTATAATAGAGTGCAGAAATTCACACTGAACTAAAAAAATATAAGAAATCATGTGTTAATCTTTTTTTCGTTTTTTGTTTTTTGCATGTGAACTGATGGAATTTAGAAACTGCTAGTCTAGGCCTTCTGTGATTCAGCTGAACATGTCCAAATTGTTTATACATATTTCACATTTCTGAGGCTTTCGTCCCTCCTATACAAACCAGATCAACTGTATGCATGAACCAGGTCATTCTCCAAAATCTGGAGAGTGAGACAGTTGATTCAGAGAAGTGCCAACAAATCGTATGTGCAGGTACTGACTGTTTACCTGTGGGTTTTGAGAAAGGACATTTTCATAAGAAACCATTTTTACTGTTAATCAAACCAGAATGTTTAATCTTTAAAGGAATGAATGTATTTCATTCCAAAGAGCAAACTTGTGGTTTTCTACCATGGCCACTTCTATTTCAACAGGACTGCATCAACATCAGACAATACCTGCTGGGATAGGTTTCTCTCCTCAATTTTGCCCATCTCCTCGATTTTGTATGTGGTATTGTGACCACTGAACAGATGTAACCTGTAAGTGTGCTATTAACAATATTGTATTTGGCTCTGATAGCGGTTTTATGCAGTGCTCACAGAGGCAACTGACAGCATGCATTACTTTAAAGCACTTGGCTAACAGATGAGCCTTTGTGGATTCTTCTGCAGCACTTTAAGATGTTATCACCCTCAGCTTTCCACACACGTGGCTGCAAGGCAAGTAAGCACGCACCCAGGTCCCCGTTTACCACCTGGGGCTAAACGTGTCTCCAGCAGCCATTTCACAGCCCAACCCAAAAACTGGAAGAGCAGGGAACCAACCTGCAGATCTCAAGGAAAGCAGACAGCTGGGACATGACCAGGAGCGCTGCCAAACAGCTGCACCAACCCTCCCTCTCCTATTTGCTATGGGATTTTACCCCACGAAGAACCCTCCCTCCCTGCCCCTCACAACATCCGCCACCTGGGCCTGTAGGGGGAGGGAGAAGCCGGCCACCGGGGCGGGGGCGGGGCGGGGCGGCCCGGGCTGAGGGCGCAGGGCGCAGGGGCTGTGGCGGTCACGTGGGTGGCTCCTAGTGGTGGCGGCGGCCCCGCCCCGCCCCAGGTCGGGGAGGCGGCGGCGGCGGCGACGACGGCGACGACGACAACGACAAGTTGGGAGGGGGGGAGGGTGCGCGCGCGCGGCCGTTGCACCTGGCGCCGTCCTCGGGGCTCCGCGTCACCAGGACAACGGGGCCTCGCCGCCGCCATGGTGAGCCCGGGGGCGGCGGTGTGAGGGGGGGGTGCGGCGGTGCCTTGAGGGAGAGGATCGCGGTTAGGGCTCTGAGGGGGGAGCGAGAGGGTTCCTGCGGCGGGTGTGGGGTGGAGTGCCAGAGCTTAGGGGGGCAGAAGGGGGTCCCTGAGGTTCTGCCGCCTCTCTGCTGCCTCTGTGTAAAGGCTTGGTTGGACTCCTGAGCTTCCAGCCCAGGTATTTTGAACCTGAGCAAAACAGAGAACAGCCTTGGTAGCTAATTAGAGGTGGAATCAAAAGGGTGGGCTCGCTTCTGTGTCATACTATGTTTTTAGGGTGGAGGGATTTGCCTGACAGAGGTTTGGGGAAATTGCTACTTCTGCTACAAGGGAGAGTAAACAGCAGCGTGGCTGTGGATGGTGTGGTGTTGGTGAGGTGGTTACGGTGCAACTTAGTGATGTGCCCTGCTTTCCACTGGTATGCCACCACATGTCTTGGTGGAGCTTCTGGGATGGGGAATATCTGAGAAGTAAACCAAATAGAAATGAATTTATCGCCTGGGCTAAGATTAGGGAAAATTACAGTCTGAAAAACAACAAACTAAATGGTTTTTATGAGGTATATCACAACATGAGTGAATATTTTCCATTTAGTCAGAGGAAGATGAAGAAGGAATTAATTTCACTCACTTAACGTGCAACCTTTAATATATGTAGTGTCAGTGTTTCTACAAATCAGAAAGGCTGTTGGCTTATTGCTCACTTATTTTGACAGCAGACTGAAATATTTAGTGATCTTAGTTAAAATTAGAGAGAATGTGGGATTAGCAGATGTGGAAAGTTGAAACGAAAAGTCAAATTTTCACTGAAGCATAGCAACTATTTTTAGGTTAGTGTAAAAAAGTAGTACTAATCTTGGCATGGTGATGATATTGATCTGAATGCCAGCAGAAGGCTATACGTTAACAGTACTTCAGCTGTTTTGTCAATTAGAAGTCAGAATAATAGAATCAGTTTCATATAAATTATCAACTTGCCTGATAGTCTTAGTAGTGTTTTTTTCCTGAATCAGACATGCACTTAAAAGGGATATGCTAAGTATGACAAAACCATATGTAATTGTGTAATCACAGAGTTCTCCCTCCCAGTTCAGACAGTAGCCCGGAGCTAATTTAGACAATAGGCGTAACATTCATTTGTATTCTTTCTAATAAACATTTCCGGAAGGTGATCTGTATACTCCATAAATTTCTTCTTCTTTCATTTGTCGTTTTAGCACAATGCAAAAATGGTTATGCTACTGTCTGAACATACGTGGACAAGGTATATTAAGTGATTTGATCTGATTGTGATAGGGTTGGAGTCCAGTCTTTTGTCAACTTTTGCAAAACAGCTTTCCCACTCGAATTTTGTAACATGTGGTGGGATATTTTAATTGTTTGTAAAGCTTCTTTGAAGAAGCAAAGAGTAACTTCTAAATGTTGCAGGTCAGACTTGTGTTCTTTAAAATGCAGTATGTCTGGATCCACTGTTAAAAAAGATACACATCAGGCATTACAGGAATACAATGGTGGACTTAAAATTCACAGCATAATGGCTTTTCCTCTGTCAAATCCATGTTTATTTTTCAGGATCAATAAATTACTTATACGTCTCTTTTAAAGTTAATCTAGTTATTCTTGAGCTTGAGCATTTTTTACTGGTGGTTTGTTAAAGATCAAACTCTTCTCTCAGGCTGATTTTTCCAAAAGTATGCCATGGTGTAAATGTCTGAAAATCTGTGCATATAGTGTGATTCTGCAAGACTGCCTGGAACCAAATGGATTATTTTTGTGATGAGATGAACGGTCCCTGTGAATGATGTTGTGGTGGAAGCTGCCATGGAATCAGTTTCAGTGTTTTTGATCAGTCATCAGTCACCGAGTTAGTTGAATGGTCAAAGGGAAGTACCTTTCTCAGGTATTTTGAACTTAGACTTTTGCAAATGCCATCTGAGTCTCTGGTGCTTAAGGAAGGACATGTTATTTAATTGGCCCAAGAAAAGAAAGCCTGGTATCTGTAAGGTGCATGCTTTTGGAGCCCTGTTGCTGTCTTCAATACCCTTCAGTCTCTTGAGTGATTCCATCTGGGTTGTTATCTTTGCTTTGGAGGAACACTGCACTCCTGCGAGATGAGGCCTGGAGCTGGAAACATGCCCCTTTCTGGGCCTGCACTCTTATGATTACTTAAAACCACAAGCTGTTGCTGTGTAGTCCACAAGAGCTTAATGGGAACAGACCAATACCAAATTTTAAAATGTTGGCTATGCTTCATGGTATACTTTCTTCTCTCACTGTTTTTCTCTGCTCTCCTTCAGGCAGAAGGAAATAGGAAGCTCTGTTTTCATTGGATTTGGTTACTTTTCAACTGGTTAACCAGTATATTCTGTAATTTTAAATCAATAAGGAGCCAAGGCATCATCAAGTCTGCATAAATGTGAAACTCTACCAGTATGTCAAGTTTTTTTAGGTCCTCAGATGCTAAAATTGAGGTCAGAGCTTTACTGAGGAAAGGCCTTTCTGGATCATTGCTTGATGTTATGTAGTAGTTATCTAAATATTAAGGGCCAAAATGTCTGAGCATACGAGTAGTTCTGAACATGTGTATCAAGGATATTTTATTTCTACAGAAATTCAAGGATTGTAAGCTTTGGGAAATACTAACAGTTAAGTGAATGTCCATCTTCTTTAAGTCTCAACCTTTTACCTTTCTTGGAGCAGTTTTAAAAAGTATTTAGGAAATGCTACTGTAACGCTACTTCCTTTGAAGTCAGACTTAATTGTTGCATGTTATCATGAAGGGCTACATAATTTTGTCTCTTGTAACTGAAAGCTTTTATTAATCATGCACCACTTATGGTGTGTGCAGTGGCAACACAGATCTTGTCATATTTATTTTCTGGTTCATACCTGGGGGAGATTGCTTAGTGGAGGTTTGCTCTTTAGAACAAAAAATTCACACTCAGTAGTAAGAAAAACATTGGTTATAATATAGCGTTTGCAATCCAGATCAAGCGCTGCTTTAAAACACCTTTGTAGAAGCTTTAGCTTTGTTTCTGTAATGAACTATATCTTCTAATATAGTTCTGAAGGGCAGTTGTCTTTGGGGAAATAAATCAGTATTCAAAATTTGTCTCTCAGCTGCTCAGAGGAAGGGATTCAGCTTCAACCATGCAATCAGGACTTAAGCCATAATTTCATTTACAATTTGAGCTAGTGTAATAGAAAAAAAATAATTTACCTTCTGTCTATGGGTAGTGTGGTCGGAGGAAGGGCTGCATCAGTCCAACTTAGAATAGTGGAAACTCCTGGAGAAATGGACCTGCAGAAGAATTTCTAGGTTTGCACGCTGGGAGAGTTGGTACTGACATCAGTGTGTCTGCAGGCTAGTATACTGGAGACTGGGAATAAAACTAGCCATATGTGTAGCACTACAAACAAATATATATTGACACGATGATTCAGAGCTGGAATTTTGAAAGGTGTACTCCTAAGGGCTCTGACAAATCTGTGATGTGGATTAAATTTGGGTGGCTGAAACAGAACGGCTGTCCGTAACCAAATACTGATGCATCCAAGCAAATGGATACCAGCTTTTCTCTCAGTGATTTTCCAAAAATATATCACAGTCTGAATGTCTAAATGTTTATTATAGTATGATTCTATGAAGGCTGTGTGACACCAAATAGATTATTTTTGTCACGAGATGAATTTTAATGAGTAAACAGTCCCTGTGAATGATGTTGCAGTGAAAGCTGCCTAAGAATTTATTTCAATCTTTCTGTTTAGAATCTCAAAGTTACTTGAATGTTCCAAGGGAAATATCTTTCTCAAGTATTTTGAATTTAGGCTTTTGCAAATTGTATTTGAGGCTGTTTGATGCTTGAGAAGGGATTTGTTACATTCTTGCTCAAGAAAAAAAAAAAGACACCAAATCTGAAGGATACAGAATCTGAAAGATGCATCCTTTACCTTTCTGACGGGCTACAGTCAACATTACAGTCAACATACAGTACTTCATTCATATGACTCTAATTTTCTGCCATAGGTCTATTGCTCTTGAAACCTGTGGAGTAGATGGTATGGGTTTCCCTGTGTTCCGCTTGGACAATCAAATCTACAGATTACTTCAGTTGAAGGCTTTATTTTATTTTTTAAGCAATAATCTATAAATGCTTCATTGTATACTGTTTTTGTTTGGAAGATCATAACCTTAAAAGAGAAGTAATGGACAAACATATGGACAAATGAACAAAAGGAAATGTGTAGTCACTAAAACTTTTTTTTTTTTGAGGGGGGAACCAATAACAAAAAACCACAAACCACCTAAGAGAAGACTTGCTTACCAGTATATGTCTAAGAGGTAGAACTATGCTTTAGCAGATGAGGACAAAACCTTATCAAACCTATTTTTTCAGCTGTGTCTTTATATATACTTGAAGAATGTTCAGACATACAGTTAACAGCTTTTTCCAAATTTGTCACTGTTTAAGCACTTTTTTTTTTTTCCCTGAGTTGAACTGCTCTCTCTGGTGACTTTGTAGGAGGGAAGATGAGTCTTGCTTACAAGGATGGTCAGCTCAGCTAATAAGTTTCACTAACCTGTTGGGCCTTAATAACCTGGCTGCTTGCAGTTGAAAAGCCATACTTTTAAGAAGGCTTGATCAGTGACTTCCAAGTACAGCTGGCAGAAAGTGGCTGCACTTTTGAAAGCCACAGGGGAAAGGGTGCTATCAGCTGTTTGGCCAACTGCGAACGGGTGGATGGGGCAACCCCAGGCACCCCTAGGTCTGTGTGAAGGGGCAGCTGAGCTGGAGTGGCTGAAGGTGCCAAGGTAGAGCTGCATGGCTGCAGAGGTGAGCGCTGACGTTTGTGAGTGACCTTCATCTGTCACCCAGTGAGAGCGGGGCCTTGCAGAGCCAGACTGATGCCCTCCAGTAAAATGTGAATGATGTGCTCTGAATACCAGCGCTGGCAAAACAAGAAAGATGGCTTTTCTGGAAGCAAACCAAACAGCAAAGTGGGAAGTGTGGGCAGCTGCTTCTGCCTGGCAGTTTTTGCTATCTCAGACAGAGCTCGCTGTGGGGAGACTCTAAAGGCAGTATGGCCTTTATGGGCAGCCCTAGGTCAGTGAGGCTTTTTGGAAAGGCGGAGAGATATTCCTGGGTGTGTTTGATCCTGTTCTCTGAAGGTGAGGTGTGATGGTTTATAAGATCAACACAAGAGCAAAAGGCTTTCATGTGAAGTGTCAGTGGCTTTTGAACCATGAGTTTGTCACAGTGCTGTAAGAGGAAAGATGTAGTAGGTATCTGGCAGTGCCAAGGGAGCTGAAAGCCTGCTGAAGGCAGCTTGCTGGGCTCAGGTAGTGGGTTCCAGGGGAAAATGTGGTTAGCTGCCATGACAGAGCAGCATGGCTGGGATTTCCAAGTGCACAGAGACAAAGCCTGAGGCAGAGCATGGGAGTAAGAGCCTGGGTGGCAGGCAGCATCTGCGTGTTCATGTAAAATACTGCCAGTTTGTTGCCACTGTAGATGTGCATGGTCTGAGATGGCATCACCTTTTGAGATGCAATTTTGTGTCTAAATTTGATAGGTTATACAGAAAGCTTTACAGTGGTTTCCAGTTGAACAGCAGTGCTATGCCGTCAGCTGTTGTGTTTGACATCCCTTGTTTCAGTCTCGTTAGCAGTGCACATCCATTTTCCTCCTTTTGTTGCCTAGATACGGTTACGTTTTGCTGCTTGCTTGGTGTTAAATGAGTCTGCTTGTCTGCCATTTCCAGTGCATTAATTGCATGTTTCTAGAGGAAGCACCATTTTGCAGCAATTCCCTGAGCATTGGAAAACATTTTGTAGTGTAACGTGAGGTAATCCTAAATTTCTAGTCAAGGAAGATTATTTTTGCTTTTCTTCTTCATCCTCCTTTTTTCTCCTGTAGTTAAATGATGAGCTTTTAACATGCCGTTGATGACTTCAATGACTTAGCTAGGATGCCTGCTGTGTCAACAACAGGAGAAGAGAAATGAATGGATTTAATTCTAAACTGCTGTCACCCGTCGGTTTTGTCACCTGTCGGTTTTGTCACCCGTTGGTTTTGTCACCCGTCGATCAAAAAATGTATTCACTAATTCTGATTTAAACAGGAGAGCTAACTGTTAGATCAGAAGAGAATAATATGGTGACAAGCTAACTGTGATGTTCTAGTACTAAAGGTAATCATTATATTTAATAATGTGGAAGAGGAAGCAAAAAGATGAGACAATGTGTATATGTATATACTACATTTATGAAATGAAAAAAAGTGATAGCTATGGAAGAAGTTTAGTGAAAGTATATATCACGTAATTTTTTAAGGAAATCTTCAGCTTCTAGCTCATTGTAACCAGTCTAACTAAAGTAAAGTGAAGATACTAAAGTAAGCAGTCAGTTAAGGAACGTGAGAAATGGCCCAGGATTGAACTAATAACCAACTAGTTGCGGAAACCAGGCTTTGGTAGAGCACCATTACAGTTTTCCCTTGCGTGTTTTGTTTTGTTTGTTTCCCGAACTCCTGTCAGAATGTAGACACTTCCTGTATCTCTTACGCTTACAGGAAATCCAGAGGTGGTTTTAGAGTAACATTCTGTTACATATGTTCAATGTCACCACTTCTTTTTCATTCTGCACTGATTTTTCTGTTGTATTTCATGTTTTTGTACAGTTTGAAGTATGCTTTTCTAGGGTTTTATATACCGTGTCAGTAACACAGTCAAACTTGCTATCAAATGTGAAAGCAAAGAAAGAAGAAATAATCTTTCTGCATCTACAGTTATTTTGTAACACTGGACAGGTATTTTGAGGGCATGTTGTTTTCAGCACTGTCTAACTAAAGAAAAGTCATATTTTTCAAGGTTATTAGAATATTTTCACAGCAGTTGATGAACACTTCCTTGACTGGCTCTATTTATATTTAATAGAAAATTAGCAAAGTCAAGATATAAAAATCAAGCAAAAAAGTAATAGACTGTGCTATTTATTTCAAAGAGGTTATAGATATATGTACCCAGGGTAATTACTTCATTAGCAAATACTGTGATTAATGGCAGTTTCAGATCATCAGGAAATCCTCAAAAAAAGGAATAGATTGTCCAATATATTGACCTTCTCTCTTTGACACCAGTTACACACAATCAGCCCCCTTATGTTCTGTCTAGAAGATGACAACCTCAGTTATCCCATGCCTTCTGTTCATTTGGCAAAAAAATGAAACTGAAGAGCCTTAAAGGGTTCCTTCTCTTCTGAGATTCAAATGCAGGATCATTCTAGAGGCTGATCTACTTTTTCAGAGTAAAAAAGTAAAGTTTTTTTCATTTATTTAAATATTCCATAAGAATACTTTGATATGATAACCATAGCTAGTGTATACACAAGCACATAAAACTGAGAGAATCACAGAACAGCTAGGGTTGGAAAGCACCCTAAAAATCACCCAGTTCCAACCCCATGCCATGGGCAGAGATACCTCCCAGGTTGATCAGGGCCTCGTCCAACATGGCCTTGAATGTTTTCAGGGATAGGACATCCACAGCTTCTCTGGGCAACCTATGCCAGTGCCTCACCACCCTGTGAGTGAAGAATTTACTCCTAACATCTTATCTAAGTCTCCCCTCTTCTAGTTTAAAATAAGAACTAAAACCTTCCTGTCACAATCTACCTGAGTAAAAAGTCACTCTCCATCTTTTTTATAAGCTCTCTTTCAGTACTACTGAAAAGCCACTATAAAGCATTCCTTGAGCCTTCTCTTCTCCACGCTGAACAGCCCCAGCTCTCTCAGCCTCTTTTCATAGCAGAGGTGCTCCAGCCCTCTGAGCATCTTTGTGGCCCTCCTCTGGACCCACTTTAACAGCCCCACATCCTTCATGTGCTGGGAGCCCCAGACCTGGATGAAGCACTCCAGGTGGAGCCTCACAAGGGCAGAGCAGAGGGGCACAATCACTTCCCTCCACCTGCTGGCCACCCCTCTTTCAATGCAGCCCAGGATGCAGTTGGTCTTCTGGGTTGCAAGCACTCACTTCCAGCTCATGTCGAGCTTTTCATCTACCAGAACCCCCAAGTCCTTCTCTGCAGGGCTGCTCTCAGTGAGTCCTCCCAGTCTGTCCTCGTGTCTGGGGTTGCCCCAGTCCAGGTGCAGCACCTCGAACCTGGAGTAGTTGAACCTTAGGTTCACATGGGCCTGCTTTTCTAGCTTGTCCAGCTCCTTTTGGATGGCATCCCTTCTTTCTGGGGTATTAACTGCACCACTCAGCTTGGTGTCATCTGCAGACTTGCTGAGGGTGCACTTGATCCCACTGTCCGTGTCACTAAAAAACAGCTTTGAATCTGTTTCTTGCCTCATCTGCAGCTTGTTTTGCAGGTATGGTACTTTTTGTGGAGGGCAAGTCGTGTGCTTCTCATAAGCAGTAGTAAAAGCTGCATTTTCTTCAGTTTAACTTGGATTTCTAAATGCAAGCATATGGGTCACGTCTACTGTCATTTATTTACCATAGTCTGCAAGTCTAGCTTTAATTTAAATTCTAAAGATACCTTTCATAAACAGAGATTTTAAGTCTTTTTCCCATAAGAGCTGCCAGAAGTATAGATTGGTTGTAGGTTTAGATTCTCACTCTGGCCACAAGAGGAAAATACTTACTAGTCCCAAAAATTTGTGCTATGTTATGTAGTGCTTTAGCTTTTTAATGCAGGAGTTTAGTAGCTGGAAATACCAGTAGTCTTGAGCACACGTTTTATCTGTTTGTATTAAATAGTATTGTATTAAATAGCTCATGTCTTATGAATTTAAATGCTGTGTCATCTTCATACAGTGAGCATATGTCCATGTTATTGTACATATGGGAGTCTACAGCATAAATAAAAGTAGTACAATAATAGATTTTGCGATGGCATACTTGTAAACTAGTAACAGTTTGCAAAATAGCTTTTTTAAAAATATAAATGTTTATGTATATAAATGGAAAGTATGTTCTAGATGGATATCAAAACATTTGAGGAAGCATCTGTAACTGCAGAATGATTATGCTGAATGATTAAGGATTTTTAGTGGTTTGTGATACTAAATGTTTGGATACTGGACCAGAATTAATGAGATGCAAGTTCTCTTGTCCGTGTGCACTTATGGAGGTAACTTCTTTTCTTTTTGTGACTTATTTTTGCCTGTAATGCCCAAGTATATCACCCTCACCTCCAGCAACTTGGTGATCTTAAGCTCTGTGAGGATGGCATATGTCTCCTTTTTCTGAATGAGTGCTACAATAAGAGCATAAAGGCTGAAAATAGCAGCAGCAATGACTATTGGTGTAAAGTAAACCCAGTGCCAACCTGTATCTGTGTTCAGCCACGTGGAACTGCTTAAAGCCAAGCACGTATCTTTTCTTTTCAGGAGGAAGTAGAGTTGTCCTATTGAAGCATGTATGCATATATGCTGTAAGCTTTGAAACTCTACAGCCATTGGTCTGTTAATAATTGTGTTGCTCCAGTTGCAGGAAAAGGAAGCCTGATTAATCTTGCTGGTCCTGTTGAAAGTTTACGGTTTTACTGTTCTTAGATGTGTGGATAGCCTGGATAGCCAGTTTGTTGCCCAGAGATTGGAGCTTTTACTGCAATAGTAGCAATACAAAACTGAGAAACAGTGGTATGCAGTGAGACCTGACATCAGCCTAGAACATACTGGGAGAGAAAAAAAGGTTCATACGGCAGCTAGAAGGAAATTCCAGTTTTCTAATCTTACAGTATTTGGGGGGAGATATTTCAGAATTCCCAGGCATGGACTTTTTGCTGACATCCCTTTTTTATGGACACAGTTATGCTTGCATTTAGCTTTTTTGATGTACCTTTTTCAGAACCACCTGTTGTTGAGCTTCGTTTTTTTTAACCAAGGAGCACAGCTAATAGTTATCAAATACGTGGTATGTGTTGATGGTGGAATGGAGTCTCTTTTTGGGTAATATGTTGGTAATAAGATGGTCTAGGTGAGAGGCATTTTCTGTTTTTCTTGTAACGTTTCTTGAGGTGCTTCTCTTGCTTTCAGACCACTGCCATATGTGGCAGTAAATTCTTTAAATTATTAGATTATTGCAGTTTCTCCGTCTTCATGTACCTGGGCCACGGAATTTACAGAGTACACTGTAAGTTTACAGTGTACACTGTAAATAGAACATTTTTAGAACTGTGCAACGAGTAGGTGTCTTGCTACTGCTAGAACTCTTACTGCTACCTAAAATACTTCATGGGGTGTGTTTCTTAGTGTTTATTTAATGATTAAAAAGTGGTTCCACATACTTTGTGTGACTAAATCTCAGCACTAGGAAAGAGCTAAGTGTATGAGTGGTTGTGGCTGCATTGTACATATTAAAATAATTTGTAGGGATACCAAATAAAATGTTGAAAACATGGCGCTAAAGGTAATTTAAGAGTTAAATACCTAAACAGAAGGTTAAAAGGTTCTCTAAAAGCTGCTTTTTTGTTTGTCTTTTTAAATGATTTTTTTCTTTCTGTTTCCAGGTTTTCTCAAATAATGACGAAGGCCTTATTAACAAAAAATTACCCAAAGAGCTTCTCTTAAGGTAATTCGCGATAACGTGTTAAGGAGTAAAAATCTGAGGATAATGCATTGCTTATGTGGCTTATAGACTACAAATTAATTCTTAAACTATTAAAATTACTATTAATTCTTAAATATCTTAAATAAACAGTAACATGACCATTTTAAATCTTGGAATTCTTTAACCTGTTTTGTTTTGATTGGTCTTGGTTTTTTTAAAGTGTTCAAATTACACTATACTATAGGTAATATAGTTGAGTAGTGATCTTTTTCTTGCATATTAGAAAAAGAAGTGAAATAAAATGTACAAATAGCTTTAGTATATGTAGTTAACTCTTTTCCACGTTGCACAATGTTTTATCTGTCTGTAGAGTGTAAGATCCATTCTCTTATGTAATTCCGTACAATGAATACTCACATTCTTCTTCTTTTTACTTACTGTAATCATTCAGCCAGCTGTGCATTTCATCAAAGCTGTGTGAGTAGATCACCTTCACAGGAGTTAGTTACAACATCAGGATCAGTAAGTTTAGCCCATGGTTGAGACACTGGTGGATGTCTTCACATGCTTGTTGTGTTGAAAGTTGATTTCAAGCAAAATGTCAATTCCAGAATGTGGAGGTACTGCTTAACTGGATGTAACCACTTCACGGGGGAAACTGAATCAGCCCAGTAACTTCTTCTCTAGCTGCCTATAGTTTTCATTGCAGCCCACTATGTGAAAAAGAAATGTGTGTGTATAATGGTGCAATTATAGTTTTTAGTGATGGCGTTATTAAAGTTGAGCTAATAATTTGTTCTTGATACTCTAAAGAGTTGCTTTGCTTGTATGTCATTGCTTCCTGTCTGAAACAATGGTAGTTTGCTATTTTGTGTATTAAGAAAGCGTTCCTAAAATGTTATTACTTTTTAATGTATGTACTATCACAATGTTCTTTTGGTGGTACTAAAGAAACAGTCTTTTTTTAAAAGAAATTGCATTTTTAAAAGATTTTCATTTTTGTTCAGATATACTCGTTCCATGTGGTGGTGATGATGTAAGTTAGGCTTGTAGAACTATTTAGAATATGTGATTAAATGAAAAGCATCACTGAATGATGCCCTGAATACAAATTCTATTAACTTTGCTTTGTTTCACTTGATGCTGCACATCTTTATCTAAAACACTTATTTTCTAGCAGTAGGGTTTTCCATCCTGTGGAAATGACTGTCCTTTCCACTGCTGCAGGTGTTAAGCATCCCATTTAGGTAATTCAACAGAAATTGTTGATGTAGTTTAGACAGTGAGATAGCAAAATGTTTTATTCTGAAAGAATTTACTGATTACATGGTATGCTTTAGTTTTCATTGTAGGTTAAAAGGAAAATATCTTTGAAGCTATATAAACCTTAACCTGGGTGTCTAAAGGATCGTCGGTGGGGAATTTATTTTACGCTTAGGCTTGCAAAAGCATTTGTCTTTCAACACCTGAAACAGTTTATGCTCATGCTACAACGTGGCACGAGCATAATTAAAATTGTCTTGCAGTATTAGTATGACAGAAAGAGTTCAATATTACTGTACTGAGTGTAATTAACATTCTGATTATTTTTGTCATATTAACTATGCAATCTACCCTGTAATTAAGAAGAGTAACTCAGTTGCAGTGGGAACGTTTTGCTTACAGTGCAGGAACTGAATAGTAAATGCTGTTGAAAGTGTTACCAAATGCACTTAGTTTGTTTCTTCCTTATATCAGATGCATATAAAAACTGTTGGAAAATACTACAGCTTTAGAAAAAAAATAAAAATTGACACATGGAAAAAGGGTGATTTATGTCTTGTTACAAATATGTGGAAGTGAAATGTAAACACTTCTATTGTGAGAGTTGGTCTTGTCATTTGCATCAAGTATTTAAGCTCATGTAATTTGACTGTAACAAGCAGTCCAATATTTTTTATTAAAACTGAGAAGTCTTTTTTTTCTGGTGGTAGACTTAGAAAATACTACCACTTCTCAAAATTTACTCATTTATTGCAGTAATCATTAAAAAAATATTAAAGTAAGCATCTGGACTTATACTTCAGTCCTTACTCTTTTTCATTTTCCTATCTACCTGATCATCACTGTTATTTCTGTAACACCCAGAATTAGACTATAAGCTCTTCAAGGCAGTGTCATTGTCTCTTGCATGGTTTCTACAAAGTATCTACCTCACGTCAGTAATTGACTGAAGCCCTCAGCTTCTCAGGTGAGAATCTCTTTTGGAAGGATACAAAACCACAAATTATTTGTTCCTTCTCTGGCAGGAGGCAACCTGATCTAGTGGGAGGCGTCCCTGCCCATGGCAGGGGGCTGGAACTGGGTGATCTTATAGGTCCCTTCCAACCCAAGCCCTTCTGTGTTTCTGAGATAAACCCAAATAATTGGTCAGAGGAAGAAGTGGTTATCTGTTTGAGATGGACTATGGTGGTTTCAAGAAGACTCTAGTTTGGAGAAGACCAGTCATGCTTTGAGATGGGTAGAATAGCTTGAGCAGAGTAAGGGGGGCATTTCATTTGCGACTGTGAAAGAAATATACTCTGCTAAAAACTTTTATTTGTTCAAGCTAAAAGAAAAATGACCACCCCTTTTAGCTGTTGTAATGCTATTTGTTTGCCAATTGGCAAGTGACGCTGTTTCCCCTTTACTCTTCTCTATTATAGAAGTGAAAGGTTGAATAAAAGCTAAATTGTTTGAATAAGAATCCTGCAGAGTTGTTATAAATTGTGTAATTTAAGCAGTGTTTTCAGGCATTTGTAGCTTAATTTTTTTCTTCCATGCTTATAGAAAAGCATCAGTAATGCATCAGGGAATACATACAGTATTTTAGGTGCAGATTTGCGTTGATATCTGAAGTTAAACACATATCTGTTACCAACAGAATCAGAAACGAGGTCTGAGATAGACTACTCGAGATCTAACAGTATTAACTTTTTCAGTAGGATGTCAGAGCCGTGAGGATGATCTTATTTTTTTCTTGTAAATTACCAGGAAGAAAAAAGGATTTTTAAAGTTTTCAAACAGTATGAGTTAGAAAAGCATTGGAAACAAACAAAAAATAGGGAATGTAACTAATATTACTTTCAAGTTTTGTGCTTGATAAAAGGTAATCATAATGTGTTTGAAAATAGAGGTATGGTCAGTACTTTGGGCATGTAGAAGGACAGATCTGGTTTATTCATGTGTATTTTAATTACTAATATTTTATGTTATAAGATTTTGCATGAGAAAGGCAAGCTTCAGAAACTTGATTGTAAAACATGGCAGTAATTATAATCACGTTTTGTTACTGAAAAAAGTCATGAAGGATCTGAAAATTTAAGCTATGGGAAAAACAAGTACTGTTGTGCATTTGTAAAAGCATTTTTTTGTTGTTTCCTTGCTAACTTTTATTTTTTTTCTTTAAAGAATTATTCAGAGAGAATACAATGATTTAGTTTATATTATTTTTGCATTTATTCCAGCCACTCAAGAAGTGAAAATTGAACTTGTTCTCAACAGTAGAGATGTTTATTTTCAGTCATTTGAACCATTTTCAGTTCCTTCATGCCTGCAAACTACTAGTGTTCATAAATTGCACCATAAGTGTTGAAGCTATTATGAGTTCTGCTGTAAACCATACTTGTTGGGTGCATGTACTCAAATAATAGGTCTTACTCATCAGACTTTAAATTTGAGTGTTCAACCAGATATAAAAGAAGGTAAGCAAATTTTAGAACCTGAGTTAGGAGAGGAACTCAGCAGTTGTGTTCCAGCAGCTGCTTCTCTTGAATGCAAGAATATGCAGCATGTGGGTGGCTGATGAAGCATTATACGTGTTTTCATATTTCTGTTATTTGTTTTTATTACTACACACTGCTTTTTGCTCAGCTTTTTGTTAGCATTTGCATGACAGTAGAAAGGAAAAATTGCCAGTAGCTGAAGAATAATGAAGTTGAACATAGTGCTGTGTATATTTGAAATGGTGCTTTACAACCTGTGTGCCTAACTGTGGGGGAAATAAGAAAGAAATACAGAAAAGGTTGCAACAAGAAATCTGTCATAATGACATTAAATTTTTTAGTTAGAACCATAGATATTTAAATAGCCCAAAATCACTGTAAAATTTGGCTTCTCTGTTTCTCTTGACTTTTAGAGCTATGAGAGGAATTTTTCTCTAACACAGCAGTCATTATTTTGAAACTTTTCCCACCTAATTTAGACAAAACTCACTTTTAAAAGCATGCTTTGTCATTTTTCTTCCTCAACGTTTTTCTCTTTCCTAGCACATGCATGCTAGCCAGTGGCATAGCAATTTAAAATGTGTGTGTGTGTATATGTGTATATATATATATATATATAAGGTCAACATGAGACATTTTCCATATTCTGAAGGGAATATTCTACACACTGACCACTAAGCTATTGATTCTGTCCTGAATTTGAGTTAAATCACTGGAAAGTTTTAAAGCCCATTCCCACTTAACAGTATTCGGAAAATTTTATAGCAAAAGCTGATTAATCAGAAAATTGCAACTTGTTTTGTCCTCAATGCTTATTTGAGGTTAGGTATGCTACCTTGAAGACTGAAGGTACAGAGAAACTAAATGACTATTCATTTACAACTGGGCAAATGATATTAAATAAAATGGTACTTGTAGTATAATATTATTTATCAATTGTTGCTAAAGTACATAAGAATTCAATAATAATAAAAAGTTCTGTTAAATCTTATCCCTAATAATTTTGTTTCTGTTTCCCATTGGCTGAAAATGAAAATATCTAATCACTTTCCAGAAGCTTTATCTGGTCCATGACACATGCCTGTGATTTGTTCTAATCGCCTGTTTGGTTGGTTTTTTAATCACTTCTTGGGAGTTAAAGACCACTGGAAATGGGTATATGACTCTGCAGACGAGAGTCTGGTTTTGATGTTATGCTGTTATCAGTCTCATTGTTCTTGTTTGTTTCCTATCAGTGTTAGTCT
Source organism: Stictonetta naevosa (assembly GCA_011074415.1). NCBI lineage: Eukaryota > Metazoa > Chordata > Aves > Anseriformes > Anatidae > Stictonetta > Stictonetta naevosa. Next base: position 64,428,790 of record CM021698.1, read on the forward strand.
ACATGCTTCTGCTTAACGAATATATTGCCTGTATCTTTATATAGAGGAGTTTTCTATATTGGGAAATTAACATGAGCTTGGAGTATTGCAGCTGCTCTGCACTAATTCCTTGCCTAGATGTATTTCAGGCATGCTAAATCACAGAACTTACTTTGCTCAATGGAAGCTACGTGCACAAGGCATGATTAGACTTCCCTTTACAAAAAACATAGATTTGGGTTTACATCCTGAAATTAAAGGAAATATGTTTTACTTTCATAAGCAACTCCTATACAATCGATTAGATTAATAATCTGTATGAATACAGTTGATATATCAATTTGGTTGTTTGTGATTCTAAATAGCTATATTGTAATTGCTTGAAGTCCTCTATTGTAGTATGCCAGAAAGGCAAAATGTGGTCTAAAATCAAAATAAATGATTGCATGTGCATTATAAAATTGCAATCTTTTCTTGAGATTATTAAATACTAAACAGCAGTCTTTGCTACTCAAGGTGAAATGTTGCAGTGTTTAATTATACAAATGAAGTGGGGAAAATGAGTCACGTTTCAAATGACAGGTTTTTTTGGCTTCAATATACACGTGCTGTTTGCTTATGAAATTGTTACCAACTAAGATCAGTTCCAGATGCAAGTTTATATTTTTCAGTTCTTTGACTTATGACTTGATTATTCTGTATGCGTTTTCTGAATTCTTTGTATGAGGTGCTTGCAGAACATGAAAATGATTATGTAGTTGTCAAGTAAGCTTGGCCTTCTGTAACTGGGGGAGGTAGCTGCCATCCTCTACTTACTGTTTAAATGTTGTGGTTTTGTTCATAAACAAACACAAGTATAAGCTTAAGTGTTTGGGGCAGAGATGTTTCAAATGGAATTCCTTTTAAAAATGTGAGAGTCTCTAAGAACACAAGCAGAAAATTCTATGAGTGCATTTGTACTATGTTAATGAAGAAGGGGTGATTTGGAAATGGAAGGGGATTTTTTTGTTTGTTTGTTTTTGTTGTTTTTTTTTCCTAAGATGCTGAGTAAAATTTGGGAATTATGAAAAGGAAATGATTTGTTTAATGTTTCTGCTTGAAGAATTGGAACTTTCTTACAAATGGACTACTTCAGCATTACCTACGTCAAGAACGGATATTATCTCTTAGTAAAAACACACTTGTGACAAAAGATTTGTCATTCTGGAACAAACAAAAGTAAATAAGCATTTAAAGCAGAAATAACAGCTAAAGATGATGTAACAGCGACTTACATAATTCTCAGATCCATGCATTACCATTTTTTTGTTTCATTTTGTGTTTTTATATGCTCTTAAGCTTCTCTTTAGAATTTGTTATTTAATTAATCAAGCCCTAATTCCATTTGGAGCTTTATTTACCTTGAAACTGGAGTCTTATTTAAACTCAATATCTTGATTAACAAATTACCAATGTCAAATGTTCAGAAGTATCAGTGATATAAAGAAGCCATTCCTTTCATATGGAATTCCCCCCCCCACACACTCCAAAATGGTTGTTTTTTCTTTCTCATTCCCATGCTAAAAGTGCCAGCAAAACACAAAGGCAATTCAAAGGATACTCCAACTCTCTACAAAAACAAACAAACAAAAACACAAAACCAACCAACCAAAAAAACATTGTTTTTATTTTGTTCAGTAGTGATGTGTTGTGGTTTAACCCGGCTGGCAGCTAAACACCATACAGCTGCTCGCTCACCCTCCCCCCTCCGTCTCTGGGATGGGGGAGAGAAACAGGAAAGTGAAGCCTGTGGGTTGAGATAAAGACAGTTTATTAAGATAGAAAATAATAATAATAATAATATATACAAACAAGTGATGCACAATGCAATTGCTCACCACCTGCTGACTGATGCCCAGCCCAACCCCGAGCAGCCGCCCACCCCACCTGGGCTAGCCACCCCTATATATTGTTTAGCATGATGTCAGATGGTATGGAATACTCCTTTGGCCACTTTGGGTCAGCTGTCCTGGGTCTGTCCCCTCCTAGCTCCTGCTGCACCCCCAGCCTGCCCGCTGGCAGGACAGAGCGAGAAGCTGAAAAGACCTTGGCTTAGTGTAAGCATTGCTCTGCAGCAATTAAAACATCAGCATGTTATCAGCACTCTTCTCGTCCTAATCCAAAACATAGCACCCTACCAGCTACTAGGAGGAAAAATAACTCTGTCCTAACTGAAACCAGGACATGATGTTAAGAGAGTTTAAATAACAATATCAAGCCCCTATACTGTGCTTTTTTTTTTGTTTTTGTCAGTAACTTATGAAGCGTTTACAATAGAGGCTTTCGTATCTCTGTCTTCCTGATGCAGGCATAGGCATCAGGATGAGAAATCTGTTTTTCAAAGTTATTTTCCAGGCCAGTGGCAGAGCTACAGGTTGGATCAAGTGTACCAAATACTAGTCCAAAGACTAACTGAAGTTTCCATAACATTTATGTCTGTAAAAATCATGGTTTATGGAATATTCCTAGGCTGCATACCACCAGAGCATCATGTTTGTGGTTTTTTTGGTTTTTTTTTCCACATTTTTATCAAGCCACCAGCATGTAGAGTGGGCATGTTTGATTTTGGCTGTTTGGTGCCCTGATTGTATAATACCTTCTCTTATGGAAAGAATTGGAATGACCAGCAGGTTGGGTTGGCACTGTGGTCTGCCAGGTGAACCATTCTGAAATAATCATTAGGCTAACTGCTTTTAGTAAGATGTGTTCTAGTTGCCAAATTTGTACTTCAGAAAATCATTTCATAAAAATAAATTTTGTATTCATAAAATTGACTAGCTAAGGTTGGAAGTGAATTCTGGAGGTCATCTAGTCCAACCTGCTGCTGAAAGCAGTGTCAGCTAGAACAGACATTTTTTGGCATTGTCCTGTGGAGTTTTGACTATCTCCAAGGATAGGGACTCCATAAACACTCAAGTCAACCCCATTCAGTATTGGACAATGTGAACAGTAAAAATAATGGTGTTTTTTTTCCTTCTGTTTAAGTGGAATTTATTGTATTTCAGTTTGCATCCATGGCCTCTTTTCCTGTCACTGGGCACTACTGAGAAGAGTCTGTTATCTTCACTCCCATTAGATATTTATACACATTGATAAATTGTCCCCAAAGCCTTCTGCTTTGAGACGTATCCATCGTGGTGTTCAGCATGATCACAGGTTCTTTTCTGCAGAGCTGCTTCCCATTTGATCAGCCCCAGCTTGTAATAGGTGCATGAGGTGTTCCTCTCTGGTTTGTATCCCCTTTCAGTGATTCCCATCTGTCCCAAAGTAGTTACGTTTTCATTCATCATATGCTTTTCTGTAAAATAAAAAAAATATTGGAGTGTTTTTGATCCTTATGGAATTCTTTCTCATGGTTTGATGCCTTAAAAAAAAAAAAAAAAAAAAAAAAGCTGTAGCTGGAGTCTATAGCTAAGACTTTGACAAAAATCTAGCTAATGAAACTACGGAGTCATATGAGTTGCAGTGTGTTCAATTTTAGAAACTGCAGAACCTTGTGGGTCATCCAGCCCTTATAGGAAATGATTAAACTGGACAATCCATGAGGCTTTCAAGGTTAGAAATATGGATCATCCTCCTCTGCAACTATTCCAATTTTAGGAAGGCGTGATTGATTTGGGGGTGCAGGAAGTAGAGCTGGCATGGCTGGGAGTTGTCTTAGCTCTCCTCCCTTGGCCTGCAGGTCCTCTACTGCTTCATTTCTAGGTAAAGCATAGGACTTGGTTTTGCATTTGTTTTTTAAGGTATTTTGTCTTGGGAAAGGAGAAAGATGATGAAAAAGAAAAAATAGAAAAGAAAAAAAAATAGCAAAACAAAATAGTGAAACGTTCTACTTTAGCTTCACTTTTGGAAACACTGCAGTGGGATTCCCAGTATTAGTGAAGACAACATGGTGCTAATATTATATAAGATTATTTTCTAATAACCATTGTTGGTTTTTCTTGAAATTCTCATATTTTTCTATTAGATGAATCAGGATAACCAATGTAGTGCGGTTATTGCCCTAAAACGTTAGGTCACACCAGCTATTTTGAATGAAACAGAGCTAAATAAGGGTGCTGAAACTGATTATAGCGTGTATCTGACCTTTTGGAAGACATTAGATAAACTGTTTCATGGGTTGAGATTTTGCCCTATACATGTTTTGTGTTCAAGTCTTTAACTTCTTAAAGGTCATGCATTTCTCATCTATTATTTTGACTTTCATTTCATAGAAATGTAGAATCACAGAATGAGTTGGGTTGGAAGACCATCTAATTCCAACCCCGCTGCTGTGGGCAAGGACACCTCCTGCTAGATCAGGTTGCCCAAAGCCCCATCCAGCCTGACCTCAAACACTTCTAGGGATGGAGAATCCATATATTCCATACATCCAACTATATATTTCTGTGTACTTTGACATCATTCTTTGTGTGCAACAGCACTGTGAATTGAAAAGTTGTGAAAAATAAAAGTTTTGAAATAGTATTTCATTCTTAAATCAATTTTTAAAATCTTATTTTATTGCTGAGTGTTTTTAAAAATTATCAGGCATTTTTGTCATACCGGGCAGATACCAACGTTGAGTTTGCCAAGCCAAAAATTCCAGGAAGTCATAGTACAGTATGTGTGTATGCATTACTGTATGTATTTTGTTACCTGCTTGTTATAGTATTGTATCAAAATACTTAAAACGAGTAATTATCAGGTTGCTACTGCAAAAGCTTGTTCCTTATGTGATTTAGGTTGGCGAGGGCCTTAGAAAGACGGGAGAAGCAGTTTGACTCTTGCATGGTTTTGTTTCTTACTCTGTAGGTGATACTCCATGCAGTGTTGGGGTTCTGAGAAATAGCTGTTTCTTTCTGTGGTTCCACAGAGAGGGAAACAAAATAATAGAAGTGACTTCAGTCATTTCTGTATTTGGAAAAACACACCTGTTCATAGCACATGGGAATAATGAACTCTATATGGAAATGGAAATATATGGAAGAATACAAGAAAAGTCAGCCTCCTATTCAATATGCATTGGAAAAACTCACTATATATATGTTTGATAGAAAATTGAGAGAGAGAAGTATAACCAACAGTTATGTTTTTGTGGGAAAAAAAGTGGTTGGATGATATCGGTCTGAGGTTAAACAATCAGTTGGTTCTACTGATCCAAATTACATTAATTTACTCAGGCATTTGACTTTAACATTTGAACTTTTGATTTAGAAGTAGCACTGTACAGTACATTGGTACAGTACATTGGTTCGTGTTAAAAGGATTCAGAGTTGCTTAACAGTTGTTGCAGCAACTGGCAGGAAGACCAAATAGCATTTTTTTTCTTTTTGTTTTCTATTCCACGTTATGGAAATCCCGTTTAACAAGTCTCTGGAGATAAGAGTTCTAGATGACTCTAAAAGAAATGCAGTGGTAATTACTGTGAAGACAAAGGACTTCCAAGGACATCTGAGTGACATATTAAATAAAGGGACATTGAAACAAGATAAATTTTACATTTTACAAGATAAATTTTTATATGGATTAGGGAATGTCACACAAAGAGCTGTAGCCTGGGATGTGTCATCCCTGAAGAGGATGTTGGAATGAAATGTATAAGATACTGTAAGTATCTTGTCTGTTACTGTATCAAAAAAGCTGTTAAAGTCCCTGGCTGTATGCAGCTTTGTTGGTACTAATAAGGTTTTTAACACTGCATGTGCTTCTGATGTCTACATTTGCAGAAACATACTAGGAAAGAAGAATGTGCACAGAAGATGAGATTTAAAAAGCTAAAGTAAAAAGAATTAAAGATGACATGATAAGTGGCTTTAAAACTCTGTGAGAAGGAAGTACTAACTGCTAAAGCACTCCTTAATTTGGTGAAGAAAAGTAGAGGAAAGCATAAAGCTGAAAGTCAGACGCTCACCTTGGAAATAAGGCAAATATTATAACAGTATGATTAACCAGTGGAACAAACTATCGGAGAAGGTGGCGATTTTCCACCCCTTGAAGGCTTTCAAATTAAGAAGAGATCATTTTCTGGAATTTAGGCTTTAGCCAAATAGTAGTTTACCTTAAAGGAGTTGTGGAAGTGTGAGCTTGTACAACTCTTCGTGCCTTTGGCATGACACTCATGCATACTGCTGGTGCTGTTAACATTGAAAGATCTCCAAGACCAAGCTCATGAGGCACGTGTGTGTCCATACTGGTGTGTGCCTAGGGACAAGAAGTCTTGATGAACTCTGATTATTAGTAAGCAGATTGTCCTTCTTGGGCTCAGTACAGGCTAACTAAGGAAAAATTAATAGCCTGGGATACAGGAAGTTAGTACAGATTATCCTAAACATTACTGTGGTTCTATAAATTTCTATTTTCCCTGTACTAAATTGTGCCAAAGACCTAAGTGGAAATTAATCCTGTGGCTGGCTGCATTAACTTCCATCTACGTAGTTATGGTCATAGAGGACAGATGAGCTATACAACCATCGGCTGGCCTACATGGTAATTTTTTCCACTTTTTAAAATTACAAGTGCTTGCTGATATAGTCCCTCTGCTGAAGTGCCAGACAATGTCAGTGTTGGCATCTCTTTCTCTGTTCTTTGATTGGGTTTTAAAGCCTTAAAACCTTAGTCTTGTGTCTTACTGGCTATTTTCCATGACTGATAAGGATTTGCTAGTAGTTCTGTGAAGCTGCAAGTAGAGAAGCCATTGTCTTAGTGGTTTGCCCATAATACTGTACTATAGAGAGTAAATAAATAGAAGAGCGTGGAAAAAACAGTTCCAAGCAAGTTGGCAAAATAACTCTTGGCAATTGTAAAAGAATTTACTGATATCTTGTACCTATGGTAATATTTGAGTAATGATTCTGATTTTGGTCTGTTAGAATGCATCCTAATCTCATTTTAAGTTATCTGTTTTCATGAAGACAGCTTGAGCTGCCTTTCAAGACAGTTTTTTTGTTAGAACAAAACTAAGTCTAAAAACATCATGGATGTTTACACTTATTAAAATAATTTTCCTTTTAACATAAAATAACCACTTTCAGTTTTTGACTTTTTGAAAAGTCACTTCATATAGAACGGAGCAAAAATAAATACATCTGTTCTGCATTTGGTTTTAATCCTTTTTCAGCAGGAATCATACATCAACATAAATCTCGTAACAGCCATAAACAGTCAAACATGAAGACAGACTGCTAGACAACTCAGTAGTTGGAATATAGAAAATAGCTTTTCTTCAACATCTTGAATTCCTTCTGTTATTTCTTACTTTCAGTGGAACTGGATGAATCACTTCCAAAGCATGTCCATGCTTCATTTAGGCAAGAATATTGTGTCATTAAATGTTTTGTCACCATCCTTCATGTCTTCATTAGAAATAATTTAGAAATGTGTCTTTTATATTTTGGCTTCTGTAAATCTAAGATAACCCTGTGATTCCCCTCATACAGCATTATTACAAGGAAGCTTCTACAAGCCAGGCAGCTTTTACAGCTCTCTGGTGTTATATCCCCTCCCTCACCTTCTGCTGCTCCCCTCTTGGGAAGGGGGGAAAGGTGACTATAGAGAGGGTTTGTGGCAGGTCACTGGGATAAATGCTGCTCTTAAAAGAGAGAGAGCTTTCTTTGCTCGTCTGAACAGTCCAGCAATCTTGCTGAACACATGCAGTGTGCAGTTTGTGTGTAAAGCACTGCTAAGTTTCTTAAGGAGGGCAGCAGACCTTAGAATGGATGTTCAAATGACAAAATAGATGTTATCAAAATGAATGTTATCTGCATTGTTTTGTAAATTGTTTTTTTGCCTTTTGAGATAACTTTTTTTTTGAGAAATATATTATTGCACAGTGAAAAAGAGTATTTTCATATGTTGATGAAATATTGGAAAACTAGTAACTGAAGTGATCATCATAAATGTCCAGAAGGACCTTAATGTTTAGTTTAATAAGTACTTCCATTAACTTCCATTGCATTACTCTTACCACAGCTAAAAACCACAGACCTTAAGATTTAGGCATCCCTTTAGAGCTCTAGCTTCAGCTTTCCACTTGGAAAATAATAATCAGAATTTTACATATAGAATTCAGCATCTCTTTACAGTTGTGTTTGCTCCTTAGTGCTAAAAATGCCATGTTACACACAATATTATCATCACTGTTCATTGTTGGAAAACTGAAAAGGTTCATTGGTGAGAGGTAATACGTTATAAATGAACTGCAGGAACATCTTTCATGTATTTCATATCTTTCATTGTTTGTAATAGAAAATGATTTTGGAATGGGATCTATATTTTATGCTTATTTTATTCCCTGAGAATTTTCTTTGAACTGGTTTCATTGTTGTTTGTAAATGGTTTTTAGCAGAACTCATTTTGACAGTGAAAATTTTAGTTTAGAAAACTACGAAAATTCGCCATCCTTGAAGAATTGTTTCAGTGATCGGAATTGCTAAATTTTGCTAAATGCTAAATTTTGAAGTGTAATTGTTTCTTTTAGAGCAAATTAAAAAAAGATGCTGACTGTGATAGACTTGGTAGTCATTGTGATGGCCCTTTAGAAATATGGGTTATTATGCTTTGTGTTTGTATTTAGTTTCTCAAATTTGGATTTATATGTGTGTTATTTCCCATTTCTTACACTTCACCAGTCTCTAAAATCTTCACGTATATTTGTGTAAGTTATTTCTTTAATAGCATTGCAATTAAAGGTTTATAAACCAGTTTCTCTGAATTAAAAATAAGAAAACATAATTTGTTATTCATACACATTTGGGTAATGAGGAGGGAGAGTCGTAAAATAGATTATCTGTAGCAGCACCTGCATTTCTACTATGCAGGTGTTGACTATCTTGAGAAGATGGCCATGGTATTACTCCTTAAGTCTCACTAAGCGAAATAATTCAGCGTAACACTTGTATTTCATTTAGCTTGCTTGTTGTATAACTGGTTATTGTTCCATAGAACTACAGAACAGTGAATTCATGTGTTAGTCTGAACTTATAATAAAATATTTTAATTGTTATTCTTTCCTTTATTTTCTAGAATTTTTTCTTTCTTGGACATAGTTACTTTGTGTCGATGTGCACAGGTTTCCAAGGTATGTATTTCTATTGTGCTTCTTGTTGTTGTTGTTGTTCTTTGGAAAGCTTTCTCTTAATTATTTTCAAATCATGGGCTTTAAGGCAGTCTCCTTCCTGTCTAAAATAGGAAAAAAAAATCAAATATAGCCTCATTATTTATTAAAACAAAGAAAGAGTGGGTCCACTCTTGCATTCAGATATGTGGAATTAGTTGCTATGTTAGACTTCTGTTTAAAGGCTATAGAAAAGATACCCAGTAGTGTATCCTCTATATCTGGAGAAATGATTAAGCCCATTTTAGCATAATGGCATTTGCTTTTTATAAAGCATGTGGCCATATAATGCTATTTTTCAAACGCATATTCTGCTTAAAATTCCATGTAGTTCAGTTAATGTGCACCACGTGTCTAAGAAGTACATCCATCATTAGTTTGTCAAGCACAAAAGATGTTAAATAAATGGACTACTAGTAGAGGAAAAAGGCGCACAAGATAATAGAGAAAGCATGCAAAGTAAGCTTTTATGTTTAGCTAGTCTCTTTTTCAAATTAAAATGAAAAATATTCTGGTCCTACTTGAAGTGTGTACAATGGGGCATATTCTTATACAACATGAATTAACTTTCTAATTTCATGCTTTTCTTCATTTTTATTTTTATTTTTTTTTGTTTGTTTCCTTGTTTTATTATATAATTATGCAACTGTTTCATTTCTATACCTGTACCATCTTGGTCCACAAATTCAATAAGTTTTGTGAGCTAACTAACATCAGGCTTTGTTAGTACCTTCAGGTAAAGTCTTGAATACATCAGAAGAAAACCAAGGTGATAAAACAAGCAAAAAATGTTCTCTCAAAGCTACCTCTTGTCAGTTGGATGTGATTTTCTTTCAGTTTTTCTAAGTATATTTTTGTTTCTCTCACTTTTTTACTTTGTTCTACTTTAAAAAACTACCATCTGTTGCGTCAATAGTAAAGGACAAATTCTCAAACATGTATATAACTCAGCGCATGGAAAGGCCTGATTCTAACAGTGGAAAGTCGGCAGTTTTCTGAAAGGTTTCTGTTCCTCTCAGAATAGTAACTAGTGAGGTTGAAGAACTGTGGTTTTATTGGAAGGAATCTCATGTGCAGTCACTTCTGTCCATATACATGTAGCAAGAATAACTTACTAGACAAATTTACAAAGGCTCTTCTTAAAAATTGACCATTGAATCCTGCTATGTTCATGTATTTTATTTAATTCTTCCTCTAATGCATGTTTTATGGGCATAAGACAAAACTCTGAAGTATAATCTTTTTAGGAGATCTGTGTTTGATTTCCACAAATGCCCTGGTTTTAACCAGTTAATATTTTAGGATTACTAATATCTGCAATTACATTTGTTTTTTAAAACTGCTACCTAAAAATGTCTATTTTACTGTATTTCGGAGTTTGTTGTATTTGAATTTCTGAGACAAAAATGATGGGAGCAGGCAGTGGAGGTATATAATCTCTATTTGTTTTCTGCAGGCATGGAATGTTTTAGCTCTGGATGGAAGCAATTGGCAAAGAATAGACCTTTTTAATTTTCAGACAGATATAGAGGTTAGTGTCTTTGTTTATTTCATTCCTATGGTGATGTTTAAGAGCCTAGCCCATTTTGAGTATTCCATAGCCTGTTCTTGAGTTCTCACATTTTAAAGGTTAAAGTTCAAGATACTGAAACAAAGAAGGAGCATATTTTCTATATGCTCCTGGCACTGTATTTGACTTTTTTACACTGGATGAGTTTTTACAGTTTCAGTTGTTGGCAGTGTATCAGCTAATTTGCATATATTGTATACATACAAGGCTCTATACATTCGAAACTGATCATTTCCAGAAAACGAAGATGTAAACGGTGCCTCTGAACTGATTGAGATGGTCAGTCACTTTGACAACCTAGAGGAATTTTGTTGCTTGTCTCTGTGAGAGTGCCATCTAGTGCTGAATGCTCTCTGGACGCGTGGCCACAGAACTTGGAGACTGAAACAATAAAATTCTAAACAACTTTTCTTACTGCTGGCTTGGCCTGGATTTGATTTACTGTGTATATTATTACCACTTTATGGACATTTGTTTCCTAGGGCTTGAACCTTGCCTGAAATGCATGTACATGTGGATTGAAGTCCTTTTCAGCAAATAACAAAAGGATTACGGCAGTCTTATGTTTCATAAGAAAAACATGTCTATATTAATGCTATCATAGGTGTGTATAAAAGAATAAAATTTGACATTGGAAAATGAAGACAAAAGTCTGTAGGAAAATACAAGTCCTTAATTGTAACTGAACTAGTTTATAATTTGTGTTTGATAATATAAATTAGATTTAGAATACAATAACTAATTTGCTTCTGGATTTCTTGTTAATCTTCTCAGTTGCATGAATAAAATCCAGATGGGGATCATTTGGTATATTTTGCCAACTGTGGTTCAAACTGTTCCTTAAGCTTTACAGCAACATAGATTAAATTTTCTCACTGTTCTCTTAAAATTTTAATGCCAACTCCTCTCCTATACTGATGTTAAATACAAGGATCTCGTGGAGGTAGGCAAAAGATTTTGGCATCTTCAAATATCTGGATGTGTCTAAGAAGTCTTGGAGCTCTAATTTCATTTTTCACTTGCCTCTAAAAAATCTGGTGTTTCTCATTCGCTAAAAAATAATAAACAAGGTCCACCAGATCTGTGGCTGTTCTCTTAGTCAGCCTTATTTTTGTGTCTCAACCTTTTCTGTTATTTAGAAACAGTGTTGGGCTTTTACATTTTTGCAGATTTTGTCTTACATTGTTCCTAGTGGTGTTGCCCTTTCAGAGGTATTTGTAGCCTGGTGTTAATGAAAATGATTGAAATTAAGTTATGGTCCTCTTTTTCTATAAGGAGATACTGTGGTTTTGATTAATTCAATTACTTCAGTGTATTGCATTTAAGTACTTTTGTAATATATATGTGTTACATTTATTCTTAAATGCGAGTCAAATGAACAAGTACTACAGAAATTAGTTCTGGATGAGAAATGTGTTCACATTCAGTGTCTAAGAGCTTGGTTTTTCCTTAAGCTGTTTTAGATATTATTTTCTGTCTAGATTTAAGACAGGTAAAAGCTGCTAGTTGTTATTTGGCAACTTTTTGCTCAGCTCAATATTGCACTATTTGATGATATTGCACATAACATCAAGCAGTACTTGATCTGAGACTATCAGATAATGGAAAATCAGTTTTGTTGTGAAATTTTTCCTATTCAAGACCTTATATGATACTGAATAAACTGAGAAAAAAGTATGTGCTATAAAGGAAAAAGGTTCTTTTCTACTGCAAAGATGCAAAATTCTAAGGTCTTTAAGTGTGCCTAGAATTTGTTGGTATGTGGCACCAAGCATAAGCTGGGATAGTCTGAAGAACAGGATTTTGAGTGACATTGAATTATTCAAACAGCTAAATACAGTTGAAGGCACTTACGTTGTCTTTTTGAATATGCTGGTTTGGTGTTTTTTTAACATGCTTAAAGTAATAAATGGGTATGGAAAAATGTATCTTACTATTTGCTTAATTATTTTCTTTGAATAACGCATTAGGTTTTGGCTTTTTTCCCCTATGTAGATTGAATCTGCATTATATGTAATTCATTGAGAAGACTTTATCCTTACAGTAAAGGCATTTAGCCTCTGCTGGGAAATAGAATATTCTAAGTGATAGAAAAGCTCTAAAAAGTATGTCATTTCACGAAGTGTATAGTAGTTGCCTTCAGTTTGTTTGTTTTGAAGTAAAAATGTTTGAGATAGGAGATAATCTGTTACAGACTAACAAATAAGCTCTGATATTTTCACATAGTTTTAGCTGGGACTTTGATATAACAGGTGAACAACAAAATCCAATAAATCTGTTTACTGTTTCAGTTAAATTGCTGCCATTGCATATAGAGAGGAAATTAAAAAATGCATTGCCCTGTAATTTATGAGCATTGTTTATTTAAAATAAAAGAGAGAAGAAAATAAAAGGTGTGGTTAGGTATATATTTGTCCTATTTGTTAGAAGATCAGTGTTGATTTCTTTTTACTTTGTCTTCCTGAAATTAGACACAATGTGATGTGTAGTCAGTTGTTGCAGTGTTTACCTGCTTTTTGATATTTTATTCTGTTCTACCATGAAGAAATAAAATAAAAGTGTATATTTTTATCATAGTTGAAATAACATTTTTCATAATGCTAGCTTGGAGCACTAGAAGTACTATTCTATTCTGCTTACTCCTCCTATATATCAAAATGCTTTCAGGGTGTAAATGAATAGCATTTTGTAGCAAGCACAAGGTCAAGTGGGAAATTTTGTTTGTAAACTGTGCTCCAACTTTTGACAAATAACGAGGTGTAATGTCAGTAAGTTCCACAGTCTGAGAAGTCCCTGGGCATTTCCAGGTTTTAGGAGCAGACTCTAAAATATATCTGACTTTGAAGACTGGGAGGTGGGCTCTTGCAAGTCTTCTGGCGTTGAAGTGGTTGCTCCCACTAGGTGTCCAACACCTTCCTGTTTCAGAAGTAACCATCCCTATAGCAGGGACTGTAAAATGAGACTTACAAGGGGCTATAGTTCAGATTCCAATACTAGCCTAAGCACGTCTTCAGGAATAATTTAAACTTGTATGCTGTAGTGATAACTGTAGTCGTTGAGGAACAGGATGCCTCCTGTTCTGCCTCTGGGCAGTTCTTCAGATTACCTGCAAATCTGACAGATCCTGAAGATCATTTTAGCAATTTTAATGGGTAGAGTTTTGCTGAAACAAAAATCAGACCATGTATCATAGACTGAAAAAGAGAGATCTAAAAATTGAATTGAGCAGCACTTCTCTCATCAGGTAACCCTTTTTCTCTTAAAGTAGAAAAATAAATTCAAAGATGTATAGTTCTGGTGGGATTTAACTGAGACTGATTTTTAGTCCTGGCATTTTTAATGTGGTTAGAATGTTATGTCAGAATAAAACTCAACAAAATCTTCCTTTTATTTGGTTTAAGGGTCGTGTTGTGGAAAATATATCGAAAAGGTGTGGTGGATTCCTGAGACAACTTAGTCTGAGAGGATGTCTTGGTGTTGGAGACTCCTCTTTAAAGTAAGTAAAGTCCTAGATTGAGACATCACTTATTTCCTAATATCCAGGCCAAAAGCAGTTATTGTTGCATTTGTTTGGGTTTCTAAGTACTGTCTAATGAACAAAACAGGATGCTTAAGTACCTTAGCAATGACCAAATGAGCCATCAGTTTGAGATCAAAATATAGCTACTTTTTTTTTTTTTTTTTTTTTTTTTTTACTTCTGGAAATGAATTAAGAAATGAGAAATGTTTTTTTTTTCTTCATTCATTTTCTCTCAACTTTCAAACATTTTAAATGTTTTCAGACTTGTACTGTAAGTATAATTTCATCAAGATTAATAGTTGGTTTATAGTTCATCTTGTTTGGACAAGAGGTGACCCTAGCAACGGGAGGAATAGTAAAGACTGATGCAATTGAGTGTTAACAGAATCAGGAAAGGTGTGGAATTCTCCTCTTGCTGTAATGTGAGAGCAAACAGGCAACAGGAGCATCTCAGGAGTCTTTTAGCAGACTCCTTTAAGATACATATAAATTGAAATGTGCAACTTGTTCTCACAAGATACATTGAATCCCTCTAAGCTTTTGCTATATGCAAATTGATTAATCCAGATTCCTCTGTGGATGTTTCTTTCCATATTTAAACCCAAAGATCTTACCTGCAGCTGAAGGGTCCCTACATGACAAATACTAAAGGGCTCAAAGCATATTTGGAGGCAGGCTGAGGATGTAACTTCTTGCAGTCATTACACTTCGTTTGACTGTCACAGCAGAGTGGGCTAGACGATGATCAGTCTGACCTAGGTACAAGCGCAAAGATTTTTGTTCAACAGTGGGCATTAGGTTAGTGCTTCATGACCTTTAGCTCTTTCTAAGATTTACAAGCAAGTCTCATTCATTTAATTTGTCTCCAGAAAAAATTAATGAGCATTTTTGATGTGTAATCTGACTTTCATGAGTAAAACCCAGAGCATGTTTTCCCTTAGAGGTTTTAAGGCTTAAAAACAAAACAAAACAAAAAACCTAGAAATTCTAGAAATTTGGTTTAAAATAAAAACAAATAGAAATGTAATGTTAAGCTATTCTAAATTATTTGTTTTTCATTTTTCTTAGTCTTTCCAGATTTGTTTCAGGTGTTGCTAAAAGAGCCCTTTTTTAGATTTAAAATAAAAATAATAATAATCCACATAAATCCTCCAAGCTCCCAGAGCATTTGTGCAGATGGTCCCTGTGTCCTCAGTAGTGGAAGTCATGGCTGAAGTGGAGGAGGTAGGAAAGGCAGTCACTAAGAAGGTAGCTGGGAAGGAAGTAAGGAGAAGAGGCTGGAGGAAAGAGGACAGGTAGGCAACAGTTTTCCTCCGCATTAATTCAGTTTTTGTATTCACTGTAGGCCCATGTTCAGAACGGTTCAGAACACTAAGGCTAGGGGACTGCAGTGAGGGTTGTGGCCAGAACCAAAAATTTAAAATGGGTTCAGGTATTAGTGGTGCGTGAGAGGAGGAAGATGGCAGGAGTTACAATATTTTTGAATAACAATATATTTAGTAAAGAGATATTTTTGTAGTAAAGAGATATTTTTGTAGTTGTTTAGTATGTAGCCTGCATACATTGATGCAAATAGGAAAATGGACAGGGTTGGCTGAGACGAGCTATTAGACTGCTAGCAGTACGCCTAAGTGTATCCGTAATAACTAACTAGTGCAGACGGTTGTGTCTGAGAAACTTTAGGAAAGATGATGCTTTACCCCTGAAATGTAGCCAGATGATACTGAAATTACCCACTGAATGATAAAGCTGTGAACTTTAAGACTTTCAAAACAGTAATACAAGAAACGGCTTTAATTTGGGGATATTTGTTCTGAAAGCAACTTTACCTATCAGGAGTTTTGCACTGATCCATTAGTTTTGGGGCTGATACTAATTTCTCTTTTTATCCTTCCTCTACATCCACCTTTAGTTTAAAAAAGGCAGTTATCAAAGTAGGTTATATTGGCTATATAAGTACTGAATGTTTGTGGCATCTCTGTTAGGACATGCCCCACAGTTGAATCTCAAAGTCTGTTTACTGTTCCTGCAAGTTATGACAGAGTGTACTGCCTTTCCAAGTGATTTGAAGAGAGTCTCAATTGTAAATCTCACTCACGTGAATTTTGGAATAGCTGTTTTGAGAATTCACGTGGAAACTATCACCAGTATAACTGCTTGCTGTTTTTTTTTTTTTTTTCCTCTTTGTTTTCAATCCACACTGGAGAGCCAGGAAGTTGTTGCCAGCTGAGTGTGTAGTCGGATCTGCTAACCACGGCAAGCCTCCAGATAAAACTGTTTTTGTGTGTTTCCTCCATCACTGCCAATAAAATCCATGTAGTTGGAGGAAACATGGGCATAAAAACAGTGCTCTGAAATGCAGTGCAACTGTAAATATTGCTCTGGAGAGATGAAAAGAAAACATTTCTCCTGGGTAATTAGTATAATGATATATACAGGCTTTTAGTGGTGTGATAGGCCCAATTCTGTGTTGTTGTGCAGGCTACATTCCTGCATTTGCATTTGATGTGGGAGTCAACTCCTTAATAAGGCCTACAGGAATTTCAGTAACGAGATGTGTGAAAGCTCTCCCCACAAGCTCAAGTATGCTTAATATTTAACTGATGTGATATTTCAACCTTTGTGTTCATTCCCTTAATGATTTTAGTTAAGGCATTTGAAGCAAATCAGTTCTGTTCGATGACAGAATTAAACACCTTGCTCAAGCAGTATTTGAGAGAGGAAGAACACTTGGTTTCAGAGTTACTCAAGACAGAACTTGCAATAGCTAAATGAAAAAGCAGCCACTGAAACAGATGTTCTACTCTGTGGGTTGAAGAGCAAGCTTTTTCCCTGAGATGGAAGGCATTAGGGGACAGAGTGCACTCTAGACTAAATTATAACAGTAATTCAGTCACTAGACATAACAGTAATTCTCTAGCTTTTTGTTGCTGTTTTAGGACCTTTGCACAGAACTGCAGAAACATCGAACACTTAAATCTAAATGGGTGCACAAAAATCACTGACAGGTAAGTCAAAGAGTTTTTTTGTTTGTTAGTGGAATTTGGAAGAAGAAGTAGCTGAAGGTATTTTTAGTGTGTCTGCTGTTTTGCAGTACGTGTTACAGTCTTAGCAGATTCTGTTCCAAGCTGAAACATCTGGATCTGACATCTTGTGTAGCCATCACAAACAGCTCTTTGAAAGGTTTAAGGTAAGAAGATTTAGTGTTTTGTATTAAAAGAATTTAAAGAGCTGTTTAATATATAATAAAGTTTTTTTAAAAAAAACAACACAGTGCTGAACCTTAATATTGTGCATCAGCACTGACTGTATCTTGTATCTAGCACTTCTTGGGTGTGGACAATGATGTTTGTGTGTGGTCTTTTCTCATGACTTTTCTGTAGAGGCCTGGCACAGTCCACTGGCTATCATTAATTTCTAACAGTGTGTTTAATTTGGGTGTCCCACTGTTATGACTATTTGAAGGCTGGATTTAACTTTATGTATTTTTTTTTAATTCTCCCAGTGAGGGTTGCAGAAATCTGGAACATTTGAATCTTTCCTGGTGTGATCAGATTACAAAGGATGGTATTGAAGCACTGGTGAAAGGGTGTAGTGGACTAAAAGCACTATTTCTTAGAGGTTGCACACAGGTACATAACTGTTTGGGTGATCATTTAGAAATACATTTTTTTTTTGGCTTTTTGAAATCTTCATGAATTAAAAAATACTGTTTTTGTTATAATCTTTTGTTCAATATTACAAAATGTGTACACTCCTTTGTCTAGTTTGGTTTGCTTTTAATTTCTTGTTTCTTTTCCTATGTCCAATTTAATTGCTAATACAGTTAGAAGATGAAGCACTGAAACACATTCAAAATCACTGTCATGAACTTGCAATCCTGAATTTGCAGTCCTGCACAGTAAGTATTTGAAACTTCAAAAGATATATTCTCTAAGAATCATAAACCATTTTCAAATGCTAATGAATTTAGTTGTTGCATACTTGATTCAAATTTTATATCTCTGCAGTTTGCAGAATTTTATGTGAAATAGATATCTAAAATGAACTGTCTGTTCCACAGCTGAATGTAGATTTGGAGTGTTGGGTTATTTTTCCTCATTCCACCTTTTGACTGTAGCAAGCTCCAGAGTTTGAATTAACTGTGTTCATTCAACTCAGATGAATTGTATGTGTATTAAAACATACAGCTTTACGGATGTAGTTCATATTCTCCCATATGTTAAGGTCAAACGTTTTGCTGTGTTCATAATTTTAAGCTTTCTAATGGAGCAGAAGCCATTTTGTGGGCTACATAATGGAGAATAAGATGCAATGGCATCATAACAGGATGATTCAAAACCATCTAAGTAGCAGAAGGGCATGTTTTTAGCAGCATTAATGGAATAAAACATAGATTTGTAATGAAATGACTGGTAATCATATATGTTCAGTTTTTCAGTCATACAACTTCAAATGTGATTTTTTTATTTGCTTTTGGAAATTTTTCTACAGTTTTATTGCCAATTTATTGTGCCATAAAATCTGCTTGGGCTCAAACATTGAAATCTGTTTCCTCAATTAATGTGGCATGGGACCATTTTTGTTAAGATTTGATGGAAATTTTTGATTAAATTAATAGACTAAAAAAAAGTTTTGATTATTTTGATGTATTAGGGATTATTACAAGTTACCTTAAATTTTGAAGAAATTAGAAACAATATGAATACAAATCTTAAGCTTCCAGGAGGCACGTCTAAGGAAAGAGAATTCTCAGATTTTTCAATCTAAAGTTTGTTCCAACCCTTTAACGTTCTCAGAAAAAAATGAAAGAAAAGGAAAATCAAGCTAGCTACTTTAGCACTGCAGTTGTATACGTAATGATAATAGAAATGAATAGAACTTCCTTCTTTTTGGTCAGAACCACACTTACAAAAATAAAGGTAGGCCATAATTTAATTGTGTTTCACTCTTCATTTTGTCGTCGTCCTCATAGCTTCTTGTTCTGTTGTGTTTTACCAGGGTCTAATGATATATAGCAGGTTGCAGCCTTTTATGAGTATTTTTGCAGAAGCCTCTCAAGGTCTGATAATACTCAGTTATGATCTCTGCCACCTAAAAGGGGCATTGGCATAGAAGTGTAGTGGAGTTTTCCATAGGCCACTATATTATATTAGTTGTCACATAGGATTAACTTCCAAAAAAAAAATTGTGTTTTTTCCTTTGAATTGTTTTGAGTTGATAGTTTGTATGTACTACCTAGTTGTGTGTGCTTTGAAGCTCTGTTTCACTAGAGAACTTGCTGGCCTTAGAAGCATGCTTCCAGAAGCGTTTAGGCTTTTTGTGATCAAAGGGCTAGCATTGATTTTTTTATACAGCAGGTCTCCATGTGCTTCATATGATCCGCACTTTAATACTTGTGG
The DNA here is from genome assembly GCA_011074415.1 of Stictonetta naevosa. Classification (NCBI taxonomy): domain Eukaryota; kingdom Metazoa; phylum Chordata; class Aves; order Anseriformes; family Anatidae; genus Stictonetta; species Stictonetta naevosa. The sequence continues at coordinate 64,448,394 of CM021698.1, forward strand.
CTCTTTTTTATGGTCTTTTTAAAATGACAGACCAGCTCCAGTTGCTGTGAAATTAACTTATCATAGAATCAAAGGTTTGGGTTGGAAGGGACCTTAGAGAGCATCAAATTCCACCCCCCGTGCCACAGGCAGGGACACCTCCCACCAGAGCAGATTGCCCAAAGCCCCATCCAACCAGGCCTTAAACACATCCAGCGATGGGGCATCCACAACTTCTCTGGGCAACCTTTTCCAGTGCCTCACCACTCTCTGAGTAAAGAATTTCTTCCTAATACCTAATCCAAATCTACTCTTTTTAAGTTTAAACCCATTGCTCCTTGTCCTATCACTATACTCCCTGTCAAAGAGTCCATCTCCAGCTGTCCTGCAGGTCCCCTTTAGGAGCTGGAAGGCCACTGTAAGGTCTTCCTGGAGTCTTCTCTTCTCCAGGCTGAACAACCCCAACTCCCTCAGCCTTTCTTCATAGGAGAGGTGCTCCAGCGCTCTGAGCATCCTCATGGCCCTCCTCTGGACTCATTCTAATACATCTGTGTCCTTGTGGTGAGGACCCCAGAGCTGAATGCAGTGCTCCAGGTGGGGTCTCATGAGAGCAGAGCAGAGGGGAACAATCACTTCCCTCGCCCTGCTGGCCACGTTGCTTTTGATGCAGGTCAGGACCTGGTTGGCTTACTGGGCTGCAAGCATGCATTGCCGGCTCATGTTCAGCTTCTCATCAGTGAACACCACCAGGTCCTTCTCCTCAGGCCACTCTCAATACATTCTCTTCCCAGCCTATGTTTGTGCTTGGGATTGCCCTGATCCAGAAGCAGGACCTTGCACTTGGCCTTGTTGAACCTCATGAGGTTCACACAGGCCCACCTCACAGGCCTGTCCAGGTCCCTCTGGATGTCATCCCTTCCCTCCAAGTGTGTCAACCACACCACACAGCTTGGTGTCATCAGCAAATTTTCTGAGGGTGCACTAGATCCTACAGTCCATGTCATCAACAAAGATGTTAAACAGCTCCAGTCCCCTTACTAACTGCTGAGGAACACCACTCGTTAATGATCTCCACTTGAGCCATTTGACACTGAGCCATTTGACTGCAACTCTTTGAGTGCAACCATCCTGCCAATTCCTTACCCACCTAGTGGTCCACTGATCATCACAGAATCATAGAACGGCTTGGTTTGGAAGGGACCTTAGAGATCATCTAGTCCCAAGCCCCCTGCCATGTGCAGGGTTGCCACCCACTAGATCAGGTTGTCCAGGGCCTTGTCCAGTCTGGTCTTGAACACCTTCAGGGATGGGGCATCCACAAGCTCTCTGTTGCAAATACCAATACTACTTCTGGAAACTGCACATCTGAAAGGTACCATCTTTAGAGTGTAGAAGCTTGTAGACATTTTTGACCACTTTTCTTTCCTGGGAGGGATATAGGCATTGAAATCACAAGTAATTTCAGAATAAGAACATTTCTATATATTACTTGAAGGTTTTGCCCATTTGCAGCAGCAGCAGCATAGAGTTTTATGTAGTCCCTACCTATAAAATAGTTCATTTTCCCAATGATAATGTCGTGAGTCTCTCTCAAAGGAAACAAAAACAAAAAAAAAGAAAACAGAAAATAGCATATTTTGAGTCAAAGCCAGAAAACACTTGATTGACATTGGACTTTTAATAACAATAAATATAATTAATAAAAGCTTAGCTTCTATAGTTGATGCAAGTCCTTATGGATCCACAAAAAGAAGACAGGACTTCTAGCTTTCTGTCTGGAATATTTTTTATGTGGTAGAACAATTTGCAAATTCAAACTGCTGATATTAAAAAATGATATTTTGAGGGGATCATAAGGTGATGTCCCTTTGTGCTGAAATACAATTTCTCAACATGTTTTCTTCTATGAAATGTAACGTTTGTGGTAATGGTTAGCCTCAGAAATACGCTATAGTGGTGTTAGCATACCTAGATGGGTGGCTTATAAAAGGAATGTGAACTTTAATTTGGAAGATGCTGTCTGGCTTTGCTACCATTGCAAGAGTAATGCTAGTTCAGGAAATAAAATAGGCTCATCTCACTGTGAAGGATCAGTCCATTCAGCAGAAAAATTAAATTTCTTGGAGTAGGAATGGGAGGAGAACACCTTCCAGAACAGAGTACATATAAATAAATATTTGCACACACATTCAATAATCTAGTTCCTGTTGCTGTTTTGTGTGCAGCTGCACTGGGGCTATTTCTTACAGCATCTGTTTCAGAGATATTTTTTTTTATTCATCTCCCAAATTGAGAGTTAATTTTTTTTAAAGAATATCTAGAACAGAACACTTTAGACAAATGAAAAACCTTGTTCTTTGAATCAAACAGCAAGTGAAGGATTTTTACTCTTGGGTTTTGTAGCTCCAATGTAAAATAGGTAGTTATCTGTCCTGTATTGAGCTTTTGAAGCTCTCTTTTGCATTGTTCATAAACTTACCTACAGAGTCATTGGAATGAAAGATCTGAACTCTACAAGTGTGTAAGAAATAAGACACTTGACATGATGATAACTACGCTTTAGAGAAAAAATAAAAAAGTGGTATGTGAAAATTATAAAGCAAATACAAAGTAAGCAAGACTTCCTCTGTTCTTCAGACTGCCTTTGAGCAGTTCTCCAGATCTGTGGAAAAATGCATAAGTAGGAAACATCTGTGTTGATTATCTTCAGTGTTATCAGTTAACATGGTATCATTATGTTATTTTGTGGTTGAAAAGCCACAGGTTGCCATGGTTATATACAATGTGACACAAAGTTCAGTAATATGACTTGATTTTTGTTCTTGACAGATGACTTGATAACGTCAGCCTTTTTCTGTGTTGCAGCAAATTTCAGATGAGGGTATTGTAAAAATCTGTAGAGGATGCCATAGACTTCAGTCACTGTGTGTTTCTGGCTGTAGCAACCTTACAGATGCTTCTCTCACAGCACTTGGTCTAAACTGCCCAAGGCTGAAGTGAGTATGTCATGAGCACATCGTATGTATGTCGTGTTATTTCTGGCCTGATCTAAGAAATTCACTTCTGAAGATAACGGCTGATATCTGCAGGTTTGATTTAGTTTTGTGTTGTTCACGTTACCTTTACAATCAAAACATTAAGTTAGAGGTACCAGCTGAATCTAAACTAGAGGGCTGGTTCTAAGTGTAGCTATCATATGAATGTAGTCCACTGTATATAAGAAAAAAATAATATATGACAAATAAACCATCTTGAACCTAGCAGTTGATTTCTGTGCTTCTAGCTGAATGTTGTTTACTTATTATGAGCCAGATGAAAGAAGATCTAAAGCCTATTTTTTTAAAGGTAAAAGTATCTGTAGTTGTCTTGAGATATTTTTAATCTGATGTGGTTTTACATGATCATTTGTCTTGAAAAAAATAACTAAGTTATACTTAAGTATTGTATTTACAGATTTTGTTATAAATGCATTTTTAATATGCTCTGTAGTAATGTGTCCTGGTATTCTTAAACAATGACATGGAGTGCACTAATGCCACTGTAAGCACTGAGGAGTTGTGTTTCTGGGATGAATTTTGTGTACCGGGCTGAAAAGCTGGTTGGAATTCTTGTCATCTGAGGCTGGTTCTTCTCCAACCTTTTCTTAGTATCTGTTAGGGTAAATGCTAATACATTTCTAGAGCAGCAAATTACAATGTGGAGTTAAGGTATTGGCTTTGTCTCCATCTTGCGTGTTCCTGGGGCTGGGATAGCACTGAAGTTAGTTTTAATTGGAGCCTCCCCCACAACAGAGAATCATGCTGCTTGAGGGATGTTTGCTTTTGGCTTCCCTCACCATCAGCAGCACAAAAGGGCTGGGAGAAGGAAAACAGCCATGGCTTTATTACGTCATTACCATATGTGAATTATCTGTCAATTAAAAATAATATAACCTTTCACATTGATACAGTTTGTATTTTCATGTATATTATGGTGGTATTCTCTGAAGTGGGGAAAGTTTCAGCTTTAATAATGAGGTTCTGTTGTGCAGCAGCTCTAGTTGAAGAGACAGGTAATATGAATTGTAAGGTCTAATTTTAATATAAACAAAGTCAAAACAAAATATCTTTGGATGACACTAAATTGCTATTTCTGACAGGAACATGCAGGAATCGCCACTTTTTATCACATGAATCACAGATGAACGGAGCAAAACAAAGTTTATAAAAACTGGGGGGAACTACATTCAGATGCCAGTGTGCAGTATGCTGAAGATCAGAGTATCTGTCTGAATTAAAAAGAGCTTTTGTCACTTTAGGAAACCTTAAGGCAACTAAAAAGTGATGGTCTCCTTCGCATAACCATTCATACTCACAAGAGCTTATGTATTCCTATGTTGGGGGCTTAGGAAACTTTTGACACACTTAATTGTATTCCTTAGGAAGTCATGCTATTATTACTGGTCTTCTTATGTGATTGCTCCAATTCTCTCAATTCACAGCTCACGCGGGAAGTTAAAGGAAGTCTAAAGTGTTATTAATTGCACAGTTCTTTCTAGGAGGAGTACAAGCTTAGCAAGAATCATTTTTTTTAGAAGAATATTTAATATCTTATAAACAGGAAATAGTCACTCATGCAGGCAAGCCTGTCTTTGTTTTGAAAACTGTTAGTCCCTGTCTGTGCCATGAGGGGGAAGGTTTCTGCTGTTTTCCTTCTGTAAAGAGGTAACGTATAAGGAAAGAAAATTGACCCTTTGCAGTGATGACTGCCAAGCAGCCTGTAGTGGAAAGATGGGTGATACATCTAGTTACATCTAGACCTCTGGGATCATGTGTTGAAAATACTTGATTAAAAAAAAAAATACCTTGGAAATCAAACAAATGTAATTCCAGACTTGTTCATGCCTTCTGAATATTTCAGTGTTGAGTATGAAAGAAAACTTGCAAGAACCTAACTCTCATGCATCTGCTGGATATGCTGGCTGTGTCAGGAAACTTTTGAACACTTTCAGTGTTGTGCCACTCTCACTTGACTTTGGGGTTTTGGATGTCCTACTATGTTTTTTTTTTCTGGGATAGTGCTGTTCTCTGCAGCTGTTACCACTCTTCTGGAAAACAAATACTAAGCCTGACCAACTCCCTTCAGCTGTTTTTTTCCCCCATGTCAAGATATAGCAGTCTCCTGATAGCCTTTGTAAAATCTACTCATTTAAGTGCTTGATACCTTTTTTTTCTATTTTTTTAACACTTTTTAGGGTTAAAATACTGGTAGTTTTTTTTGGTGAGGCTTATTGAGAAAAACACCTGTGAACACTGTTGCTTCCAGAATATCTTTGTCTAGACATGGCTGCAAAAATTAGGATCATGTTGCTGTTAGCCCCACCAACATTGTTGCACACCTGCTGCTAATTCACAAAGAATAAGGAGGTGCTGTGCATGGGGATGCTCCAGGTGTGCCCGAAAGACATATGTAGATGATGAGTGCTGCTGTGAGGTGTGTGTCTCAGAGAACACTGATTTCTAGGAATAGGGAATCCACTTTGGAGTATAATTTGCCTGTTCAGCTCCTATACTAGGTACTTTGACACAAATCAGTGGATAAGAAATAGAGGCCAGCAGTATCTGGGGAAAAAAAATTAAAAAATCCCTGGAGCCCTCTAGAATTAAGTGCAGTCACTAAAATGAAGCAAAAATTAGAAGTTCACTCATTTCTGTGCAGACCAACACCATTCCACTTGATTTTCATATTGGGACCTGACTGATGCTGTGTGCTGGTACGTAGCTCATTCTCCCCATTCTGCTCTTCCGACTGACTACTCACCCAGTTTCAGGAAGGGTAGAACTGCTAGTCTTCTGGTCTCTTACCCCCTGCTTCATTGTTCTTCAGAGTTTTTCATCTGGTTGTGCTGTAAGTAGCATCCCCACTGATTTGCCCACTGTAGACGTCATTATTTTTCCCCTTTAAAGTCAGAAGCATAGGGAATCTAATGGTTGTCAGAGTAGATGGGGTTAAAAGCAAGTGAATGATGAAAGGAGTAAGAAGGGGTAACAAATGTGACCAGAATTATGCTAATTATGCTTGTTGTTGTTGCTTATGGGTTGTTTGGTTTTGTTTTTCCTTCTTGCTATCTGGTAATTTTCAGATGAGCTGAGTGTTTTGTGATGGGTTGCTAACTGCCCTTTAGGGAAGGGGACAAAGCCCCCAAATACAGGTGCATTTACAAGCGTGTACATGAGTGTGGAAAGAACAATCCAGAGGTGTTACAAACATCCATAAGGGAAGTGGTAGCTATCCTGTACCTCTGTCTTGGCTTTTTGTGAGTTTCCTTCTGAACCTCATGGAATAGTGCTCTGGAAATGGTTATCAAGGGTGTATAGCCTGTGGGGCTGCTTGCCTCTAAGCTCAGCTGTGCTTTTGCTTTTGGCTTGGAATAGATTGATTCAGCAAAGTCAGAGGCCCACATCCCACAGTCTGATTCAATTGTATTTTTCTCATGGACACAGCATGCACTTTGCACGTTGTTCATAGCAAGAACGCTTTCTTATGACCTCTTAAACTAGTGGAGAGATCTAGATGCCTCTGAGTGCCACCAGAGCAAGAGTTTCTTTGTCTATCTTTCTCTGCCTCCTTCCCTACTACCCCCAGTAGAAAATAAATGTTTGCTGTGGTAAATGAAAAAGTTGTACATAATTGTGCTTCTGATACCATGGTGCTGTGCTTTCTCCTTATTCATCTTGATACTTACTCCACTTGCAAAGTAAAAAAAATGTTCATTAAAAAAAGAAGAAACAAAAAACCACATCAATGGGATGGAGGCCTGGAGTGCTGTTTGGGGCAGTTGACCTTTGCTTTGTCAGCAGTGCTTCCTACTGCCTCTTGAAATAGTGTTGGATTTATATTTCCAAAATATTCAGTGTTATTTTCTTTAAGGTTGTGCTGTTGTAGTTTATTGGTCTTGCTTTGGCCTTTGAGAGTTTAAGCTCTTTGCTTTCTGGTGACTTGTTTCACAGTGCTTTGTGCACAGGCTCTGAGAGCAAAAAGAGGTGAAAATGCCTACAATTATGCATACTACTTTTCACTAAATATTGAGAAAATTTGAGTATTAAACTTCATCTGCGCTGTAATTATTAGACTCTTATAAACTGGATCTAAAGTCTGCCTAGTGCTTCTTAATTGCAAATCACTGTGGAAACTACGTATGTGTGTTTGCTATTAAGATATAAGATAGAGATAAGTATTTTTAAGTTTTATAAGACAGATTTGTGTCTCAAATACATTTGCTTTCCTCTGTATTAATGTTTTCTTTAATATTGAAAACTTTTTCAGGATTTTAGAAGCTGCAAGATGTTCACATCTTACAGACGCTGGTTTTACCCTTTTAGCACGGGTAAGAGTCATTTCAGAAAGTTAGAGCCTACTTTGTTTTCATTGCTGCTAAGCAGTAGTCCTGCTGGGAAGAAATATGAGAAGAAGAAAAATAAAGGAGAAAGAATCCATTGGAGGAGGGACAAAAATGTATTTTATTTCTTTATTGTACTTAGAGCTCCAACTTGATCTGTTTTGCTATACTTCTCTACTTGTTTTCACTTTTTTTCTTTTTTATGCGTAGCATAACAATTCTAAAATCGCATTACTCATTCTAGCCAAATTTCCCATATAAAGATGCCACATACCTTGTCATGTTTACACCGAAAATCATCATAGAATAGGCTATTCTGACCATACTTTCAAACTACAAAAAAAACTTTCAGCCATGTATTGTAAACTATAAGGACTTGTGCCAGGATTCATGCTGTATATATGTAAAGTAAACATACCAATTATATCAAATTCTTAAAGTTATACTTGTATGCTTGCTGGTTTGAGAAATCTGGACACAAAAATAATAATACTCTGTAGACAGGATTAATTTATACTAATGCTATTTAGCGTGAATTAAAGTCTTTCCAGCCACAGTGGTTAAACAAAATGGTTTTCCAATCATTCACCAGTACAGCCTTGGTCTTCCAATAGTCACCTGAAGCCTGCTTCTGGGAGCTGCTGTTAAACCATTTCTTCCTGTGCCTGCTAACAATAAGGGCTGGGGGTAGGTCTGAGCAGTGGCACAGAGTGGTCTGCTACAAGGTCACAAGCTTACATCATTTTCTTGAAATTAGTCATGATCAGCTATTGAAAGCACTTCTAAAAGTTTACTAGAGATCTCTAAGAATATTGGAATATTGGGAAAATTGCTTTTATTATTACTGGGAACAACAACAAAAAAAAAGTGAAGTGCAGCTTTCTCCCAGACTTAAAGTAGAACTTATTTTAATATTTTTGTCATTCAGTAGCAAAACAAATTGTTTTAAGTCTTCATTCTAAAAGCATTGTGATAAATAGAGGTTTTACAGGCTTAAGTGTCTTTCAGATTAGTTTGATGCAGGTTGATGTACACAGAAGTTGGATTCATCTGTATGCAGATTAGTTAACTTTAATAGAGATGCAATAAATACTATAGGTTTGAATTGAAGTTGACCTCAAGAGGGGGGAAGAAGGCAAGGATGGTTGAATTCTGTTCACATACTGTTGCAAACCTCACAGGGCAAGTAGGAGAAACATCCTTTAGTAAGAAAAAAGACTGAAAGCATAGCAGTTTGGGAGGTGGCGGGGGGTGTATTGCTTGTTTTCTGTAGTTTTTTATTATTAATAATAATTGTCCTTTGGTTTTCAAATACTTGAAGGGATTTAGCTCTAAATTTCTTTTTGAAGGTTGTGCTTTCCCATGTCACTAGCCCTGTGCATGATCTCACGGCTATATGTTGTTTTATTTCATCTTTTATTTACCTTATTTTATTTTTTTTTAATTTTAGAATTGCCATGAGCTGGAGAAGATGGACTTGGAAGAATGTGTTTTGGTGAGATCTAATAGGAAAAGGAATATCAAACGTTCAGTGCAAGGATGTAGTGCCAATAAGAACATCAGCACTTTGAGATAAATATGCTGTGGCAGTTTTGGTGGTTTTTGTTGTTGCTTTTTTTTTTTTTTCTTAAGAGTGCTGTGGTATTGAGAGTAAAACTATAACTATTGGGAAATTCTATGCAAGGAAATAGAATCGTTAAGGTTGGAAAAGACCTTCAAGATGATCTGGTCCAACCGTCACCATGCACCAATGTCACCCATTAAACCATGTCCCTAAGCACAAGGTTCAACCATTTCTTGAACACCCCCAGGGATGGTGACACCACCACTTCATTGGGCAACCCGTTCCAATGCCTGACTACTTTCTGAGAACAAATGTCTCCTAATTGCCAACCTAAGCCTCCCATGGCACAACTTGAGGCCATGAGGTGATTGAATCACCAACAGGTGATTATGTGTTTTTCAGAAAAGTGCATGACAGAGATAAAACAGCTTTCATCTGTTACAGAAAGGGATATCTTACTTGAGGGTTGCCCTTGCTACTGTCAGTAACTTATGTTTTTGTTTTCCCTAGATAACTGACAGCACGTTGATACAACTTTCTATACACTGTCCTAAACTACAAGCATTGGTAAGTTTAACTTCTATATGTGAACTTTAACACATAATCCCAAACTGTAAATATACACAACTGCGATGACATAGCAGTGTGTCTGTGACATAAAAAACAGGCTATCCACCCTGTATATTTGAAAGTTTCCTGAAGTAGAATGATAGTATCCAAAAAATAGGCAGATTTCACAAGTGTTCTAAAAGAAGCAGATTACTACTGAAATAATTAAATAAATTATGTGATAAAAATCATTACCTCTGGTTACTACAGTGAGTAGTAGCCAGAAAACGTATATTTTATGGTTAACATCCTTCATAAGTGATTCCTTAATTCAAATAAAATGTTTTATAGGCAATTTACTCAGATCCTTTATAGATATTCTTGTGTGTTTACTAATGTGTTTTTTTTAGGGAGTATGAGACTTCAAGTTACAGACTGAAGCAAGTCAAATACTGAATAAACAAAAAATAAAAAAATCAAGTAAAATAAATCCAAATCCTGTTCTGTAATCAATTTTGCATGCAAGCAGTTCTTCCGAGGACTAAGTTTACCTAGTAAATTGTGGAACTTTTTTTGACATTTCAGAAGTAACTGGAGAGGATTGATATGCCTTTGGTGGGGTACTCTGCTTACCATATTTCAAAGAACTGTTTTTTAGGGAGTGGTTGGTTAAATCTTTCAGAACATTAAAATTTCAGGTGGCTTAAAATTGTCTGTTCTTTAGTTAAAGGTACACCAAAATTGCTAGACCATCCATAGAGTAGGAGCTCCTGCATTTAGAGCCAGTTGTCCCATAAGTGTAGATTTGTGATATGCTACTGTGAATGTACTTGTGAGAACAGGTATCTTTATAATCTGTTCTTAGATGGGATTAGAGGAAGGTTTGCTGCTTCATTAACTGAATTGTCTTATGACTGGCTTTTCCAGCTCAGTGTTACTAAGGTAGCAACATGAGGAGAGATTACTTTTACAAGGGAGCCTTATTCATTATTTCATAGAATCATAGAACATCCTGAGTTGGAAGGGACCCATAAGGATCATCAAGTCCAACAATTCGTTGTTGTTGCTCTTTTATTTTTGCTCTTTTATTTTTGCTTGTTAATTGTCCCACCTCATTTCTGTACCATAATTCTTAATGTTAAGCCAAACAATGGTTGTCAAGAGATGTAGAAGCATTTATATGGGTCACTGTCTGTTCTTCTGCAATAGGTATTTCTTTTTGTATTATAGTCCCAATTGTCATCAGTACATGCAAGAGATCTTTTGTAGCACTTCTGACAGTGCTTCACCAGAGAGGTCATAAAACCTAATAATTTTCATTTATTAACCTGCTCCTGTTTGCTGGCACCAGTGAATACCTTTGTCTGTGTGTTAGCCTACAGACAGTGAGGTGTGGCAGTGGTAAAATAACGTAGTTTTCTAGGGGACCCATAAAAATTAACTTTTTTGTTGAGGTGTATATCCTGTGTATAGTAATACTCGAAGACTGTGAATGAACAGTGATGGTTGAGAATTACATGGACAGAAAAAAACAGGGTCACAGATGTCAACCTACATCTTGATACTTCAGATTTGAAATTGTGTACTGTTGATAGTTATGTAAACTGTTATGTGGCTGTGGTTTAACATATGCTTAACATATAGGTATATTTGCAGTTTAAACAAGTATTTTGAAGTTGAATAAATCAATTTTGAATGAGTTTCTTGGTGTTCAGAGACTCTGTAGACAGTGGAAATAAGCAAAAGGTTGGACAAATCACCTTTGAACTTGTTTCTTGGTGTTCAGAGACTTGGTAGACAGTGGAAATAAGCAAAAGCACTGTTAAACCAATTATAACCAACTGTTACACCTTCAAGTACACAAATGCTTTACTACTTGCTGGACTTAAGTAACTTCCGGTGCATGTGTTTAACATTTGTGCATTCAGATTCTTAGAGAAACTGTGAAACACTCTTTTGATATTCCTGGAGATGAGGACAGTTGAATTCTTCAGTTATATTAATCATACTGTTTCTTACTGTCATGGTATATCATGCCATATTTGATATACACACAGCCTTTAATGTGTACTAATAAAAATTAATTTGATCCTATCTCTTTATTCTAAAGATTTCAAGCAAAAATCTTCGTAAGTTCAAAGTTATTAACAGTTTTTAACAAGTTTATGAGGTCAAAAAAAACACATGTTTTGCATATTTGTTTTACAAAGTTTTGTGACCTCAGCTGCACATCCTGTATTGCCCTTTCAGTACCAAATACAGTGTCTCAGGAAAGCTGAATTTTATAAGCTGCTTACTTCCTGGGATGGAAAACTCTTAATTAGCCAGCAGACTGCTGCTGTAGCCGACAGCTTCACATAACCTTCTGTCCTTCCTCGAAACAGCAGGTCTATTATAAATGTTCTTTAACCCTGAAATTGCTGATTGTTTGCAGGCTGTAAGCCAATTCAAATGCTCAAAACATCCTGAAAGAAAGTAGGTATAAGAGAGAAAACTTAAATATTTAAAGAGTTAATAGACTCACAGAATGTAAACATACAAGATAAAACCCTGTTGATAGGGTCAAACTTTTAATTTCTTTGGCCTTTTGGAGACAGTATGCACCAGTTGTGTTGCTCATCATTGCTGTCTGCTTACACTTGATAAGTAAGATTGAACCAACTGGAGATGCAGAAAAGAAGATAGTTGTGGACTTGTCTCCCATTCTCTTCTGCGGTTACTCACTCATCCTTCATGCTGGTGAGCAAAGGAGAAAAAAGAAAGTTGAGAGGTGAGTTGTTCTGAAGGGCAGGGCAAGTTGTTCTGTGTGACTGGTAACAGGCAAGAACTGCTCATTACTCTATCTGAGGTAAAGTAAGGGTAAGCCAGAGCTGGCAGTCCTCAGACTTCCCTGTCAGGCTCAAATAAAAGATGATAGATGCAGTGTATGGAGAGAAGAAGAGAAGGATTACATATTTGATTCAGGTGATTGGCAAGAGGGACTGCTGAGTGCTGTTGTTTGCTTGTGCTGAGTTAAAAAGCACTTTGGGGTTGCTGCAAGTATTTCTTCATCAGTTGCTGTCTGAAAAATAGCAAGGAAATGCTACTTCAAAACCAGTCATTATTAGGCTTAGATACAAGTAAGATACAAAGCAGAGGGCTGAGCGGAGAGCATAGAGCTCACTGTGAGGACCCAGAGTGAGAAGAGTGCATAGATCCTGTATGTCTCCAGTGCGGAAGCCTTGAGAGTGTTCATTTCATTGACAATGGAGTTTTTAAGCCTCCTCTGAGGGACGCTGTTTCCTGTCATCATCATCAGGGCTTCAGTGCTTCTCCAAAAGTCATGAATTACCTAAATGAAGCAGGAAACCGCTTTATGTGGTGCTACAGCCTGAGGTGATGCAAGTTTTTCCATGCTCTTGAAATGCAAGGGAGTAAAGAAATATTCTGAAGAGGAGTGGAATTTTTTGGTTTACTGTGTTGGCTGTTGCAGAGGAGACCTGCACCTGCAGCTCTGCAAGGTATTTGTTACTCCTTGTATGTACAGCCTGAGGTGCTAAACCCTGAAACCTTTTTTTGGCAAATCAGTCTGGACTTCTTTATCTGTGTGGACCTTGCTTGGGCCCAGTGGTGTGTATGAAAACTGACCCTATCGTGGTAGCTGTGAAAGTCACTGCTGTCAGTAGATCCCCATCTATTCCTTTATGTTCTTGATCAACTTTTGAAGTTGGCTTCTGTTTCTGGCATGCTGAATAGCTGTTTACGCCTTGCTGTGACTGAGGTGCACAACACTAAACTCTCACATTGATCAAGAGCAGAGGGGGTTGAGGAGTTTGCCAGTGATGCATCTTTTCGTACTGTCAGCTCAACTACCCTTTTTGAAGCAAAGTTAAAAATTAAATACAGCTCTTGTTTTGTTAACTTCAACTGATTCTTGTGTTACTGCTGTGGAAATAAGCTTTATATTCTTTGTAGCTGTTTAACCGTTAGAAAGAGGTTGAGGAGGACTGCTGGTGTTCAGAGGATTGAGTAGTTTTGGATTGAGTGATGTTAACTGTTTGCCTCTCTGTTTTAGAGCTTATCTCACTGTGAATTGATCACTGATGATGGGATTCTTCATCTGAGCAACAGTACGTGTGGCCATGAGAGGCTCCAAGTGCTGGAGCTTGATAACTGTCTTCTCATCACTGATGTAACTCTGGAACACCTGGAGAACTGCCACAACTTGGAGAGAATCGAGCTGTATGACTGTCAGCAAGTCACACGGGCTGGAATCAAAAGAATCCGAGTACGTGTTGTGCTGACTTGCTCGGGTGGGAGCACCCAAGCCAGTGATACTTCTTGAGACTGTAGGCGTCCTGCAGATGTCTCAGGCAAAGGAGCCTTCTGCTTTCTCTATGTATGTTAAATACCAGTTTCTATGGTTTTAGGATTTAGTGACTTTTTTTAATTCTCCCAGAACACACACTCTTACTATATAGAGCAAATAATAAAACATCTGCATGACAATTTCAGTGAGTGTATTTTAGGGCAGTTAGGTCTTGGAATCTGGTCACAAGCTCTTTTCCTCAATGTACTCACCCTGTTAAGTCAGGGACTGCATAACAGAGCCAGGGGAGGAGGTGGGACAGCATTTAGCCTTACTGTTAGAGTCACCTGCAGCTTAGTATCACACAAAGCTTTGTCCAAATACTCTTGCAAATGGAAAGCTCGTCCCTGATAGTGACTGGTGAGGGCAGATGCCCTGTTCTATTCCCTGTTGCTTTCCAGGATGATAGAACCAGGGAATATGGTAGACAACGTACAGACCAGTCTTTGTTCAATAGCTTGAAGTCCGTTTCTCCTCTGTGGCAAGACACATGCTTCTTTTGGTAGAGAGCTCTTTGGCTGATGAGTGCTTTGCTGGGAAAAAAAGGGGAACCCTGACCAGGTGAGTGTGCCCAGTATGCCTGAGCCAGTTGGAGCACAGGAATTATGTGTCAGAAGGCAGCTTGTAGGGTTTCAAATGTTATAGATGCTTTTTAGCTAACCAACCTTAACGAGAGCTGACGTTGGCAGTACTTGAGGTGTACTGCTTCTTTACTAGTTATGCATATTTCTCTTTCATTAATATGCAGGCTTTTCATCCACAGGCCCATCTACCTCATGTGAAAGTTCATGCTTACTTTGCTCCAGTAACTCCCCCTCCTTCGGTAGGAGGGAGTGGACAGCGCCTCTGCAGATGCTGTATTATTCTTTGACAGTAAGTAAGTGCAACCACACTTTTTTTTTTTTTTTGGTGAAGAAAAGAATTGGACTGAAAGTCAGTGGAAGGAGTCAGTTTCCTGATAGTTATAATGGTGGTGTTTGGTCATCCAGTTTTGTGTCAAGAAAAGTATTTTTTTCCCAGTAAAAATCTTAACATGATGTTCAGAAGTGGATTAAGTTGGTTGGTGATGCTTTGGTTTGTATTACTAACTCCTTCCTTCTGTTGGCATGAGAACTGAAGTATCTTGTAAAATGTGGGGGCGTTTCAGCATAGTGGCTATTTGGTGAATGTTCACTAAACTTGGAAGTTACTTTGTGTTTCTAAGTACTATTCAGTGTGAAGTTGTAAGGTGAAGTTGGGGGCTCAAGTCAATCACACAAAGAAACTGAACCTGCTGTTCTGTAATATACGTGGCAGATTAAATATCAGGTTTAAGGGCAAATCAGCTTTAGCAAACATTGACCAAATATGCAAGGTAATCATGAGCTCTTACAGCAAAACAGCTTATACTTTTTCATGATTCGTCTTCATATTTAATTACATAACAGAACATAATAGGTAATATCCAATGGTAAGCTAGTACCTCATGGTAACTATATAAATACTTTTCAAAGTTTTGAACTTGGTTCAATTGAACAACGTGTTAGTTGAAAGCTTGCCCATCACTGAAGCACGTTTTATGCCCAATGCCATCAGCCTTTAAAAGAGGTTAGAAGTCCACTGTGGTAGAGCTTGTGCACTACTGTAATTGGCTGCCACAATCATACATGGTGCTTACTGTAATGCTGTTAACTGTGTGTCCTCGATTACCGCCTTGGTTTTGTAAGGGCAGGTTGCAGCAACTCCAGGAAGAGGGGTATGCAACTCGTGTTTTTCTACAGATGATGGAACGAACCTAGGCTAAGTTGAAGGAATTTTGATGGAGCGAGGACTTTGATTCAAGCTGTTTGTCCTATGCATTTTAGGGACGCAGCAAGCAGATTGGCAAATAGATCTGTAGGCAGTTGAACCAGACCTACCCTGTGGTTTTCATATGTAGAAAGCCAAACTCTTCACATTCGAGTTGTTGAAGAAGCTGTCAACTTCTGAGTAATAATAATAAAAAATATAAGTATTAACTCTTAAGGCTATGCTTTCATACTTAGTTTTCCAGTGCTAGGGGGGTTAGATGAACTTTTTTATATTAAGCAACCTAATTAGCTGAGATAAACTACTCAACAGTTCAGAAAGCTTTTCTGTTTAAGATTGAGTGTGTGTGTGTATGTTTTAAGAGTTCAGGGCCTGTGTGTTTACTGAAACCTAACAGAAATACTGGCTTCATTAAAAAGCAGTTGGAGAAGCTCCTATTGAGTAGTACTGCAGCCT
The DNA here is from genome assembly GCA_011074415.1 of Stictonetta naevosa. Lineage (NCBI taxonomy): Eukaryota > Metazoa > Chordata > Aves > Anseriformes > Anatidae > Stictonetta > Stictonetta naevosa. The sequence continues at coordinate 64,464,456 of CM021698.1, forward strand.
CCCCAGCAATTTAGAACAAGTTTTTGAAAGTGAATGCGAACATTAAGAGACTTTGATGGATAACAACAACAGCTGTGTTGTGTTCATGCTTCACACATTCACAAGTGATGGGGATGGTAAATGAAGATCTCAAATTTAAGGATAAATAACAAATTGTAGTGCAGTACATGCATTTCTTTACTACTACAAAATAAGTCAATTAGGGCTTGTTTTGCACAGTGGTGGAGGAGTGTTGTTACAATCAGATTTCCATTAAGATAAAGCTATAATGGAGAGTTTTAAGCAGATTTTATTCTCAACTGTACCAGGAAAGTCATTGGTAGGTACCAGTATGTCAAAATGTGTTGTCTTTTGTTGGCTCATTTTTTTCTAAGAACATAATGAACATTGTAAGTAAGTCTGTTGCATAAAAGATGTACAAAAACAAATGGAACCTACTCTGATATAGGACACTTAAATAAACAATCAGCTGATGTCAAATTCTGATTTCTTTGAATTATTTAAGTTTTCTATTGGAAGCAGCAGTTGGGTGTGTGTTGGGTGCGGGATTAACTACAGAGCTGGTTTGCTTCAATTATTTAGTTTTACCAACCATTAACTGCTAGGATAAACCTCACAGTCTAACTCTTAACAACAGAAATATCTCCAAGATGTTAAAAGAAATGAAAAGAACATTTACAAAATTATTGAAAAACATTTATTATACTTAAATTGAAATGTGTACATCTTATTAAAAAACAAAAGCAATTTGCTGGTGCCATAATTTAATTCCAATTTCAAGTGAGCTGGACAAACTACTGTACAACTTTCAATATTCTTTAAAATTAGATATTTGGATACTTTCCAATCAATCTTTCATAAAACATTTGGATTTGAATATGGTACGAGCTGAAAAGATAAAATTGTCAGTTCAAGAAAATACTAGGACCAAACAATACCCAAGTATTAACAACTTACAGGCAGAAATATTTAAGTACAGAAAATGTTACTTTCAGTGCAGAAAGAAATAAAAATAGGAAAGAAACTCTAGCTTCAATGAATTCAAATTTTCAAAATGCTATGGGTTTAAGAAGCTTTTCTTCTAAGCACTTGAGCCAGTTACGAAAGAGGGAAGGAAAAATCAAAGTTGCTTTTTTACATGCTGTAGTAGCTGTTCACAATGAACCCTGCAGCACAGAAAGCAAACTATTCCCAAGCTTTTAAGCCAGAGATCAAGGTGGAAACTTTCAAAGGCAGAAAATGACAGGTATGAAACTGTTACTTAATACATTTTGAAGTATTCCCCTTTGAGTACCTAAAACAGTTGAAACAATGTTAACATAGGAAATGCTGTGCCATGTCTTTACTAGAAATATCCAAAATATTGAAAAAGCACATTACCTGGTTCAAAGTAAAGTAAGTATTTGGTGATATGGTAGAGGCACTGTAACAGTTTTACAGTATGCATCTAAGGGCAAAGAGTCAACAGAAAAGGTAAGATACTTGTTCATAATAGTGACTTCAGCAAGGTTTTACCTGCTGGTAAGGAGACTTAAAGGGTGCATTATTTAGTGTTTCTTAAGCAATTTACTTGATGCTGAAAGCGATGATAGCCTCTTGGTGCCAGTGGGTCAAGCTCCCTCAAGAGCGTAATTCCGTAAGTCATAAAAATCCACCTCTCACTGCTAGTATTTTTAAGCCCACAATGTTACAAGCAAAGAGTTAAACTGCAGCAGTGCTCTGCAGAGAATCTAGGAAACTAAAAATAAAGGATGCATAGGCAATTCTTTTCCATTAAATTTGTTAAAGCAAAACACAATTACTTGGTACCCCATAGGATGTATATTAATCCGTCCAATAAGGTACTACTGATAATGCAGTTTGCTGCATGCATATATTGCATCTGTCTAGGACTTCTTAAAAGCCCTATTCTGGCATTTACACTTCTTACATACACTCTTATAAACAATTTACACGGAAGCTGTTTGGACAGCTTTACTCTGAAAGACCCAACAACCTGATCACTATCAGCTTAACTACTCATTTCCACACAGATTAATATGTGCTCTGCTAACATCAAAAAATAAAATCAGCATAAGGTACAAGCCAGTAATAGACAAACTGGCACAGAAAGGTAAATGCCCTCAAATAAGTTTACATTCATCTCCAAATGGATACAGGTAATAGAAAAGCAATAGTGCTTCACTTCTAGAAACTGTATCTACTGGCCATAATTTGCCTTATTTCAGTAAAGGGCAAGCACCTTTGCTTACATTGTCTTCCATGCCTGTACATAAGCTGTCATGGCATTATACCTCTCATGAGGACACTTAGCCATGGCAGTGATAAGGAAGTTCACTTATCAAACAGCTCATTTGAAAGGTAGGTCATCTTATGTTTTCAATATGAAACATCATAGACAGTGAAGTTAGATCCGAAGTTTTTGGATGATCTTCATAATCTTTAGGCAGGACTTCATTCTTCATTGGAATTTGTCTAGCAATCATGTGACATCACTTCAAAATTATATGGAAACCTTCACCATTTTCAGCTGAAAAAGAGAAGTGTCAGTCTTTTGTAAATAGAGCCATAAATGTACTAGCCAGTGCAACAAAATATCAAGGAATGAATTGGTTTTTACTGTATTGAAGTTGTTTGTTACTGCTATGAATTATTAAGCTTGAAACTCCCAAAACACTGGTAACTTGCTATTCAAACTAAGCGCTTAATAACGGTTTAAAAGATTTTGCTTGCATTTGTTTCTGAACTCTTCCTGTTGCACATTAAAACCACATCATTTGACAGGGACAGCTAATATAGATGGAAGTTAACAACTTCTGCAAGACCAATAAATCAGTATTAGTGTATTTTTTCAATCATCTATTTTCTGATGCTTGGCCCTAAACGAGAAAGCCAAAATGGGACCTGTGTTGGAATCCTGTGGACTTTGTTTAGAAGCTAGCAGTACCACCAGAAGGCTTACTAACAACTGAGAAAAACAAGCCTCTAACAATCATTAGTGTCAAGAATAGATTTTATTCTACAAAACAGTGAGATTCAAACTAGAATGCTGGTAAAGTGAAGCAGACATCTAGCTCATCTACAGCAAACATTTTTTTTCCTTACGCTGAAGCAAAAATGTTACAAATAACAATTTGTAACTGGCTCCTAAAAATTGGGGCAGTTTCTGTAGGTAATATTTGCAGTCAAACTTGTCCATTAATTAATTAATTATGTCAATTTTGTGGTAAGTTTTATCAGAAATAAATTGGATTCCTAAGGAAGCATGGCATTCATCTTAATGAACACTCTTTTCTGTTCTCTTTCTTTCTCTCTTCTTCTTCCTCTTTCTCTCCTTACTTTATTTTCCTCTTCCCCTCTCCTCTCTTCTCCTGGCTTTTTTTCTCTTCTTCCACTCTTCATTCTTTCTTCCCTTTCTTTCTCCCTTTTCCACTTTGTCTTTTCTGCTATCTTCCTCTTTTGTTCTTTCTCTTCCTTCCTCCCTCTTTCTTACTTGCTCTTTTTCTTTTTCTTAATTTCTTTCAATTTCCTCCCTCCCTCTCCTTCTTTTCCTTTTTCTTTTTTCTTTTTCTTATGTAGTTTTTTTATAAATTCCTCTGTACTTTTCTTTCCTCCTCCTCCCTGTCTCCCTCTCATTCTCTTTTCTCATTTTCATTTTCTCTTTTCTTTTGTTTCCTTCTTCTTCTTCTTTCTCCTTCCCTCCCTCTTTTCTCTCTCCATTTCTTTCCCTTACTCTTGCTTTCTCTCCGTTTCTCCTTTTCTTTCTTCCACTTATTTTCCCTTTCTTTTTTCTTTTCACTTTTTATTTCTTTCATTCCTTCTCTTTCTCTGTCTCCCTTTCCTTCCTTCCTTCTTTCATGTCTCTCTTTCGTTGTCTGCCTGGCTCTTTCTGTTTCTCTCTCTTTCTCTTCCTGGTTCTTTCTCTCTCTTTGTCTTCCTGGCTCTTTGTCCTTCCTTCCTTCTTCTCTTTCTTTCTCTCTTCCTTTTTTCTTTCCTTTTTCACTCTTCCTCTTTTATCTTCCTCTCTTTATCTTCTTTTTCTCTTCTCTTTTTTCATTCTTTCTCCCCTTTTTCTCTTATTTTTCTTTCTTCCTTGCTTTTTTTCTCTCTTCCTTCCTCTCTCTTGCTCTCTTTCTTGCTTGCTCCTTCTTTCGTTTTTGTCTTTCTTCTTTGCTCTTTCATTTTTTCTCCCTCCCTGTTTATCCATCCTTCTTCCTTTTCTTTCCTTTTTTTCTCTAACTCCCTTTCTCTATCCCCCTTTATTTTATCTTTCTCTTTCCTTCTTTCTATTCCTCTCCTTCTCTCTCCTACTCTCTCCCTTTCATTCTCTTGCTATTTTCGCTTTTCCTTCCTTCCCCTTTATTTTTTCCTACCTTCTACCTCCTTTCCTTTTCCGCTTTCCACGTCTTCATTCTTTCTCTCCCTCTTTTTATGCTTTTCCTTTTTCTTCCGTTCTTTCCATCTCTTTCCTTCATTCTTCCTTTCATTCTCTTCTGCTCTCCCCTTTTTCTTTAGCTTTTTCTTTCTCTCTTATCTGCTTTTCCTTTTTCTTCTTTCTTTCCTTTTCAGCTCTTTCCCTCTTGCTTGCTCTTTCTCTTTTTTTCTTTTATTCCTTCTCTTTTTTCCTTCTTGGTCTCTTTCTTCTGTTGTTTGCTTTCTCTTTCAATCTTTCTCTCTCCATCCCTCTCTATCCTTTCTTTCTCCCTCTCCTTTCCATTCCTTTCATTTTTTCTTTCTTCCCACTCTTGTGTCTTGTTGTCTGTCTCCTTTGTCTCTTTTCTCATTTTCTTCCTTTTTCTTTCTCCGTCCCTCCCTTTCTCTTTTTCTTTCCTTCTCTTTTTTGATTTTTTATGCTTCTTTTCCTTTTTTCTTCCTCTCTTCCGCTTTTTTCTCTACTTCTTTCTCTTTCCTGCTTTCTACCTTCCTTTCTCTCTTGCTTGCTCTCTTTTTTTCCTTCTGTCTCTTTTCTTTTCCTGTCAATCTTCCTCTTTTCTTCCTGTTTTCTCTCCTCTTTCTTCTCTTTAACTTCATCTGTCCTTCTCTTCTTTCTCCCTCCTTCCCTTTCTCTTCTTCTCCTTCTCACTTTCCTTCTTTTCTTCCCTCTTTCTCTCTCCCTCTTTTATGCTTTTCCTTTTTCTTCCTTCTTACCTTTCTTCATTCTTTCTTTCCATCTTTCTTTCCTTTTTTCTTCCTTGTCCATTTTTCCTTTCCTTCCTTCCTCTCTTTTCCCTTCTCTACTCTTTCATTTTTCTTTCTCTTTCAATCTTTCTCTTTCCTTACTCCTTTCTATATCTCTTCCTCTTTCTTTTGCTCTCCTCTCTCCTCTTCTTTTGCTTTCTCTCCCTTTCTCACTTTTTCCTTCCTTCCCTTTCTCTATCTCTTCATTTCTCCCTTTCTCTTTTTTCTCTTTTTTTAGATTTTGAAACCTTTCTCAACACTTATGAACAGCAAGCACTATTCAGTAACAGCTGACTGAATTTTAAGAGACACTTATTATTGAGCACTGCGCTGGTCTGTACTAAAAGCTTGGTAGAACTGCAGCGCTACATAGGGACTGAAAGGTCTGGCTGGCTAAGAGAAGAGTAACTCACATACACTTTCTGCCACTACTGCATGCAGTTTTTTGGTAAGCCTGCCTTTACTGGATCTGCTGTTTCTCTTCACTCATGGAAGTTACTACAATAGTACTCTGCTTTAAGCAAAACTCCTTGGTGGAATAAACATTTTTGTTTTTAGCTATCATTAAAAGACACTGTACCTTTTATTGTGGTGAATAAGAAACAACTCTCATCTTGAAAGTTTTGAACCATCTGAAAAAAAAAATCATCTTTTATTATGCAGACGATAATTACATCAGATATTAAACAAAGTCTTTTATAAGCAATTGCATACTTCAGTTTTATTCTGCAAGTATTCACCTGGGACAATCATATACCAAATTAAATTTAAACATATTTCTGTCATAAGTACTGCTTGTTAATCATGTGACAACCAGTTAGGAACCTATTACTGTTGGCTGTTTTTGAAGTCTAAATATGTGTAGCAGATGCTCAAGTAAGCCATATTCAACAGTACTTAACATACCTTTGGGCATATACAAAATAAATACACACTAAGTAATTTACTGCATCATCTCAGAACTAGGAACTCAGAAGTCCTTCTCTTCTCGTAGTTTGAGATTATTCAGATAGAAGAATTGACATTTAAAGGTATTTAAAGGCTCCTTACAAGGTACAAGAGAAAGAAAAAAAACTCAAAAAACACTAGGTTGCGTTACCAAACAGAAAACATAGTAATAAAGAAGCAAGCATAAGAAAAGCCTTAATTCTATTGAATTCATAAATAAAGCATTTTTCAAGAAAATAAAATTTCTCTTACCTGATCACTAACAAGAATGTGGATGCCAGTGGGACCCTGTCTGTAAACCTGGTTGATCTGATGCAAAGGAATATTAAATGCCAAAGCAAGCTTGCGTGTGACTTCTGAGGCTGCCATTTCTTCTAAGTAGATTGCATGATAAACTACAAGGAAAAAAAGGCATATAAATAAACAGTGTACTAATTAGAAATGAGTTATTACACTAAAAAAATTGAAATTGGATATATCCCTGGCTCTCAAAAATCTTAAAACCTAAAAGCCTTACCTCCACTCTCCCTGTGTACTCGCCTAACAAGCAGGTAGTGCCAGTCTCTTAATTGTATGATTGACACGAATTTACAATTAAACATTAAGGTCCCATCTATGTTGAAATACGCGCTAGCTCCCAGGAAAATAGCTCCTAGGAAAATAACACGGTACCCCTGTGCTAATAACCATAACCTTGTACACTGCTTGGCTGTTTTACTTGTCAAAGCTGTACCAGTTTTAGCTCAGTTGCACAGAAAATGACAGGGAAACATAATTAAACATGGCTAAGAACGTTAAGTCTTTGCTTTGCTTTCACTTTTATATTAATCTACATGCATCTAGTTAATATTTTGACTGTACAACACAGCACAGCTAATTTGAATGTTTCTTAATTAATTATCCAATTAATTACAGTTAGTTTTATCAGTGGACTGAAAAATCAATAGTTTAACCTAGTGAGGTTTTAAGGTACAGTGTTACCAGACATCTGTGGCATTCTGAATACACCATCTATCTTTTATATTTTTAAGATGCAAAAATGTTACATAAAGAGACGCTTATGTACCATACCATATATTGCACCATTGCTGCTATCACCATTGCCTGCATCTTGTCTTTCCAGTTGTACACTCCTTAATGGCTCCTGACAGACATAGATTGTTAAACGGGGCCTAACAGACCTGCAAGTCAAACAAATCACGTATTACACAAAAGCATGCTTGCCCTGGAAATACGGAAACTGATTTCCAAAGGTAATTTTTTTGCTATGTTAACAGCATAGAGAAGTATATTTGAAATGCTTTTCTTCTCAGACAAAAGAACCTATTAATACAGTGATTTGATATCACACCATCAGGGAGCAGTTTCACAGATGCTACCACACCAGATTTAAACAAAATTTCAGTAAATTTTGAGTTCATCAAGACACTGCTTGTTGGAATCCTGGAACATAGCTGAATAGCAACAATTCCTGCTATGGAAGTGTATACCCATTTCAGTCAAAATTAGATCCGTTGGGATGCTCTATTTGTTAGTAGACAACTTTTTAGTTAGTAGTCAAGCCTCAGGTTGTTCTGGGTTCACCTAAATGAGAGGGTTTGTGTTACAACAACAAATTCATGTCTTCAAGAAACAGGCAGTGCCCAACTGCACTGGTACCAACCAGTCTTACAGTTTACCTCTGAACCCATCAGCGCCTGCATCTCACCTGGGGTCTGACCAGAGGACATGGAGTTGCTTTTTAAATGTGAAAGGATCTGCCAGATCCTGGGGCAGCTCACGCAGGCATCAAGGCTCATCCAGCCACTGAGTGCTGGCTTCCCAACCTCCAGCTCCAAGGAATGGAGTGCTCTTCCAGTGTGCGATACAACAAAACCCAATCAGCTGCACATTCAAGGTTTTACCTGGATTTCAGTGCATTGTATAGCCGAATTCCATCGGCTGGACCACAGATTTGTACCAGATCTTCTCTTGTCAGCTTTAATAAATCAGCACCTGGAGAAACAAGGGGATTTTACTAGGTTTTAGAATATTTCTACTTTTAAAAATAAACTGTAAATTCATTTAAACCAGGAGTAACAAATTCAACCATAAAAGTGGAATCCTGCAAACATGAACAAGCAAGCAAAATTTTTAATAGGCACTACCTAGCTAGCACTATGAAAAAATGACCTATTTTCTGAAGTGACTAGTTTTTCATGGTAGTGTACACATCTTAGAAGTACAGAATCTGCAAGACACACAATTTTAGTAGAGAGAGAGATCTGTTCTCTATCCAGACAACAGCTTAAATTACTTATGTATACCCAGGTTAGTGTATTTTAGACACATGCAAAATACAGAGCAAAGATTTGATAGTTTCTCACGTGCCCCAACCCTCAACTGAATCATTGCAGGCATTCAACTAACACATCCTACCTTGCATGCACGACTTTGTGCTCATATATAGGAGATTCTGCTAAAGGGTGGCATAACTAAATCCGCATAGTCAAATCAGTAAATCAGCATCCCGTGGGATGAATCCAGTCTGTGGGATACTTCATCCAAAAGCAGTTTTTTTAAAAAATGATCCTGGGAGTAAGTGAGCTGTGAAAACAACTACTTCCCAGAACACTTACTTCAGAAAAGGAAGCTTCAATAAATGATATTAAGCAGTTTTAAACACAAAATGGAAGGAAGTGTATTTCTTAGAAGCAGCATGGGTGTCAACAAAGAGAACAACAGTCTGAAAAATCAGTAATTGTGATAGAGAAAAAAAAAAGACAGCTTTTATTACGGAAGCAAGCCACAGATGATCTAGGAATTCATAGATTAAAAAACAGCAAGAATGTTTTGTTATCATTACCTGTAAATACTATTGTAATAATAATAATAAAAGCTGAAGTACTGTAATAAGAACTAAAATGGGTCTACTGCTTCAAAGGAAATGTATCAGACAGCTAGTATTAGACTTTTATGAACATATGAAGACTAAAGAACTGGTTTAAAAGATTTCCTCCACGGGTCTTTGTCATTGAAAATTAAACACTTAACAAGCAAATTATACACAATAAGCTACAATAAATATTGTTCCATTTTAGTTTGAGAGAGCAATTTTCCACACATAACTTGCTCATTAGCACAAAGACTCTAAATAAATAATAAGTTTTAGATACCTGAGAAATTTGAAAAAAGCCTTGTATAAGTAGAGAACCTATGCTTGAGCAGCCATTGCTGAGTTTCCTGGATTGTGGCTGAAGGTTGAAGCTGCTGTAAGAAACAAGATTGGATGTGATAATTTGTATCAAATAAAAAAGGAAAGGAAATACAGAAAAATCACCCCAAAATAATGAAAAAAAACCCTCAGTTAAACACTTTTCCTGAATACCTATTAATGTCTAGGCATGTATACATCAAATGTACGGACACAAATATCTGCCTTTGTGCAAATACAGCCAGGATCAATACCAGAAAGCAAACACTCACATCTCCAGATCCTTGAGAGGTTCCATCTCCTTGATGATTTGGGGATGAGGAATTACTACAGAGGAGAGGAAAAAAAAAGTATTAAGATAAATTAAATGCTGCATAGACTGGGACTATTAAAATCAAGAGAACATCACACTTTGATATGCAAGTCATCTGGTTCCTATCTGTGTATTCTTTATGAACTGGAGAAGGAGCTTTACCAACAGTCACGGGAGGATATATGGTCATTTAGCTGTCTTAAATGACTGAGGAAGAGGTAGTAAAATACAAGGCAGACTAAACAAAAGAATACAGACAATACCACTGTAAATTACTGTTTGATCAACCCAGTTTAATTAATACCTCAACACAACAGGTTTTTACTAATACAGTTTCTGTTATAAAGCTGGTAAAGATTTTTTTTTTTCCTTCATATTGTATTACCCATATGAGGGAAATGGGAGACTGTTCTTACTGAAAAAAGCTTAATAGTTTCCATACACTGACAATACCTAAATTGGAATCATTAAAAGGTAAAGTATTTGCTATATGCCAAAGGACAAGAAAAAAAGTTTCCAGCAGTGAACAGCATGGAAGAAAAATGTTAAAAGCAAAAGAAGTTACATTATAATTGAATCACATGATGCATGTGTCACACTCTAAAATAAATATGTAAGATAAAACAATAAAATCTCTCTCATTCCCCAGTGAAATCAGGAGACAGTAGCAAGCCTCTGAACTCACTCAGAAAGCACTTTTGAATATGCCCAATTTAAAAATGCAATCTCTAATTCGTTACAGAAAAAAAAACTTACCTGTCTGGGATACTGTAGGTATTATGTTGAGCAGAGGTAAAGGCTGGAGCAGGAGTAGGACTGTTGTTTACAAATGCTGTAGGAGTATCAGGCCATGGTGAACACTGAAGGTAAGAGAAACTTGGATTTAATTCTTTAGCAATACAGTTTTTATTCTGATGCTTAGTTCTTCCAATTAGACACAGAATTTTTTTCCCACTCAGCATTTTGCTCTGTAAAAAAAGATTCCCTCCATCCCACACATTACATGCAGATACTCCAGGCAATAATCAATTTTAACTTGTTCTTTTAAGAAGACTTATATATACCTTCACAGTTAACACAGTGAAGGTATTAGTGGTGGAACTGACAGAGAACCTGCATAGATCACTCAGTTTAAACCAAACCAACTAACCCCAAGCCATCAGCTCAAAACACTTCCTTCATCCTTGCATGAAGGGACTGTTCAAACTCCAGGTACAAAACAGGAGTTCAGCAAGAATAAGGAGAATTTTGAAGCTAGTTTTCACATTGCTGGTAAATCTAACAAAGCTGCCCTGGAAGCAATTAAATACAGCTAGAATCTTCAGTAGAAATATTGTTAAATAAAAAATATATATATATTAATTTACTGCTGGACTAAAATTATGCTATATGTACTGCTTTTTCTAAACTGGAATTGTTATGCACAAATTTATGCCATAACAAGTGTATGATGAACCAGCTATCTAATTTCAAGTCTTTTTTGGATAGTTTTTAAACCATCATCATAAAAGCTCTAGCTTTGACACTAGCTTTTAGTGTTTCCAATACCATTGCAAATTCATCATTTGAAATAAAACCAAAAAACAAACAGATTTTGGTATGTTCAAAGACATATTAAAACAACCAAGCTGCCAAAGATAAAGTAAGCTAAGACCATGCCTGTTAAAACAACAAATATTTCTAATATATAAACCAGCTAAATAAATACCCTGTAGGGAAGTTTCCAGAGTTGTATCATAGCCGTGCAGAGGGAGGGGAGGTAGAAACAAGTATGACTTCATGGAAACATGTTTCAAGAATTTTCCATTGAAAGATCCTTTCACTAGCTGAGGGAAACGATAGGTAAGCCTAATGCTGGCTGTAATCTTCTGTAAAACAGTTAACAGCATTTCAACTACAACCAGTGCCATCCCCACAAAGCAAGCTCTTCTATGGCCTTCTAGTGTTACCCACAATTCCTCCTATTCTGTGCATTTCCCTTCTGTTGTTTCTCTTCAAGCTAAATTTGAATTTCACCTCAAATAATTACATACTCCAAAAACGTAATTGTAAAATAAAAGCTCAGCATAATAATACTACCTTTGTTCTGCTGAAATATTTTTGAAGTGAAATGCATTTTCCTTAATTTTCTGAGATTCTCTAACTAAATATTAATGCAAATTGTTTATCTGGACGCACAGCTTCAAGTTGTACATCCTTAACCACTACTCCTTGTAAGATTGGGTTCAACATGTATTTTGCTTCAGGGGCAAGGAAGAATGCATCAGTGTCAAGAGAACAGGCTTTGAACATTTCCAAGTCATGTACTGCAGTTAATGTTGCTTTCCTTCAAAATTAGTTAAGTTGTTCAAAAGAACAGCCTGAGTTTAAACACAAGAAGAAAAGCACATTTCAGAAAAAAGATCCCAACCAGAAGACAGTAGCCTTCCTTCTCCTATACACACACTTATGTCCTGTTCTTGACTCCTCTTCCTGAAAAAATGTTATTATCCACCAAGTCTGAATCAGTTGGTTAAAAAAAAAAAGTACTAGCAGTGATAATACTAATCCTGCAACACGTCCATTGGCTCATTTCTTCTGTCAAATAGGTTGTGGAGGGAAAAAAAGAACGAACATTTGAGCACTGAGATATTTAATTGTGAAAGGTCCAAGGTACAAAAAAGCCTAGCATGAAAAATAAAAAGTAAAAATAAAAACGGCTACAGCATGTATTATTCAAGTGTCTTTTAGTGTCTAACTCAATCTGCTTAAGGTTTTTGGAACCATTCAAATGTACAACTGTCCCACACTTCATAATCCTATCAGATTCAGAAAAAGGTTTAGACAAATGTTCATGTATCAAATCCTTTAACAATCACTGAAAAGACTCAGTAGAGAGGTGCTTCCTAACATCCCACGTGACAGTTCTGGACACGGGGGGGGTTACGAGGGGAGGGGACCACAAAAAGTGCCAAGACTTCCCTGCTGTGGGCTCTCACAAAACATCATCTACAAATTGCCACTGTCAGAGACAGAGCACAGGACTTTATAGACTTGTGATCTGATCCAGCAGGATATTTCTTACATTCTTACACCCATAACTGAGTTAACCAAAGGTCTCAGTACTAACTGCCCTCCATTAGTACACTTATACAATACCACTGATACAACTGTACTCCATAAATTATGCCTTAATCTCTGAACACTGATTAATTCTTGATAAGGAGAAAATTATATTGGTTTCCTATATCTAACATCCTTCTGTATGGGATACGAATTAAGTTATGAATTATGACTCATGAGCTACTGAGCTAAATGGAAGACTTTCCAAGTATGACTTTTCAGACTCGGGATACATGGCATTCAAACTCAATGTTCTTAATTTTTGAAGAGCTGCAAAAATTCAAGTTTTTCTAAGCCACTGTTTACTGTCCTTTCGCTTCCTACTTCCAGTCTACTATTGTACACCCAAATTCATGCTTTACAAGTGAGTAAAAATGAACTTTGGCAAAGAAGTCCACACAATATTCAAATACCAAATCATCACAAAAACAGGGTGTTCTCCAGAACAGTCTTACATTTTGGCACATAGCATCATCTTTAGAGAACAAGGCAGCAATTTTATTACACAGAGCTTTTTCAAGAAACCTATAAAATAAAGGGTTCTTGCCCCGCCCCAAGCAGCTGCAGTCCTTCTTGTCCAAAGTGAAAAACTTCTACTCATACAGACTTAATTATTCTGAAAGCAGAAGTAAAGAAGTTATTCCCAAAATGTAAAGACACCCACATAACGTATCCTGTATGCCACTATATGAAGTACAGAAGTAAGGAGAAACAACCAAGAAATACTATATGTTTTTGTTGCTAAATCAGTTTTGTCCCAGCTCTACTTTCTGACTCATGGCCTCAAGAAGGTCTCATATTCAATTAATTAAAAAGCTATTTAAGTTGCTTATAGAAAATAAATATTTAACTTCTGCACCAATCTTTCACATCCAAAACTTAATGCTCCAATTAATTTCAAGGCCTATACCTGGAAGTTTTCCAACTTCCATGTGTTCTTTATAGTCAACTCTATCTGTATCTGTAAACATTTTGACCAAGTTTAATCAAATTGTAGTTTTATACATTCTAGCTTGCGACATATAATTAATTATATACTAATATAACAATCAATCAAGATACTGCTTTTTCAAATTCAAACTAGGGAAAAGATCCTGTTTTCATTTGGTTTTGTTGTTGTTTTTTGCTTTTGTGTTTTTTTTTTCTTCTTCCTTAGATAAGCTCTAGCTTCTATATATTTGAAAGACAAATATATAAAGCATCTCTTTCTTAAGATGACCCCTGGATGAAAGTCACCTGTCCATAAACATCTGCTCTGAGGTCAAGAAGGCAGTGTTAAGTTTGTAGCCTTTTACCTCTATGAAAAAAGTAAACTGTCCATAGCACAAGAGAGTCTTAACAAGAAGTTTAATTACACGTCTGTTTGGAAAATACTACGATAAATACTGAAGAAATTGTGGTGATTGCACTGAATTTTGAAACATGAGGTAGAAAAAAAACACAATAATGGAAAAGCACATTTACATGGCATTCTTACGAAAATGAATGAGAGGGGGAAGATGGATGATAGTAATAGACAAAACCTCTGGTTCCTAGGAAAGGATATAAGAAGAGCAGAGTAGAGTGACCGTTCAGAAAGCAAGCACCCGTTCAGAAAGGAAGTTTCCCCAGCTCTTTGTATAGTGTTGTGTTAGAATCACAAACAAATTAAATCGGGAAGAGACCAATTTGTCCAGAAGGGATTGTGGCTGAGCTGGAAGAAATCAGATAGGAAGAAAGGAACAGAATTAGATATAGCCAGCAAACAGAATAGTAGAATCTTGGAGGGGCACAATAAAATGACAAACATGCAAAAAGAGATGCAAAAAGCAAGGAACAAAAAAGACAGCCTATAGAGTAGGTGAGGTGTAGGAGGAAGGTAACAATACCCAGCTTTGAAAAAGGAAGAGAACTACAGATTGGACTGAGCTAAATTTCTACAATTCACAAAGAGGCAACAAAAACTTATTTCTGAGCATCTAGGAAATAGTACATGCTAAGTAACAGCCAACACACATTTGTCAGTGAAAGCATTCCAAGCAATCTCATTTTCCTTCTGTAACAGAGCCACAGTTCCTACGACACATCTAGTACAAGATCCCTCATATATAAAGACATAATATGTATGCAAGTGTGAATTCTCATACCTAAAGAAAACAAGCCTCTAGTTTTTTTCTGTGATAGCTAAACAGCACATGAATATGGTGTATCTGATCTGCATATATGAGGCAAGTCAGATACAGGCACACCTTCTGATTTAGTAAATGTCTAAATCTGGGAAAAAGGATTTCCAGGGCCGGAACTGATCTAAGTAGAGACGTGTGTCATTCATTCCCTGTCCATATTTACAAGGCCTACAAAGTCAAACCTGCCTGGTGACAAGAGCAGAAGTCTGATGAAGCATCCTTCTAGCTGTAGAATAGTTATTCCTTCCCTAGATCAAGCAAGCAAGTTGTATACTCACAGTTAAAAAGAATACTAACTATGTAGTAATTACTAAGGTTTTACTAAGAGTACAGCAGAAACGGTGTTATTTGGTGTATTCTTACATGAACTATAGTATGAAATACGTTATTTTTAAGATCCTAGTCATTTTCAATGGTTCTGTTAATGAAAAATCATTGTCATGATGGAACAGACCGTGTGTTATATTTGCAAATTAAATCAAGTTAGCAAAGCTGAAAGTGTTTCATCATACAGGAATAAAGTTCAAAATGGCCTGAACAAACTGAGCAAGTGATCTCAAGGCAGAATTTTATTAAGGGCAAATGCAAAACAGGAAGAGTCAGCTGCAGAATTATGAGAACTGAAAGATCTAAGTAGCTGTTATTCTACAATAGCCTGTGGGTCATTGCTCACCCAATTCATATCGAAATCAATGTGTATGACAACACCACAGAAAAAGCAAGCAATTTTGATATATAGATACAGCATTACACAACTCACAAACCAAGTAATCTTTCCAATTCTCTTGACACTGGTAAGGCTTAAGCTGTGCTCAGTTTTAGGTACCATGGAGCAAAAATGACATGGACCACTGCATAGCATACAGAGCAGAAAAAAGATGCTTGATCACAGGCATCATCACAAAATACTGCTGGAAGTGGGGGGAGACATTAAGAAAATCAGGGTGCTCAAAGCTTAAGTGAAGCAAAGCCTTAAGGAAGGTGACTATTCTGTAAAAAGCAGGAAGTGAAGAAATACACTCTTCTTTATATTCATCACAAGTCCAGTACTAGCTGCCTTAGCTCAATTTTTCTTCACTGTGATTAGGGTAACACTTTAACTTAGTATTTCAAGAGATTTGTACAGAGGTTGTTAAGTAGTTTAGACAACTTTCAAGAATTGTTTGGCTATAGTTTGTCCTAATTGTGACAACTGATTTGTCACAACTCTGTAAAGTACCTTCTATTATTGAAATAATTATTTCAATGAAGTACTTACAACAAGAGGAGATGAAAGCAAGGGAGGAAAGAAAAGAGTAAAAATCTCTCCAAGGAGCAGGATCAAGAAATGCTTCAGACTTTCTTTAGAAGCAAAAGTGCTAAAATCCTCTTTTCTCCTGTCTATACCTCTTCCCCACCACCTCGGGCCATCTGCAACTAATAGAAGAATGCCTGCACTGCCAAAGAATCCTAAAGGTGCATCTTAAAAGACAGAGAACAGCAGAACAAAACAAGACCCACAGCCAAGAATAGTAGCAGGTAAATTCAAGACAGCTCTGTGCTTACAGTAGTTCTGGGGAGGGGTTGGGGGGGAATCCCCCAAGGAACCCATATTACTTAATACTGCTCTCCCTCTTCCCCCTCCCCCCACCCTTATTACATGGTTTATAAGCAAACAAGAGGCACACACTGAATACTTTATAATCTAAACCCTACGCATCATTTTAAAAGATCATGCAAAACTAACATCTGAGAGACAAGAGTCAGGCAGCCATTGGCTAAGTGCTGCTGGAAAGAACTGTAACCATAATGTTTCTGTTCAAAGAATAGTCAAATAAACGTATTCCACAGACAGGTTATTAATAGACATTTTGACTTTGCCAAATGGAAGATGCAGGATGGTTTCTTGTCTTAAAAATTACTAGGGTCTTGATATTCACCTTACAAAGCAGCACACAGAAAATCTGTAACGCTAACCCTTACAGGAAGAGTGTGCAGGATCTATCTTAGATTCGTTTTGGGAGGTACGTACAGGGTTAGTGCACACACACAGTGACTGACTGCTCTGAACTGCATTAAACCTGATTGAAGCACAAGATGTAGATGGGAAAAGGAAAAATCAGTAAATAATGATCTGCAACACTACATGTCATTTTAAAAATACTGATGTACATGGAAACTTGTATCGAATGTAAACAGAAATATGGGACAAAACATTTTGACTAAATTTCACTGTTCTTATTTCCACTAATTAAATACATACAGGAAAGCAAAAAGCTATTTCACTTTAAAGTCGCATAAACTGAAAGCTCTTTACTTTTGAAAGTCACACAGTGTCTCTGCAACAATTTATCTAAGTGTTAGATTTAGGAAGGATTCCTTTGCTAAAAACCAACATGGAGCAATTGGTATACATAAAAGTGAATAAAATTAAGGCACAGCAATCAAAATATTTTTACTTTATAAAATGGAAGTTTCTCCTATATCTAACACTGCACAAGGTATCTTGCACAATGAAAAGATAAGCAGAAGTCCCTTACACTGCCTCGCTTTGCCAGAGAATCACCGTAGTCTGCTGGCAAAGTCCGCTTGCTGGACTTTTTCTGCTCATGTTCAACTGCATCTTCAATTATAGGCTCAAGCCTCATCTGGACAAACACCAAAGATTTGGATCAATTTCTTTTCATTATACAGTGAGGAAAGATGTAAAAGCCTTTTAAAAACTTCTGATATCTTTAGAAAACTCTATAGAACTCACTGGTGTTTAAATAAAAAGAAAATGCAAAAACCTATTGAGGCTCTGGCCTTATATTACATAAATACAAAAAAAAACACCACCACAGTTTGAAGCTCAAACTTAGCAGATAATTAAATTATAGATTCCCCCTCCCCGTTTTTTTAAAGGCTTTTCAGATGCAAGGTTTTTAGATCTGTACCAAAAGACTTGCTCTAGGATTCAATGCAGTCACTCATATAGCGTTCATTCTTAGAGTGTGTTAATACAAGCATCTATAATCTAAATGAAGTTTACTAAACAGAATCTTTAAATTTAATGTTGCTGTCCATTGGACAAGTTTGTCAAATAAAGAGCCTATCTTTGTGTAGAACTACTTCTTCCCCAACCCTTCCAAGACTGTATCTATATATTTTCTCCTCAGCAAGCAGTTCCGGTTTTTTGTTACCTCTGTGAGAATTGTGGTGTCATACGAAGGCTGATACTTTTCTTTTTCGTGTGCAGTTCGTTTTTCCATCTTTTCTCTGTCTGTTTTCTGTTTCCTGTCTGCTCCTTTTGGCTAAAAATGAACAGTTACATGAACAAGAAAGCAGGTGGAAAACAGCTTTATAACTGAAATCTCATCTCAGAAGTCAAGCAGTAACATAAAGATGTCTCCCATCTTTATGAGAGCTTCTGAGAGACTTATTAAGTATCTGTTTTCTACTGTTACCTTAAAAACTTTAATTTGACAGCTGGCTGAATGCAGATGGTCTGTATATTCTCCATTTTCTGTCTGTTTAAATGTGTCAACCTGAATCCTGAAAGGAACTCCTTTCTCTCCTCCGTGTTTACGAGGGGTAAATTCAGTGCTGATACAATGTACCTGAAAAAACAAGCACACAAATAAGACCCTCAAAAGTGTCCTATACATTAATTTCACTAGGTGTTACCAACGCCAAGTACATTTTTAAGGACAAGTAACATGACCCAGCCTATCTGAGGACCAAGCTGCACGACTATCTCTTTTTTTCCTGCACATTTTCAAATGAAGCAAAAAACATTATACTTGAGCTGGCAGGGAAAAAGGGAAACAAGCGCGTGACCGAAATCTCTCCAAAAAACAGAAGGCATTATAGATTCTTATTAAATGAGAAATTGTAAGCTGTCACAATGGATCTTAAGAAAAATGTATGCACATGACAACTGTATGTACCTTGAATGTAACAAAAACTTTTCAACATACTGTTGTCAAATACATTATACCTACAGTAAATTTGAGTTACTTGTAATAAATGCTACCGAAACTACCGAAGGTCCCTGACTGGAAGAGTTTTTCATCTCATGTGAACACAAGCTATTTTCAAATATGCCCAACTTCCAGCAAAGGTCAACAGACTTTTAACCAGTATATAATTGCCTCAAATGCTTGTGAAACTACATCAGCCTAAAGACTGCATTTATCAGCTAGAAATAACCCTAAAAGATACCTAATGAGAAAATCAGTGCAACAGAAAAAGTTGTAATGACTCTCACTGGATAGTGCTCTTGATTTTTTGGTTGCTTCTAGAATATTAAGCAAGTTAAACACCATGGACAGTAGCATACCTTGCACTGCCAGAGACCATGTGCAGTACTATTCTGCTTTCTATAGCCTTCAACAACAGAGAATCACAGACTGGAAACAGAAAAAAGCCTGATAAAAAAGTAAGCTAAAAATCTGAATGCAAAACTGAACATTCTAAGCAAGTTCCAAGGAAAGTCCCTTCAACTGTCCTGAATATCAAATCAAAAAATAAATAGCAGAAATCCTACTATGAGGAAGCATATTGATACAACAAAACTTGTCTGAACAATTAAAGACCTTATTTGTAGCACATTAACATTTTGTATCCTCAAGCCAAGCTTCTGCTAAAGCTCTTCAATAGGACAGCGGGTCTCCCAACTACAATAATGTAATTGTGAGTTATTTAGGATAAATGAATTTTAATATTCCATATAACTAAATATTTTAACCATGAAATCTTTCTTCAAAAAGCTTTCTGAAAACCTTTTGTTTTTAAAAGCTGCTCTTATAAGATCAAAGTAAGTTGAAAAACCTAACAAGGAACCCTTACAGATTAGTTGCTATCAACCTGTGTTTCTTAAAAAGCTGATATTTAATGACTATCTCACAAATAAGAAACAAGAAACTTACATACACAAATGCATCTTATGCAAATATACTATTGCTTGTGACCTGAAAGGCACCAAACACAGACATCCAGTCAAGTAAAGTTTCAAACCTGAATAAAAGCAGATGTACATTTTGTTGGATCCCACAAAAATTCAACTGCATTGAGCTGGCTTGGATTTGTCTTGATATCAATGACTCCAACAGACATTGGAATATCTATATTAAAATAAGTAGTATATATTTTAAAATTATAATATTCCAAGAAAATACTATAAATACATTTTAATACAGGTTACCATGAGCATATGTGGGTAAGGGAGAAAATGTGGGCTTTGCCAGCTTAACCATAAACAGTTTCTCAGGACTGATCTGAAGAATCTTAGTAGACTTAACATACAAAGTGCTCAACGTTTGGGAGCATGTTTTGATTCCCTTCCTCCCCTGGAGCCCGCCCGCCCACCCACCCACCTACAGCTTATGCACCAAAAACTATAAAGTTATGCAAAATAAAGGAACCATGTTGGAGCCATTTCCACAGTTTGCTTTCATCTGTGTTCTCCTAATTACTGTAATATTTAGGAATCAAAATTACAAAGAGTACTGAATGTATAAAATTGCAGAATTGCAATCTTACCTCTGCAACACTTAAGGGTTTTAAAAGAATGTGAAAGTGGTAAGAACATTTTTGTTTGAAATACATTAAGACGAAGTGGCACACAGAAAACTGGTCTGTGTTTTTTTCATCAGTGCTAGCAGAAATATGACCATGTTTGATTTAAATGTGGGTATTTAATCTAATATAACTCCAACAGATAAAAACAATTATACCTAAGTCAAGAAGTCTGTCCCCAGGGCGGTTCCATTTCCATCCTTCTAGCTGCTGGTGCTCTGTATATTGCAACCTTCTGTCATGGAACACAACTCTTATAATACTCTAATGAAGAAGAAAACAATCATCCGATGAGCCACAACATTACTATATGTTTAGAAACAGCCTGAAGATAGACCACTAAAGCACTCTGGAACAGCCATGCTGCTGACAAATAGGTATTAACAACAACAACAACAACAACAAAACAGTTGACAACCATCAGTATCCCAAAGTATTCTAGAATAGAGAAATAAAACTGAACAGCAGGAAAACTTGGTAAAAAATTCAAAAAGAAATTTACATCTTATTGCATATTCTAAGGGTCACTATAAGTTATGTGCAGCAAACAGCAACACTGACAGCACAGTATCAATTCTGTATGCTACATACACTTGTTTTAGAAAACTTGTTTAGAAAGCAAAAGCCTTCATTTATTCTGAAAAGGAGTGAATACAGTTTGACCATTTTTTAATGGGAAATTTTGTGAAATACTGTAGAAAGTTTTAAGAAATTAAATTAATAAAAAAATCTTCCCAGTACTTATAGACATATTTACAATAAATCTATTATTTTAGTTAATAGCAAGGAATAATAAACAACTTCCAAACTATTTGAGCTATTCTACCTAAAATATTCATTTAAAGATACTAGGATTTGAATAACTTTAATCAGCTAGAAGCAATTATCCAGCAATACCTATTTTTGTGACCAGTTCTGCTACAACTGTGCTCTTAACCATATTAAAGAAACTTCTATTCTGCTGTATGAATGCACATACAAAGCAATTTGTTGCACAGAAGAAAAATATATATATATTGTATTTATGAATTAATACTGAATGAGCAAAACTTAGACAAATTTTTAAAGTCTTTTCTTTCATTTCTACAGTCATAGTAATAGTGGACAAAAGTGGTAAAAACAAAACCAAACATACAACTTTTAAATGAAGTGCCTCTTCAGGATACATTACATTTCCTTAGTTTTATTTTAAAGGTAACAGAAAGCGCATATGCATACACACAAACACACTACCCCTTTTTCACTGCACTGTTTGACAGCTATGAAGCTTCAAAGTATCTGGAGCCACTTTCACCATCATGAAATGTCTTCTTTGTTCAAGTTCTGGGGTTCCAGTATTTAAGTTTCCTAAATTGAAGTTTTTTTTCTGATGCAGCACCACAACACCTTGCTGTAAGAAAGTTTTCTTTTTTCAACTCTTACATTGCTTTGTCCTATTCTACCTAACAAATGATTCATAACCAATATATGAACCTATCATATGGCAGCAGAGAGATTCTCCAAAGCTATATGGTAATAGCACCTAAGGGGGCAAAATATGCAGCAGGCTTATTACATCGAGTCAAAATGCCAGGCTGTAAAGTTTTAATCACAGAGCTCACAAATCCTAATTTTATGCTTGTGCTTAAAACTTCTTGAAATTATCTCTGAACAAGCATCCCACAGACAAGTAAGAGCAAGGCATAGGACTACACAAGCCAGCCAAATTTCACCAATGATATAGCTCAAAGCTGACAAGTAAAGACTCATAGTCTCCCACAGAAACACCATTCTGATGTAATTTTGCAGTACCATTGTCAAAGTAACTCTATTGAAAAGATGTCTCCTTCTTCCCCCAATAAAAAACACGATTTTTTTTTTGAAAAATTGATAAAAGTTGTCAGATGCTTAAGAGAAAAATCCAATCCCCCCAGTAATTATTTTAATAATTTGTACCACGAATTGGACATTTTTCACTGTGCCTCATTCTTATACTTTGTGCAATACCTCCCATACACAGTATCCTTCTGATAATATTAAAGCATAAGGAAACAAATATGGATTAAGTACAGGAGTTCAGCTACAGGACAAACTGTTAATTGAGCAGCAGAATTAGAGAGGTCCATGGAGTTCCTATGAATTAATCTCCTATGTGCCAATATCTCACTGTTCCAAAAACCACAGATTGCGCTACATGCATTTTCCACAACATCTATTAATAAACATGCTCACTACACTTCCTCTTCTTTCTGAGTTACCCTCTAGCTTCCTTCCACACCTCCTAATGAAATGGAAAAGGGAAATGGCTCAGAAGATGTTGGCTACACATCTACAGACAAGTAGGTATCAAGCCTAACATAAAAAAAGCTGTCTTCAGTACACACAAGCACTCTATGCACTGGATTTTTTTCTTTTAATATCACTGATCAACAGTCACTCAACAAGTAGCTAGTGTTGGTGGAAAAAAAAAAATCATAAAATACACAGCCTCTGTATTGGATTTATCTAACCTAACTTCAGATATTTATGAGTTCAACACTGTTACCACAGTCTCCTTTTACTGTGCAGAAACACACAGGTACATTTAGTGGAGATTCATCTCACCTTAAAGCTGATCAGACTGCACACTGCACAAAGGCTAAATGAAGTGACTAGCTCACCTTTAGTTATCTAAAGATACATGAAGTGAACTCATTCATAAAAGGGGAAACGCATACATATATAATCTTTTAATTTGTAGTAAACCTGAAACCGAAACCCAACAAAACTAAGTACTAGGATCTACCGTGCCTACTTTCTTTGGACAGATCAGCTAGTCCATCTCTCTCTGTGAGTCAGTGTACAATAAAAGGTTAAGTACTACTCTCTACATATGCAATCAGTAGAGGTTTGTTAGTAACACTATCTAGAGAACTTCTCACCTTCACCAGTTTTCCATTGATTTCTGGTATGTCTCCAGCTTTCCGATTATCTAGCATCCGTATTTCATAGGACTGACCTATAAAGAAAGAAAAGTTTGTATGAACAGAACAATCAGATTACAAAGCCATTTTGCGCTTAATGCACCCAAATTAGCCTCTGGTTCATACACGGTACAAAAGAATATCAGTACCTGAAACTTCACACTTGAACTTGAACCTGAAGGTTCACTTCACAGCACAGGAATTGGTGCAACAACAATTTTTTTTTGATTCATGTCAAACTACAGATACTTCCAAAGCTTAAGTATTTCATTTTACATTCAGTACAGGTACTTTTTTTCTGGTGCACTTCTGTTTGTTTGTTTTTTTTTTTTTTTCAGAAAAAAGTTCACCATAAAAGCTGAATTCTGTCATTTTTGAAACTGATGAAAGGCAACATACTGAGAACCACAGCCTAGTCTTCTGAAACAATGCTGAATGCAAGAGTTGAGTTTATACTCTTCATACAAAACATACTGCTCTCCCATGTTTAGTTTTGTCCATGTACCTGTTACCTTTCTATCATCTTTGGGCTTCGTATGATTTCAGAAATAAGCATTTAAAAGAGCTTGTTACCAATTATTTCATATGAGTGAACCCATTTTTCTAGTCAGTATGGCAAACTGTTTTGTTGAAAACAGAGAAGGCTAGAATATATCTTAACTACAGCGACTTTTTCTTCCAATGTTCGCAGCACATATTCATTTGCAAAATCATGCTTCCCTTACTAAAATACATGATAAAATAGTACTTCAAGAGATTCACTACGATCACGTGCAGTACATGCATTGCCTTCTGTATTACCCTCCAAACAGTCTTTACGTTCTATTATTTCCTACATTTAAAAAATTTATTGGCCTGCCCTACAAGGTAAAGAATCAGCTGTTTTTCCTCTGTGAATAAGCAAACGATTTCTTCAACTCCTTTCACAGCTCCATCAATTGATGTTACCTTCAACTATGAAGTAGGGGGTTTGGGTTTTGCTGTAACACACTTAGCCCATTTATGTACATACACTATGTACCTGCAGGCTTTTTTTACCCCAGCAACATTTGAATATTGGTAACATAAATCTATATAAAAATTAAATGTACCTAGTGCAGATGAGCAAAGCAACAGATTATTTCAACTCCTATATTTATAAAGACTTTTTGTTCCTGTTATCAAGATTTATTCAATTACTCGTGTTATTTTATTCACATGGAAATATAACACATGCAAGTCCATCTGAGTGTATACACAGCATTTCGATTCTTTTAATTCAGCACTACTAATAAAACTCCTGAAAAACTTTCTCTGTTCTCGTCCACCATTGTTTTCAAAGGACAAAAAAGAAAAAAACATCCTGATCACTTGCTCTACAAGTGTTGCTAACCTTTTTTTTTTTTTTTTTGTAACATTTTAGGTACGAAATGGCATTAAGAAAAAAGACTTGATGAAGGCAATAATCAAGGAATATCAGAGACTCAAAAATGCAAAAATGGCATTAATGAGGTTTTGAGACAAAGGGAAAGATACATTCCATTCTGGAGTTTTGGACACGTGGCTGCTTTGAAAGTATGAAAAGCAGTACAGCACTGATTATTCTAGTCATTTCAATGCTGAGCACTCTGCTCTTTCCTCAAAAGCAGTCACAGGAACAATGCAACACAGGACACTAGGAAGTTTAACTGCCGAAGTTTAGCACTGGAGCTGTGGTAGTACCCTCTTTCACAAAAATAACATCATCACAGAATAGTTACAGTTGGAAGAGACCTCTGGAGGTCATCTGGTCTAACCTTTCTGTTCAAGCAGGGACACCTAGAGCAGGTTGCCCAGGACCAAGTCCAAACAACTTTTAAATTACCTCCACAGATGGGGACTCCATAACCTCTCTGGGTGACCTGAGCCAGTGCCCCGTTATCCACAATGCAAAGAGGAGCTTCCCAACGCTCAAATGAAACCTGTGTTTCAGTTTGTGCCCACTGCCTCTTATCCTGTCACTGGCCAGAACTGAAAAGAGCCCAGCTTCATCCTCTTTGCACCTGTACATAAGACCCCCCGAGCCTTCTCTTCTCCCTTGATAAACTTTTGAAGGTTGCTGTCAGCCTGTTTTTCCAGCCTGACAAGATGCCTCTGGATGGCAACATGATCTTCTGGTGTATCAACCACTTCTCCCAGTTTGTGTCACCTGAAAACTCACTGAGGGTGAGCTCTGCCCCAGCATCCAAGTCATTAAAGAAGATGTTAAACAGGAATGGACCTAATATTGGCCATGTCTTCTATTTCCATGTCTTATGTCATCAGGGCCCCTGTCCTTCACTGTTTTCTCTAGTCTTCCTTTTGCAACATACATACATACAGCAGCTCTTCTTTTTGCCTTTGACATTACTGCCCAGACTGAATTCCAGCTAGGAATTCGCTTTCCTTAACTTCATCCCTGCATGCTCAGACAGTGTCTCTGTATTCCTCCTAGGTTACCCATTCCTGTTCCCACCTGCTGTGTACTTCCTTTTCATGTTTGAGTTTGGCCAGGAGCTCCTTGCTCATCCACGCAGGCCTCCTGGCATTTTTACCTGACTTCCTGCATGTTGGGATTGACTGCTCTCGAGGTGGGAGGCAATGACCCTTGCACATTAACCAGCTTTCTTGACCCCCCGTTTCCTCCAAGGCCTTATCCTATGAAACTCTACCAAGAAGATCCTTGAAGAGGCCCAAATCTGCTCTCCTGAAGTGCAGTGATGTGATCTTGCTTTCTACCCTGGTCCTCTCACGATCCTGAACTCCCATCATTCCAGGGTCACTGCAGCCGAGATTGACTTCAGTCTGCACATCCTCAGCAAGCCCTTCCTCATTGTGAGTATGAGCTCTTAGCCAAGCACCTTCCCTCACTAGCTTCTCTGCCATTTGCATCAGTAAGTTGTTATTGATGTTCTCCAGGAACCTCCTGGATTGTTATGCCCTGCTGTGCCCTCAAGCAGAAAGATACCAGGTTGGTTGAAGTCCCTGATGAGGATCAAGGCCTGTGAACATAAGGCTACTTCTGGCTGCTACAGAGGGCTTCATCTACTTGTTCTTCCTGGTCAGGTGGCCTGTAGCAGGCACTCACTACAATGTCTGGTGTTTAATCCTTATCCATAAACTCTCAGATGGCTCATCATCTGTCCCCATTCTTCAGGCATTCCAGTTATTCCTCCACATAAATGGAAACAGCATTTTCTCACCTCCCTGTCTTTCCTAAAGAGTGTGTATCATTGCATTGCGAGCCATCCTAGCCTGTCTCTGTGATCCCAACAAGATCATAGCCCTAAACTTGCACAAAGATTTCTAATTCATCACATCTGCTCCCCATTCTGCATGCATTAGAGTCCATGCAATTCATAAAGGCATCCTACCATGCCAATTTTCCAGAAAGGGTTTGGGGTTTCCCCATAACTGTGCTTTGTAAACATTTCCTCCCTCCATGCAAATACTGGAGGTGACCCTGTTTATGCCAGCTTTGTTTTGTTGATTTTTTTTGTTCCCTTTTTAGTCACATCACTCCAGGCCCTTTGCTCATCAACACTGTCCATCACTCCCTCACAGAGCTGCTTGTAACTTTCCCTCTCCCATCATTCCTAGCTAGAGCCCTCCTTACCTACACACTTCCTCTTTAACAGCAATTCTCTTCCGTGCCACTCCTGCTCTTTGAGGATACACACATCTAGCAGAGCAGCAGCCAGCTTAGAATACTGACCTAACACCTACAAAACACATTCTCCACATACTCATTTAACAGATCTTAGTTAATAAGAACCTTGCAAACCCCTGAGCAACCAACCATCATCACTCCAAGATCTGAACTTCTAGAATCAGCTTTAACTGGAAACCTAATCACTTGAAATATTCTATTAGCTATTCCAATTAAAATACTTACTGACAGAGGGTAAAATCAGAGCTCATCTAAGTATTCCTTTAGGAAATGTCTTAGCTTAACAGACAGGGCAAACATTCCCTTTCCCTCTAGAATTCCCAATCAGAATATGCTAAGACAACTGCTGATGAAGTTGAAGAGGCTATCAGGTCCCTGTGGTACTCCCCCTACTCACAATCCTCTTGAACATGATTTAAGCAAGAGACTGTCTGATAATGGGGCTGAACTAGAAACCAGAAAAGTGAAGTGACCGGGATTAAAATCACTCCTTTTCTAGATGATTTAATCCAACTTATTACACTGGCATCATTATCAGTATAACTCAGAGTAGTGTAAACTGCAAAATATGACCGGAACTATTTAGATCCCTACTTTAAACTGACTTCAGTGTGAAAGATATCATCTCTCAAAACTATCACACAATTAATATTTTAGTACATAGTGTTTGTACTAACAGCTAAGAGAGAAATTGTTAGGCAGCAGAAGTATTTGTCTTTCCATCTGAAGTATTAGCACAAAAGAGAAGTTGGACAAGTGTCTGTTTCCAAATTTATTTTGAAAAAGGATATACCAATGCCTTTATTTTTCAACATCACAAAAAGTTACCTAGGACACTGGAAAACAGCAAATGAACTTTGCAAAAGAAACCTTTATATTAGAAGAGATTTTCAAGGCCTGATGAAACAATTACAGTTATTTCAGACAGCACTACTTAAGTAGAAAGCTCTTTACAGAAGCCAGATAACACCTTTTTTAAAAAAAATGAACAAACAAAAAAGATTCATCAGCTTGACATCTTGTGCTGGTTTTGCAGCAGGCTGAGCTGACCTTGAAGCTTTGTGTTTGGTCAGGGAGGTTGGATCCTGACACTGAAAGAAACAAAGTCTATCTCTGCAGATACAAAACTTTCAAGTTTTATAAATGGTGCAAAGCATCTTGCTGGTCCAGCATAGTGCTGCAATTGCACTGTTTTTTTCCTAAATGGAAGATGCAGGGTACAAGAAGTGATAAAAAATAAGGTAAACCTGACTAAGCAAATTGCTGAACCAAAAGATCATAAGGTTTGCAAGAAACTACTAACAGCCTAACAAACTTACAACTCTCATTAGGAGACAAGTGAAATAATGTTTAAAGCATATTTAGATGGATTGGCTGCTACAAGATGAAGCACTTGGCAACTTTATTCACATGTAAACCTCACAATGTTCCTTGTCACCATCAAATTACATACAATCCTGCCTTCCCAGATTTAAGGGGCCCAGTCCACAGTTCAACATTTTCAGGCACTAGTAATGCATCATCTGACATTCACACTACTAGTAGTAACATTTCAACTTGAGCAAAAAGGCTATATTATCAAAAAAACACAAGTAAAATACACACATTCTATAATCTAGTTAAGCAATTAAGTTAAATATCTCACCAAAACCAGTGAAAATTCACCACTACATATTTTAACCTGTCCTCTTAAACTGCACAATAAAGCTGTACACTGCTCAGAGAACTATGCAAGAACTAAAAACATTAATGGTAGTGAAATGTGACAGGATAGGAGGTATACGTTTTGTATGAAAAATACAAATAAATAATAACAAAAAAACTGTGCTGCAGAACCGTGCCTTCTGATTATAGCGCTACTAAGAAATTTTTGGGTCCAAGTATACAAAGAAAAGAAAAAGCAAAACCAAAAACATAGAAACAGTGAACCTACAGCATTAGAGCTGTGTTGTCTTACCTAGGTTTGTGAAGTTGTATACTCCTAAAAATAAGTTACGTTTATTTGATTTTATTGGGGGGTTGGGGAGGAGAGGATGGAGCAGGGAAGACAGAACAGAAAAAAAAATATGAAACAGCCTATAGGAACAGAATAATGATCAACTATAGCTATGAATGTGCCACATGGACAAAACAAGATGAGTAAACAAGATATCCAAACTCATTTTTTCAAGATATGAAACAAATCTAGTTTTAGGATTTGTATCACAAGCTGCTTTCACTGTAGCTATTCCTGCAACATATGCATACCAACCTTGATTCAAGTATGTAAGAGTTTCATCATATAATTTTACTGCTGGAGATGTCGCAGCACACATAATATACTGGAAGGGTGGATGTTTGGTCTCATTTTCTGGAGGAAGGCTGGAATCCTCCTGTTTGAAAATAGGCAGTGCCAAAACATCACTGAAAAGAAAAAATAAATAATTATGTAATACCATTGGCCCTGCTTTGCCTGAAGTTTAAATTAAAAAATGTGACTTACCTTTTTCTAACAACATTTTAGGTTAGAACACATAAACAATGCTCTACAATCTAAGTAAACAATAAATACTGTTGTGCTGAGCCTCTGAAAATTTTAAATTCCTGTCTCCACTGTAAAAAAAGTGTATTTCTAACTTTTCACCTACCTATACATGCAAGCTTGCCTGACGTACACATAGCTGAGAGCAATACATGTACTTTCTGCTTTGAAATAATATTTTCCCTGAAGTAAATTATACTGAAAATCCTTCTCCCTATTTCGTATAATTTTATTTAATGTATGAATTCTGTTGACACTTAATATTTTTTCAATCTTAGTTATTAGATTTTACCATACTGAGAATGATTAAGCAGGAGATTCACAAAACATAAGTTAGAGAAAGCATACACCAAGATTTGCTTCACTTATTGCAGAAAATGAGACTGGCAAAACTTTCAATCTGCATAGTTTCTGAAGTAAAAAGAGCAACCCAGGCTGCTGTTTTGTTTTCCTTGTAAACAGTATTATCAAAAATAAAACCTCAGAGATTAGTGCATTCTACTCCATGACAGTGTTCTAGCACTGAATTTTAGTTCATGATGAAATTCATATATGCAGCTCCATGAAACCTTCTCTGAAAACCAATTTCTAAACTGAAGATTTCTCACGCAACCTCACCTGTTCAGTTTTTAATCTGAATGTACCTTTTCTGTTTATTTCCTTTCCATTTATCACAGTCAGAGACGTAATATATTTTGCAAAAGAATTCTAAATGTCTTATCTGTATTATGTTATTATTTACTCTTTGTACCATAAAGTTTTTGAAGTAAAATTATTTCTTGTCGTAACTCATTTCTGTGAGGGCTTGTTTTATAGGAAGGGAATTGTGCAATCACTTTCGATTTTCAACTCATATCTGGAGACTCAGAAAGTATCAGTATAATAATCAATTTAAAGAAGTGAAATTCCAGCCAATACATTTGTGTCAAAGAAGCCTGTAGTACATAGCCTTGGTCTTAATAAATGTGAGGTATTAGGAGTGCAGCTGGGGGACCCCAACATTTCTTTCAGAGCACATGCCACACGCAGCAAGGTAAAGCCCAGCCACGTCATACGCCACTACCCTGGGACCCGGAAGAAGCTACATTGATCTGAAAAAGGAAACACTTCTGAATGGTGAACAAGTCTAAGAAGTTTGTCTATATCTTGTACAGGCTTCACGGTCTCTCCCCAAAGTAATAACTAGAATTAAAAAAAAAAAAAAAAAAAGGTATCCTCATGGGTTCCTTTCCACTAGGAGGGAACCTAGTGGAGATGCTACAAATAAGCACAAAGGCAGGAAGCTGTCCCAAAAGCACAAGAGTCCTGCTGGAGTGATACCTGTGGACTGATACCACAGTTACTGGTGATGCCAGGTTCCCAGACTGGAACCCCAAAGAGGCTGTATTTCTTAACTAGCAAAACTAGCAATAAAGAAGGATAAGAAACACTCATGTAAGAGAACTCTCCTATATGTATACGAAGAGTATAATGTATAAAAGAAAATACTCTGTTTATGTAGACAAAAGTAGCCACACATACAGAGGTAGGACAGAAAACTTCACAGATTGGTGGACTACTACTTGAGGATGACTGAGAAGAGCCACCCAGGTGCTTCAGGCCTTCTTGCCAGTCAAAAGGGCATCCCAATGCAACAGGGAGCACTTCGACAGGCCATTTCTCCTCATAGAGAAGTGGTGTCCCAAGACAGGACTTTGGACAGCCTTAGGAGGTTTTGCCTGTGACAGACACACTTCAGCTCATAGAACACTGGTTGATGTTTTTATGAAGAGGAACTTTAAAACTGAAAGAACATGGCAAGGATTACAATGTTTAAAATACACACAAAAGATTAGAAGTGCAATAAAGCAGATATGCAAAGCATCTCACCAAATGAATAAACCTTAGTTCTTGACTAATTTCTGCAGTACTTGCTTTCACATAACATGCAAAATTAAGTCTCATTTATTTATGAAAAAAATTTTCAAGCCTTCATTTTCCACCTATGGTTTACAGACAAAAATACATCTGGTCTATCTTAAAATGTGTGTAGTGGTTAATGAGCTAGTTAAATTAACAGTTAAGACACTTGAAGCCTACAAAATAGACAAATTTAGCCAACTTCAAACCTGCTTTGTCTAATACACACAAAATGGTAATGACCAACTGCTACTGCAGGGGAAAGAACATATCCAACTCCTCAACCCTACAATTTAGCCATAGAGGGCACAATGCACATTCTTAAAAGCCACCATTCCAAAAAAAAAAAAAATGTTCCAGAAGACAAATATAAGAATGCACAAGGCAAATATAAGAATCTTCATACATTTTCCCACATAAAACCACATATTTTTCTGATGAAAGAAACAGTCTTCTAGGTACCAGTACATTCCAAATAAAAAAAGAAACCACTGCAATTCAAAACTATTTCTTAGAAATCTTTAATTGAACATCATTTAATTAACATTTAAGGTTTGTTCATGCAAAGAATAGCATGGCAGTGCCACTTAAATGTGCTCCCATCTGAAAACAGATAAAACCTGCAGGCAATTAAAGAGAGTCAATAAGGTATTCATAAAGTATTTCAAATTGAGGTTTTAAATGTGTCAGTGATAAGTTACC
Source organism: Stictonetta naevosa (assembly GCA_011074415.1). NCBI lineage: Eukaryota > Metazoa > Chordata > Aves > Anseriformes > Anatidae > Stictonetta > Stictonetta naevosa. The sequence continues at coordinate 64,496,624 of CM021698.1, forward strand.
ATGCACTGATTTCAAACCATTAATAGCTCTTAATAAAAGTCCTGAGAAATCTTTTCTGACCTTCAACGGTGAAGCTGCTATGGAGCAACTGGTCTGTCTACCCTTCAGTCACAGCTGTACGGTACTCGAACGTGACCAGCTCTGTTCCATACTCATGAGTCTATGGTTCACCAGTGCAGGGTTTTTTGGGCTAAACCAGCACAACGAATTCCTGCTGCATAGGCTGCACCCTCCTCATCCTTCCCCCTCAAAATATTCTGCAGGGCTTTTATGTAGGGATCTCTGTCAGTTCATAGCACAGCCCAACATGGCTACACAACCGAGGCTGGTAGAAACCAGGTGATAAAAATCTTGGTGTGGAGAACCCCCCCATCCTATCCAGTGTGACTTGAGGGCAGGCACAATGGGTTAAGTCCATTTCCCTCCTCATGGTTAGTAACAGGAGCAATGAAATCAGCTAATGTCTATGCTAACCTGGGAAATCATCGTAAGCATGCAGCACCGAGAAACACTAGAACACAAACTGCATGGCTCCCAGCTCTTGAAGGCCAAAAAACGCTGCTGCTTATCCTTATGGTAACTCACATAGAGACCATCTAAATTTCACTGTGACAAATGTTTTATACAACAAGAATTGTCAGCTTCCCCAAGGACAGGCCTTAATTTCAACACTAGAAATACCACTGGAACTGCAAGCACTTAGAGAAAGCCATATACTAAGCTTCCAAATTGCACATAAAAATTAATTCACAAATACTAAGGTACTTGTCCTCATATGAACATATGAAATCATCAATTATATAAAGTACGGAATTTTGCTAGAGAACAGGCAAGTAGCTTCTCAAAGTTACCTTGTCAGTGAAACAGCTTGCATTTTTATAGCTCGTACCAAAGATGATCGGTCCCAAAAATTACATAATTCTTGCTGCATTATGAAGATACTGTCTTTGGTCATGAATAATATGCCCGATCTGTAAGAGATCACTGTCAGAGTCCTAATTCTATACATCAGCATCATTATCAACCTGAGTTAACAGCAATACTCAAAACTCACTGTGGTTAAAGTACCAAAGTACTTGATATATCTGACAGTAACTATGATCATTTGGACTGAAATTCCTGTTTAGAGGCAGTTTCTCATTGCCTGAAAAGATGTTATAAGAGAAAGCAGAAAAACTGGGTTTCAAGATTGTGAAGAAATGCTGAGCACTATTTAAAGATGAATCTTCAGAGGAATTTGGTCTAGTCAGCTTCCTTTACAGAAATATGCAATTACTGATCAATGGACACGAGCAGTTTTCTCAGTATGGAGAAACACAGGAATAACATCAAATATTCTACCTCAGGGCACAGCTGTCAGCTCAAAGAAACCAACTACATTACATACACCCTAAATATGTTAAGGGGTCACATGCAAGTGCTCCTTAAAAAATGCTGGGCTACATAGCTATGGGACTTCTCGCAGTATTCTTACGAAAACACTTTTCTATCACATTTTGGCAAGGAAGTGACAAGTAATTAGTTTCCACTGGCACACAGAACAGCAGCAGAGTAATATGTTCACTCTCCATGTTATGCCACTCCTCTTTGTTTTCCAGCCTGCCATCATCACCAAGCGAACAGCCATGATTTCCCTTAAGTAGAACTCTATACAGCACATAAAATAACTGTGCTGAAACTACTTTGAGACCAGCAAACACTGATTGCAATCAATTAGATCATCCCTTTAACTATGTGTAAAAAGATTAAAGTTGCCACATCGGTACATGTTCCCAAAACACTTTCATGTGCCTTGTCAAAAATTCAAAGTGTGCAACATCAAGTTTAACAGCTTTGCTTATCCAACATTACTTTTTGTGAGCTACTTCTAAGTGCTGGAACTCTTCTTGTGGTAATGCAAAGTATCCAAATGGGAAAGTACAATCAACTAAAATAATAATAATAAAAAAGCTCAGGAGTGCTGCCAACTGTGAAAAGTATGATAGAAACAATCTATACAACAACAACAAAGATTAAAGAATTCAAAGTTTCAAGAAACTGAACAGTGTGCATCACTGGGGGGAGAAATGCAGTCTACAAACAGAAAGGGAAGTCTTTAAGAAGCCTTCCGATTCAAAATTAAGAATTTCTACTCTAAAACATCCTAGTAAGTACTAAACCCTGGTAAAGAATAAAGCATGCTTCTCAAACACAAGAGTATGAATTATCAAATACTGTTTGCATGAGGAAAAGATAAACCAGAAACCAAATGTTCAAAACATCCAGGCATCTGCCATGCAGCCTGCAAAACCTAACACATCACTTTGTGGGATGAATGTTCACTTGACAAAGAGAGAAATGGGACGGAAGTAAAATAATAGTCCAGACGAGCTGAATATAAAATCATGAATATCCTCACTAAAAGAGATAAATCACTTTGTACTCTGAATTGACAAATTATCAAGGGTATTTTCAATTAAAAATATGCATATATATATATATAGATATATATATATATAAACACAGATATTTTATATATATATATATATATAAGGCAGGCCTACTGAGCTCACAATCCCAAAAGCTAGGAAAAGAGTCCTCACTTCCATTCAAGTGAAACCCCGATTTATAACTTAAAACAAGCATCTTGCAGTTACAGCACTTCACCTGAGAAGTATTTCCTAAAAATATACATGCTAGCTGCAACTTGTGGTGGCCTTCAAGTTTCAGGAAATCCGGAGGGAAAACACACCTTCCATACGGTCATGAAAACTATAAACTGCCAGCATTTTATGTGTCTCTACTAGAGACTAAGCAACCACTAAATACTAAGCAACTGTCAAAACACCATATAGTAAAACAATTCCCAAAAATCAGAAGTCTCAAAAGTAGTTTCCCTCTTTGCACTAAGAAGTCACTTCAGAATCTAAATGCTTTGCCTGTAACTAAGATAAAATGTACTTATTTCTAAGTACAGTTTTACCTTAACTTTGAAAAAACACACCCAAAGACTATTTAAACACTTTTACTGCAAAAGCCGGAAAACAATTGAGAGGTGAAGAAAATGCCAAGGTGATTAAGAACAGAAAGAGCTACAAGGTGGGAAAAGGGAAAAAAAAAAAAAAAAAAAAAAAAAAAGGCCACTAAAGACCCATTCTATACATAAATGTGGAGTGATGAAAGTACAATTGTATTACTACCCTATTAACAAGCACAGTGTTTGCTTGTTCCTGAAATAACGATTTAAGACATCTGAGAGAAAATGGCTACTGTTAGTATGAACTGGATTGTTGCTTGCTGGGTTTAGGAGGACAATTTTCTAGCACAGGAGGTCCAGGCGGGCAGGTGCAGGTAGGAGGGATGCTGTGTGCAGGCGGCAGGCAGGCTGACAGCACACCGGGGAAGCCCCGGCAGAGGCTCTTGGCTGCAGAAGGAACGCGCCGGAGCCTCCCTCCGTCACGTGCCCGTCGCCAGGGAGCGAAAAATAAAACAAAATTTTAAAAAATGCAGAATTAGAGAGGGCATCGGAAGTGCCGCCACAGGGCAGGCTTGGCCGGGGGAGGCGGCGCCGCACCCCACCCCTCCCTTGCCGTACCTCATACTGTAGGCGCCGGCTCCCAGCTCCTGCCCGATGCCGGAGAGGCTGGCATCGAAGTCGTGCACCAGCCCGGACTCGATCGCCTCGTCCATCTTCAGCACCCACGCCATCTTCCGCCGCCCCGCGGGAGGGGCCGGACGGGGAGGGGCCGTCGGGGCACGGCGGGAGAGGGAAGGGAAAAGAGGGGACACGGAGAGGAAAGGGGGGACCCGCAACTGGCAGGGGCAGCGCGGGGGGGGGGCGGGCTCAGCCCCTGGGGGGCCCCGTCAGCATCCCCGGAGGGGCTGGGGGGCCGCCGGCCGCCGCTTCTTCTTCCTCCTCCTCCTCTTCCTCCTCCGCCTCGCCGCTGCTCGCCGCCGCTGCTTCGGCCGCCGCTCGAACCCCGAGCCAGCTGAGCGGCGCCTCGCGCCGCATCATTCAGAGGGCAGGGAGAAGGAGGCGGCGGGGAAGCCCCCGCTCTGCTGCTGCTGCTGGTGCTGCCGCCGCCGCCGCCCGACTGGGAACGGCTGCTCCTGAGCCGCCCCCTTCCTCCTCTTCCTCCGCCTCACGCTGCGCCCGCCACTCACGACAACATGGCGGCTGCCAGAGAACGGCCTCAGCTCCTCTCCGCCTGGCACCGCCCACTGGCCGGCTCTCGACCAATCGGAAGAGGGAGGAGACGGGAGAAGGGCGGTGCAGCCAACCATAGGGGAGGTTTCGCGGGGAGGGGTGGGAGCTCGGATGCGAAGCCCCGCCCTTCATGCTGCGGGGGGAGAGGCACTCCAGGAGAGTGCTGGCGGAAGTGGAAAGGGGAGCGGGCAGGAAGTGGCGACAGGGCAGACGTTGCCTTAAGGGGCTGGCTGCGGCCATGGCGGCGTATGAGGCTGTTAGTGCAGTAACTGCAACGTGCTCACTGCCAAGCGTTGGTTTTCTTTTACCCTCGGGCCTTTGACTTGTTTCTTGACCCGTATTCTTGGACTTAAGTCCCGTTTGTAGGTTTTCAGATGCACTAAGAGGCTGCTTTTCTCTCCTTTAACAGGCTGAAACATGTTAAAGCCTGGTGTGTTCAAGTAGCATTGAATTTCCCTTTCTGCAATATGAATTTATTTTGTAAAAATATCTTGATTTTATGCTGCTTTTCTAATTGATTATTTTATATTCTTCAAGGAAAGAATCCAAGAGACAGCTAAGCTATTAATAGATAATTACAATTATATTGCCTAGCAGTTGGAGAATACAAGGAGGGATGCAAGGAAGAACAGGACAGGCTAGTGGGTTATATTTTAATCAGGTTCCCTCTGATCCTAAATTACTTGGTCCAATAAAGGGTACTAATAGGGTGAATAATCCGTAACTTTAGGTAAAGAAAGATCCTTTTCCAAGAAACAATAATTGTATTTTAATCATTGAGAGGATTGTTATAATTTTATGAGACATGTCATTCAAATGATTCACTTAACCAGCAAAGTATAGAAAAGTTTTGAGACTATAAATTATAATTTGATCACATAGGAACACGCTGCAAGTAAAATTGCATATTTTTTTTCAAAAGCTACAAGATAGGAAGGCCCTAATTTTACTAGCAATAAAACGTTAGCTGTTATTCACAGTATTCGTATGACAGCCTCAAAGATAAAGAAAAACATGCAGTCCATAATTTATGCTTTCTAAAGAGATAGGTTAATTTAAGACTAAACTACCAGTTTCTGCAGAGAATTACCTCAAAGAAAGCTGTAGCGGCATGGGTCAGTCTCTTTTCCCAACTAGCAAGCAATAAGGCAAGAGCAAATGTCCTCAAATTGTGCCAGCAGAGGTTTAGGTTGAATATTTGGAAATTTCTATTTACGGAAAGGGTTGTGAGGTATTGGAACAGGCTGCCCAGGGAAGTGGTTGAGTCACCATCCCTGGAGGTCTTCAAGAACTGTGTAGATGTGGTGCTGAGGGTCATGGTTTAGTGTGGACTTGGCAATGCTGGGTTAAAGGTTGGACTTGGCAATATTAGAGATCTTTTATAACCTAAATGATTCTATGAAAATGGTACTGGTATTTTTGCTGCTGTAATTGATTTAAGTGTTCCCTGCCTGGCTCTGAGTAGATAAACAGTTTGTCTGCACATAAGAAGTACATTCAAAAAAGGTACATTTATGAGGAGAGCACGAGCGGGTGCCCAAGTCTCTAATATAGGCAATAACTACCAAGCTACTACAGCTTTTAGTCAGAATTGAAAATACTGAAAATGTTGCTGGCAAAATACCTTTCTTAAGCCTGACAAAAAGTCAGCAATTATTTCTATGATGGATTTATTTTATTTATTTCTGAAGATGGTTAGCAGGCCAAAAATAGCATTACTAATTCCAGTGACTGTTAAATTACCAAACTGGTAGTTGCTGTTCAGCATACAACAGTCGTGGTACAAGTTAGCTTAAATTCCTGTCACTGAAGAATTAGACTTTTAATTGAAACCTCAAACCTTATCCTAGGCAGACATTTATAGACATAACACGGGCTTTAAAATCAAAGGTGGTGTACATAACACCAAAAATTTAAGCAATGCAAAATATATTGGGAGTTTGCAGGAAACTAAGAGCAGTAAGCTTCTGGCAGCTGGAGGTAAGTTAAGAACAGGATCCAAGACCAGAGAAACCAGATCCAATTTGACTTATGCACAGCAAAAGCGGTTTATCTACTTACATTACATAGTAATGTAATTAAGCTACATAGTAGTTATAAGACAGAAATTTATATGATTTTTTTAAATAGGTGTTGGTTTCTTCTGACACAAGTTCCTATCTCTGCTGAGGATAACGTGAGCAGATATAGTAAGACCCATTCTCTTGCAGTTCAGCCTTCAAAAGTTTGCCCATAATAAGCCAACTGAGTGTTAGTATTTCTGTTATCCTTTGTTATTTTAGGATGTAAAGTAACTTGTTCAATTAAATTATGAATATTGTAATGCAAACACTATTTTCTTTAGCATTATTTCTATCCCTGGATTATTTACAAGTTTTCACTGGAGGTTTGTAGTCTATATTTGTGGGTTTTGTTGCTTTTAAAGTACAAGCCTTTGATGTGTTTGATTTCTTTGGGGCAGGTTCCTGGCTCAGTCCCTTTCTCAGATCATCTGCTGAGGATCAACCATGCATACAAGCACCACTTCCCAGACAGATCTAACCAACTCCAGCATACAGAGTTGTAGCTACAGGGACTCAATGTAAATCTCTATGTAATTACCATGCAGCCTTCTCAGCTTTTGGCAAAAGAGTTTAAAATATCTTTAGACAGATAGCAAGTACAAACAAAAACCTCAAAAACATTCTTTCTGTTCTTTTCACTTTAACTAGCCAACTAGTCTTGTACTTTTTTAATGCCTACAGTTGACATTCTGCATATTGTAGTATGAATGGTACCTGCTTCCATAGTTTTTTCTTAATCCTAATCTTTCTGTTACTCTTCCCATAATTTCACTTTCAGGATAATTTCGTCCAAAACATTTATATTGGCCTTATACTCAGGGTGAGTAGAATTCAAGATATTTTGAAGTCCAAGCAAAAAAAAGAAAACAGATGCCTATTGCCAAAGTAAAATTATTATTTTTCTTCATAAGCACTAATCAGTCCTGACTGGGAAAATTAAGTTGTCACATAAAATCCCTATTCTGCAATACAAGCAATATAAATCCCATGTGGAGTCTCACAAGTTAGGCACATGAACATTTTTTGAGAATTAGATTGCAGAATTTGTGCCTTAATCATAAACTTATGCTCATCAGTAAGGCTGAGAGCAGAGGTTGTGGAATGGAAGACTCTGTATACCTTATAAAATAATACCGTTTTATCCTCCTGATTCCTTCCCAAGATTTGACTGCATAAACATCATTCAAACCTTTTTCCATGCCTGGTGGAATGGTCTAAAACAGGACTTAAGTATTCTGAGATCTCAAATGTAACTCTTCAAGCAGGTCAAATCCACAAGCCTGACTTCTCATAGATGATATTCCATGTAGCCTTCCCATTCCATTTCTACACATCCCTGTCACTATTTCAGTGGGATTCGCAACTTCAGAGCAAGTCTCTTTCTTAACACAAATGAGCTTCCTCAAAAAACTCTTCCAACTATGTTCCCAGGAAGGGCTTGATAGGAGGCTGTACACTGAGCCCACACCCGCCAGTTGTACTTGAAGAACTGATATAACAGAGGGCAGGCGCGTACAGCAGGAGCCTGATTATGCAAATATATCTGCGTAGATGTGTCTCAAGAATGGTTTTATTACTGGGATGTGGGAGAAAGCAGAGGGGGGAAGAAGGGATCCTGAGATGCTCCTTTCTCCATCTGCTCTCCACTAATACTGACCAGCATGCTCAGCTCAAGTCAATTGCAGTTTCTGAGTAAACTTTACTGATGTCCAGATGTGGGACTGAAGCATGGCAGAGGATCTGACGGAGCCAAACAAGTTTATAGTTATGGCCAGATTGAAACCTAGTGCATAAACAGGTTTTTATCCATTCTACTTAAGGTCATCCGCCTTGAGGGCTAATCTTCTTAGTTCCTATACATAACACATAGTTTATGGAAGTATCCCTCCCTATGTTGTATTTCAATACAAAACACAGATGCACACTGCCACCCAAACCTACAGTTCAAATGTGTGTGGGAAGAGTAACTTCAGAGGGACTTGGATGGCAGATCTTGAGACAAGCGCGGTAAGGGGGCAACAGAAGCAAATATGGGGGCAGCAACAAAGACAGACAAGGACATGGTGAAAATGGGCCCTAAGTGATATTCTGAAAAATGCGAGAGGAGACACCTCCTCTGTGCTGAACAGCACTGAAGAAGGGAATGGCATGGAACTGTGAGTGGAAGTCCTCACTTACCCTTGCTGTTTGGCTCCTTTTACAGAGCTATGCACGTCACCTGCAAGCAGGACTCCATCAGGAAACTCCTGCACCTATTCTTCATTTCTGGTTTACTGTTTGAGTCAATAGAAACAGCACTATGTTTGCTACATATTTGTGTTAGCCAATGCAAATTTCACATCTCCCTGACCCTTGCATTGAAATGGACTGGTTAGGTAAAATTCCACTGAAAAATGTCATTAGTTTAATATTTTTGGTTCTCAGAACCCATGTATCACTTCATTTCCTTGCATTTTTAAACAAAATTTGGCATATTTCTAACAAAAACATGCTCCTCAACAATTCTACAAGACCAGAAGTAATACTATGATATGGTACTAGGCATGAGACTACCAACAAGTAAATACCCATATCAAGGTAGATTATTAAACACTATTATGTTTACACACATTGTAGTTAGTGAAAAAGTAATAAGCTAAAGTTTAATACAGAGAGTGAACCATGTTACAAATTGAAACTCAGTTAACATCAAGCTAATCTGGAATCTATGTATCTCTTGTTAAAGCATAATCATTTTTAATTATATGAAAAATTTTGAATAGTGTACACAAATAATATTTTAGTCATGAAGAGGTAAAGTTCATAGGGATATGTTGATGCAATAAGCTATATATTGCATCAGAATTTCAATGCAAAGTGTTCAACCAGTGTGTCTGGTCTGAGACTACAAGGGGCCCATATTCCTGATCCTGCATATCAATAGATATGCAGCTTCAATAGATAAAATGCATTTTTCAACATAGATACAAACCACCAAGGTGCTAATAAGTCTGTATGACTTCATACAGAATTTTACCTTCAGACTACAAATGGAATTTGAAAGAGAAACATTTAACACATTTATGAATATCACATGAAGACGTTTTGTTGCACATACATACAGTGGCACAGTTGTGAAGATCATGAAGATGCAGTAAAGCAAATCTCCACTGTGGTGACTCCACTGCACAACCTTTTGTGAGTGGGTCTGTGACCACCAACTCTGTTAGGAGGCTTGAACTTGTGAATTAGCAAAGATTGTGTAGTCTATGTTATTGTGTGTTAGACCATTAAAATTATTATCATTAAAATCACCCCCAATCATTTTTTTTCTTACCGCAGGTAGCTGCTGTTACTGGTGGGATACTGGTGATGGTGATAATGTTCAGGCTGGTTGTGCCAGAAAAGCATTTTGGGATGAGATGAGGCGTTGTGCTCAAAGAGATGGTCACTGCAGTGATGGGAAAAGAGAAAATAAATACACACATTAAAATTAAAGTTGCAGTTGGTTCCTCTCACACCTTTATATTTAGCCTCTGCCACCAAGTTTGCAGGTGTCACCCTCTCCAGAAGAGGCAGACAGCTGAGGTCTTGCCTGGTTCCCACCTCCTCTCCTGCTCCCCAACCTTGCTGCCTTGTCAGCTGCTGCCCAGCTGCAGGGCTTTATTGCAAGCTGGTGTGACGTCGGGTGCAGCCCAGACTTGACCAGCATTGCCCTTTCTCTCCTCCCCTCTCCCACACCGTCACCGTGCAGAACTGCACATGACAGAGCCAGGAGAAAGAGCAATTCTGTAGCAGTGCTGCCCCAGAAAGGCAGACAGCTTTCTTTTCACACAGTCCACTTGAAGCACACAAAAACCAGAATGTGTGTAGGCATGACTGGATAAAAAAAAAAAAAAAGGGGGAATTTGATGTCTTTAAGACAAGCAAAATAGCTTTGCACCCGTGTTTAGACTGTATCCCTTTTACCTTTTCATTCTGTACATCTGTTCAAGTGCCAGATTACTACATAGTATACCTTATAGTTCTTTTCTTGTCATTAAAAAGATGAAATAAACAACAACAAGACAGTGTCAAACTGCAAGGAAAATATTTACTACAACCCCCTCTTCTGCCCCTAGCCACACACGTGCTCTGGGGAAAAATCATATTCAGATGCAAACCAGCTGCTTGGTGCACCCATGTCTCATGCCATTTGCTTGCCCAGGTTTGAAGCTAGGATAGCAATATGAACTTTAAAACTAATGAAATAGTACTGATCCTGCTAAGACTTCGGCACTCAGAGTTAAGAGGGCACACATCCAAAAATCTCAGCTGAAGATAGTTACCTGCAGAGGGTACCCACTCTGCTTGAAATAGAAAGGACTACTGAAAAATAGAAATAGTTTGCTGTTATTTTTTAATAACTCCCCCCCCCCCCCCCCCCCCCCCCCCCCGCCGCATTGCTTGGTCACTGCAGTTCATTCTATAAAAGATACTTTAAGAAGTTATTGCAATATTGTGAAAACACATATGAAAATTAGTATAACAAGGAGAAAGGCTCTGGGGAAAAAAAATAAAGGAATTATTAGAGTGCTAGCAATAAACAGCAGTCAAAATACTTCAAATAAGTAAGTTATGTTTTTCCTCTTTTTGGTGATAGGTTTTTTTTTTCATAATGAGGCAGTTCCCCCTTTTACCTTACCATTTTTATTCAACATCAAACAATGCGAACAAAATGCAAAGACAAGAATAACAATGGAAGAGGAACTGTAAATACAGGAAGAGAAAGGAACAGTTACATGTGATGCTGTCTAGAAAAGATGACAAGAATTGTGACTGCTGGCTTGGTGATTCTGAGATTATTCTCCTCCATGAAGAACGAAGGTACCTCAAGGAGGGCACTCATGACACAGCTGCACTTGCGTACATGAGTTGGTCTTTGATCCAGCAAGGATGAGAGTTGGATAAATATTTTCAAGGTTAGTTTTTCCACTTACAACTCTGTGTGTGAATGAGCATCTTTGAACAAGTATAAATGGCTGCACAAAACCGTTTTCAGTGATCGCTTCTGCATTTTTTAATAATTAAATATGATTTCAGAAACAGTAGATAAATTATAGATATCTTGGTATTCAGTTTGCTTCATCCATCAGCAAGTTGTAAACCAAAATCACTCTGTGTGCTACATGTGTACAGCACATTTTACTTGGAAGCCTCATTTCCCTTTGCACTGATTATTAGTAAAGATTACACATCCCAGAAACTGCATTCAAAATCGTCCATTGGGGATGTCGTGAGCTTCCCGTGACCTCTCATCAGAGGGCACCTGTTTTGTTCTGTTACTTGTATTTCTCTTGAAAGGAAAGAGTATTAACAGAGGTTATCCTTATCTTGAAGGGCTTTGAGTCCCTAGCAGGGTGGCCCCCCCTTCTAACTATACCCCAAAGGGCACATGTGGCTTTGAATTATCAGGCACTTTATCCCCAAAAAATTAGTCTCTTGCTTTTTGACAAAGATTGGTTCAGCAAAATGCAGGTGGGAACACTGCAGTTTTGAGAAGTCTTTTTTGTGAAGTCCAGGAGAGAACTGTTGAAGAAAAGCAACTGAGATTCCAGAACTAATCATAGCCTGGCTGTTTTATGTTTACACACGTGTGTTTACATACATGTATATTGAAAAACTGTGGTCCTGGTTTTGATCCTCAGCACAGTAGAATTTTTCTAGAATTTTAGAATACAAACTTGAATTTATTTTGGTATTTTCAAATAATAACACAAACATGACATATCAGGAGTCCTAGGTCTGTACTTACCTCAAGACAGTCAGCCTGTTGTGGCTGAAAATAACTAATGCTGCCATGGGAGTCCAGGCTGGCAGGTGCAGATTAGGCTGCTGGCCTGGGTTTAGCCTGTCTGAGTGCAGACAGCGAGCAGGAGCTTAATCAGGAAAACAAAACAGGAGCATCGCAGCAAATGTGCCCATTCAGTCTCAGCTTCATTTGATTTTTCAAGAGTTATGCTTATACTGACTAAAAATAACACAGCCACTGGTTCTATCTAAAGAAGCTGCTGTCTCAATGAGAAGGGGTATTTATTTGTAGAGGGTGTGATGATGAAGACTATTCTGATCTTATGTATTGTGTTCAGCTTAGTTTCTAAGACCTTGCTTCTTCTAAAAGGTGGAAGTTCAAGGCCTGTGTTAAGGGTACCCCTCGTGGTTTGCAAACTATTTCAAACTTGTGCATGGCTGCCACTACCGGCCATTGTACCCCACCTTATTAAGAGCTCTTGAGCTGGCAAACATTTGGACAGATGTGAAATATGCCTTTGGTGTGGTGCATGCACATGGGGCAATTTGGAAGGAGAGAGGACGTTTATCTTCCTCAATTAAACATGCAGAAAAGGCTGATAACAGTTATTGGGGAAGAAGGAAAAAGGAGGCCCAAACAGGAACAGCCCTGGCTAGGCAAGGATCAGTGTACCCTATGTAAGAAATCTGGGCACTGGAAAAACAAATGCCCAGAACAGAAAAGAAAGGGAAAGGGAACCGGGGAAGGAAGGTGGTGGTTGTGCATGCAAAAGACGACAGAAGAGGACCGAGGGAATCTACGCCAACAGATCCGCTGGTTGTAAAAATGAAGCTGGGGAAGGAGGGAAAAGACGTGGAACTTCTGGTGGATGTGGGGGCAACAAATTCAGTTTTATATAAAGCATTAGTATCAGTGGGGAATGATTACGTTGTAGTGAAGGAGGGCAACTGGCCAATCTGAAATAGCATATTTCTGCAAACCATTGAAATATAAATATGGGAAACAGTGGGGCATTCACAAGTTCCCATACATGTCCAACTCCCCGGAGTCACTCCTAGGGAGAGATTTATTGGAAAGATTACAAGCAACTATTTCATTTAAAAATGGGGAGATTATTCTGGAGGTAAACGATTAAAGATAGGTGGAATTGTTGAGTTTGGTATTGACAGCTATTGAGACCAAAGAGGAAACTAGTAAGGAAACCCTAAGTCAAGTGTTTTCTGGAGTATAATCTTCTAATGTACCAGGGAAGGCGAAAATGCACTGCATTTTACTAATACTGGTTCAGAGAACCACTTGCAAAGGACTTCGTAATGTTTGATGGCGTAGAGGCACAGCAAGACTCAAGCTTGTGGACTCTAATGCAAAACCACGTTGCTAATTCAGTAAGGTGACAGCTACACCAATCCATTTAATTGGAATTGTATTGGAAGTGCAGTTGTACAAGTAGGCATGTCACAGTTTAAAAGGTGACTGTTGCAAGTTTCTCCAGCTTTCCAGAAGCCACTACCGTCCTCCAGCTTTGGAAACACAAAAGTCATCCTTTCCTCATTCCTTGGTCATCAACAAATACAACTTAAACATTTTATCGGACAAGATGGCTTGGGTGGAGGTAGGTATTTGCCATTACATATAAGCTCAACTTCCTGAAACTGTATCTATCCCACCATGTCTTTTAAGACATCTGAGTCCCTCTGCATCAATTCAATTGCAGGCATTTGTAGCTTGAAATATAAAATACATAAATACACACTAACACGGCAGCATGATATCATGCATACTACACAGTGCCTGGAATTCAGAATATCTGGCTCAAATCAAGGTATATATCACTAGGTTACCTTTCACTTTTGTAGTAAATTTGCTTTTCTCCCCCCCCACAGGTTGGCAAGGGGATCGATTCTTCACTCATAGAAGCTTTAAGTTCCTTGTAAGGAAAGCACTAGACAGAGCATGCAGAAAGTGTTAAGAAAATGTTACTATTAAAACTGAAATTAAACATAAAAAATATATAAATCCACACTCAGCAATTAGTACTTCTTCATGGTCTTGTATTTTGACTGATCTTCCTTGCAAGCACTATACAGGGGTAAAACTTCAACTACAGTATACTTTTTTTTTTTTTTTTTTTTTTTTTTTACATCAGGCTAACTTATCAAGTTGTATTCAATTCTGCCATTTTGCTTTGTCAAGTACTGTGTATTCCCCACACCCACACCTGCTGCCCTTGACTAACCTCTAGACACAAAGTTATGTAGTTACCTAGTTGTGCAAGTTTGGGGACAAATAAGGTGAGTTTTTAGCATTGTACTGTTTATTGTTAAGGGGTTATTTTTTTTTTTTTTTTTGGTTTATAATCTCCCCATAAGTACTAAACAGGTTTCAGCAAAGGAGCATTGTATACACAAACAACAAGAGACTATTTATTTAAAATACCTCTTGCTTCAAGGCTTGTGTATAGCATGCAAGGTCCAACCTGAAATTTGAGGTGAGGAGGCTAATGTTTTACTAACAGGTGAATCTGTGCTGAAGTACTTCAACATATGGTGCCTGAACACTTTTTTTCCATGAGCAGCATCCAAATTGACATCTAAGTAGCAAATCAAATGACGTCTTAGTAAATTTTTTTTATAGAGCAATCAGTCTCCTCACTTCACTTTGTGACTACCCTTCTGAGAACTACAACAAATGACAATATATATTAAAATTGTTTATATACACAGAATGTCATCCTTGATATGTTTTTGGCAAGTAAAAAATATTCCACAGATCACACTGCATGGAAAAAAATCAATTTTGCACCACATAAAACATTGTAAGCTCACAGACTACGGATATATTCTGAGGATTTTTTTATTTCAAGTGATGATTTTTAGTTCTGCTCGAAATACTAGTATTTGGACTTGAAGACTGCTGTGGCAATGTCAGCTTGCTACGTGATCTGACACCATGCTGAGAAGAGATGGTTCAGCTCCTTCTAATTCCTAATGAACAGGATCCCTTCTACCTGAGGCATCTTTGGTAACCAGCCAGGTCTAACATTTTCTAGCAGTGTGCTACAAGCAATTTAAAACATGCTAATCTGCAATTGAAACAGACATATCCAGTTCCCCCACAGACATGTATTTCAACTACTTAAACCAAGTTAAAATTAGTTTTTCCTCATCTTCCCTTATATTTTAACACACACTAGATATGCTTAGGCAAAGGATAGGAAAGTTGTGTGTTGTTTTTTTTTAGCTCCCCGTACCCCCCATCTCTGGCATAAGTTTCTGATCCCAGAGTGCTGCCAGAGAACCAGTTTGAGATCATTCCCCAGTCTGATTTGTCTGCAACAGACTGGGGAGCTCCCAAGGGGTAATCTTGGCTCTGCCACAGACAGAGATGAATGGATGGGGGGGAATATCTACTATTAAGTCTAGCTGACTTCTGATGTCTGTCCACTGCCTGATGTACATGTACGTTTTTGTTTTTACTGGTATATATCCTCTCCTTGCAAGACAGAGGCAACCTTTGAACAGATCTTGACAATTAACAGAGCTGACTGCAGTACTGATTTCAGTAGGAGTTTACGGAGGTACAAAGATTTCTGTTGGTGGACAAAAGATCTAGAAAAGGAAGCAAACTAAAATGAAAGACTTATGAAACTTTCATGCCTAATATAAAGTTCAATTACCTTTCTACCTCGTGACAATGGTAACATGTCTGGATATCACATGTAGATAATGCTGTTTTTTTTTCCACTGAAGAAAGGCATTTTCCATATATCTCTACCCCGCATTATTCCCAATCTTACTCCCTCAAAATGTGTTTCATTAGGATCACTTGCATCTACTTAAAATACATCATTAGTTGTATTTTTGATAGAAATCATGCCATTCAAGACTGCTTGACAAATAACATTTCAAAGTTTCCAAGAGTTACTGTTTAACAGCCATTTACAAATGGAGTTGTGATTGTGTCTGAGCAGAGGTTCCCTAGTATGTAAGTTCTAAGTAAACATGCTAACTACCCTAAAATCCTATTGGTAAATGAAGCAACTTCAATAGTTGGGGGTAACCCAAGCTGCACAGTCTGGGAACCCTGAGGTCTTAAAATATACTTAAGTATAAATGGGTAAACAAGATATAGAAAAAAGGCAGATTAAGTTCAATTTTTTTTTTCTTCTTGACAGACTACCACAATTTCCCAAACTTCCCAAATTGCTGAAAACCATCCACGTTCTAACAACAAAGATTCACTTAAGAGAATATTTGTTATATAAGAGACAAATACTTAAAAGCACATGCTTCTACAAATGCAGAAGGCATGATTACAAAATTTAGATAGGAACAAAGTAAGAAGTTTTCTTTAGAGAACATAGTATGAATACTTTCATCTTATGTTGAAGTAGATGGCAACTGCAAAACTAATCAGTTTACCAGTTCAGTTGGGAAAAAGCATCAGTTTTATTTCTCCAAATAATCCTCCCGTTCCCAAACTGCCTATCTATCCTTATCTTCTTTTTACTGTATTCTATGCCTCTGTTTGCTAAATCTCAGCCTAGCACAGCCAACCAAACTATACTTTCTAATCCGTCATAGGGAGTAACTATAGCATAATTCACATTTATTCCTCTTTATTTTAACTTTTATGATTGTTTTCAAAGGGACAATGATATATTCACAATCTGAATTCTTTTGCTGACAATTGATCAGTGAGCACCTCAGGCCTTGAATCTCTACAGGCTTTCTACATTGATGAGTTTGTGAATTTACTCAAACATTTACACATTCATAGAAGATGCTAAGATTGTGCAAGTGTTTCAGGATGAAAGTGTTTCTTCTTTTCACTCTGGAACTCAGACCACAAATAATAAATGTGACTCAATCTGTTCCAGTCTTTATCTTTAAAAACAAATAAGCAACCAAACTCAGGAAAATTTACATGATCAATTCTCTTTCCATTTACATTTACTATCCCAATTTCAGCTGAACAGATGTTACCCAAAATTATCTAAAGCAAAAGACATCCAAATCCAAGACATTCAAGACATGCATTTCCTATCCTGATTCTGCATGTCGTTTTCTTTCCTTCTTTTTTTTTTTTCAAGCCTGAAACCAGCCTTTAAGAATCATATTTGAGTATTCAAACCACTGCAATAACCTATCATTACAGAATATTAAGAAAGCCTTTCTGAAAAAGAACAGTAATTGTCCTCATTTTTTCACAGGCCTTTATGCCTTTTTTTTTTTTTTTTTTAGATAAACCACCTCCAGTACAAACATAAGGCATGATTAATCATAGCTCAGTTTTAATTGAGCTATTGTCTATTTGGAATATAGGAAATGAAGGCAAAAAGCAATGCAGTGAATCTGGTAACTGCCCGCAGTGGTGAATATTTTGTTGCAAATTCTTCTGGCTTCATGTAATACAAACATGTTCTATCCACATACAGCGGTCCCATCATTGTTGGAAACAGAACTAGTCATATCATAATTAAAATATTCATTTAAATATATTGCATTTAGATTTTCAGTACATGGGATATCATACTTGGAACATTTAAAGGTGTCTTAGAAGCATAACTGAGGGACAAACTTTGTATAAATATAACCTCTCCTCCCCCTGGAGCAAAATTTTTCAGTCATAGGGGAAAAAAAAACATTTATTTCTTACCAACATTTTTTTACAGATAAAAAATTACGTTCATCCAGAATATATATGGTACGTTTCAATAAACTTATTTTTCAGTATGAAATAACATCTTCAAAAAGAAGAGAGAGCAAAGTCATCTTGAAATGATCATTTGAAATAAATATTACCTATAGAAAAAGCAGGAATAATATATGGGACTGTTAAACTTAGAATGTGTGCAATTTTTTTTTAATGTTCTTCTGTGTAATCAAAATGTAAACTACAAGATCTTAAACTAAAAAGATTTGACATATTAAAAAAATAAAATGCAAGCAATGCAATAGTGTACAAATAAATGAAATAGTAAACAAGAAGCCCGCTGAAATGAAGGAAATGTGGTGTCCATTAAAGATAATATGCAACTTCCAAAAACCATTTTTGTCTAGCATACCTATATTCACACCATGTTCTCAAATGCTAAGTCAATTTACTAACAGAGTATCTAAAGGAACATAATTTGGACACACAAAACATGAAGATTTTTTTTTAAAACCAATCTTGTTTGTCACCTTTATAATCTTTCTTATAGCGTGTGATCAAATGAAACAGAAAACCAGAATGTATACATTGTTTTTTTTTTTAAAGTAATGTTATGTACATTTTATTGCCAGTATATGCACAACGGTAAGCATAGAACTATAAATACACAATGCAATTAAACAGTAGAAAATAACAAGAAATGTTACACATAACAGAGGAAAGAAAGAGGAGAGACTATCTTCCTGATGTAGGTGTTAAAAAGGGCTAGTAATGACTTATGACAGTCTCTTTTTTTTCAAGTCTTTACATACATTTCTACAACTTTTCCTCCAAATAAATCCCTGCAATGGCATTGCTTCTTTAACAACATCTCAGCTTTTTCTATCAGATTCACTTCAATCTTAAGTGAAAACAATCTTTCGTGTAACTACAAGCATCTGACAATTTTTATTCAGTTTTGTTTTTCAGGGTACCTAGCAAATAAAGTGTATAATTAGTTTCTTATAATAGCTGGCTGCGTGTTGAAGAATAGTTTTGAATACGCATTAAGTGATCATTTGGGAAAAAAAAATAAAAGAAGAAAATCTTCTGTAGATAGTTCTTCTACTGGGTGCTATATGCAGCAGCTCAGTCAAACATTAGTCACCCTGAAGAGGTAGAGAGAATTTTAGCCTAGTGTAGATCATCATCCTTGGCACTACTATTTTCTCTCTTATCAGGATACACTTACTATAACTAGATAACACAACAGTCAAAGGGAAAAAATCTAGGGAAAAGTTTCCACCACTCCTAGGAAGGGTACTGCTTCATCCCAGTTCTCAGTTAATTGACTTGTTGTTTATATCCAAGACAATAAAAAAAAAAAGAAAAAAGACAACATTGAGAGACACATGTACTCGATCCTTGCTCTCTTTCCATTATTAAGTTCATAAATACAAAGAACCATTATTCACAATAAACTAACTCTTTTTCAAAAATGGAAAAAAACAAACCCTGGAAACATTTCAACACCTTAATCCAGATGGGTCTTGAGGATGCTATTCAAGAAAACCATGCAAATAGTTTGGTGCAGCTTTCCCACCTCATCCAAAATATATAATTTTTAAAATTAGAAGGTGGCAAGATCCATAGCATTTGTGACTATTCCCCCTCCCCTCTTTTGAATTCCCCCGTTTAAATTCAATGCAGATCTTGGTGCTTTTAGGAAGATTACAAATAAATAGTCTTCTGCACTGTTGTCATAAAATCCCATGTGATTTAAAATATAAGACTACTGGTTCCAGCAATTAGGTTGAAAGGAAACATTCTAGTGATAAATACATACTGAGCATGCTTGGGCAGTGCACTCCATTCTGAAGCATCCTGCTTGAAGAATGAAAGGTGACAAGGATGGTTCACGTCCATCAAGTGACCATTAACTCCGCTGCTAAAAAGTGGACTGCCACACTATCACCAGGTCAGCAGTGCTATCCTGAAAGGGCTGTCTTCCACACTAAGAGGTGCTGGTTTTACCTGCCCTCTGCTGCACACACTAAATTCTTATTTATGCAACAAACATACAACCAATGAACAACATCACTTTTACAGAACTGGATCAAGCCAGCTTTTTTATAGGCGTATTTCTCTATCTCCAGAATATCCTGAACAAGCTGTAAATAAGATGATGAACCACCAACAGTGACCAAGTCTCACTGCATTTCAGACTAGTTCTGCCTTGTTTCACATCACTTGTTGTTTCCAGTGAAGGACATGATACTCAAACAAAATAGCAATAAAAACAATGTTATTTGCAGTTGAGCAAAAGCAACGGAACTTATATCTTAACTTCTGAAGCTTAAAGCATACCTGTTTAATTTAAGGTAAAAAATGTTTTTAATACAGTAACACTGGCAAAAGTTAATGGGAAGATGCAGAGGATTGTGAACAGGATAAATGATGGATTAGATTATTTATAAATTTTATTTTGCTTTGATCAACTTATGTTAATACTGTTTTTTCCTTGGATTTTGAATAATTCTATTGCAACAGTCACATGCAGGCTGAAGACAGCCAATGGTTAAAGAAAAAAATAGGGAGGAAAATGAGAAAAAAAAAAGAAGAGTTCCAAATGTTGTGTGTAAGAATTTTCCTTGCAATTGAAGAGGGTCTGGCTCTTGCTTTAAGAGACCTGTTTAACTCCTGTCAGCTTCATTGGCTTTGTCCAGACATATCTGCTGTTGCATCCCCTGGTCCAGAGCCTGTTTGTGCACGCTTGATGTAAAGGTTCAGTAATTTCATCTGCAAATTTAAGCCAGAAATTTGTTTTAGTTAGTATTTACAAACTGTACATACTACAGGAATGATGCACCGAAGTAAACATTTTTTTCCTGAAAGCAAAATCATATGTTACATAATTAACTGGAAGGTAGCATACTTAACGATAAAAATATTAAACACAGCAAAATTTCTCACAAGGAAACAGGTCAAGCATCATTAGGGATATAAAGAAAGTGACCTAAAGGTAGCTAAATTAAAATGGGTGGATGATTTTCCCCGAATTATGATGCTGTTCTGAAATAAAGGAGGAAAAAAACCCTACCTTAATCGAATGTTGAGGTTTTAAGCCTCTAGTTACATTTGTTTTTTTTTGTACCTACTAAAGCTTCCAATACTTCCTAGAAATACATTCAGTTTCATTGCTGCCAGACAGTATTCTTAGGATGCAACTGTCTTATTCAAAGATATACAAAATTAATTGTCCTGTTTTATTCCCAAGGACAGACTCCCAACATACCTGTTTGCATGTGAACAACAGTATGTACAAGATGTCAATAAAACCCTAACCTTCCTGAACCAAAAAGGAACAGAGGGTCTCCCCTGCCCCCAAATTAGTGATACTGAAAGGTCTAATGAAAGCAAAACAATAAGGAGGGAAATTAAATGTGGAATATAACATCTGCATATGACATTTAATGCTTTCCAACTGCATAAAAATATGACAAGAAATACAGGTAGAAAAACCCATGCTGAATATAGCCATTATCACTATTTCAGAATAAGAAGTCTGACAGTGTATTCAAGAATGTTCAAAATATTAAAAATGTATACATTTTTTTTTTTAGCCACTAACAGTATGCAACTAGATCTACTAAATAGCAGCAAGAAACAATTTATTATTTTTCATATTGCTGAAGTTTGTGCAAGTCCTTAAGTATTTACAGATCTATGGATTCTTAGTTTTTAACCTTTTATGCCAAAGTTAAATCAATCTTCTTCTGAGAGTTTCATAAGCCTTGATAGTTTCATTCAGATACATACTTTTATGAAACTTTTTGGTAATTGCCAATAGAAATGCAAATGTGTACATGCAATTACTATCCAAGATAAGTTTAATTGTAATCTTTTACTTACTTTACTGCCAGTGAGTTGACTGAGATGTGGTTTTAGTTCATCACCAATTACTGCATGAATGGCAACAAGGCAGAAAACACATGCCTTACGAACACTGCTCTCTGAATTATCATAGCCCTAGAAAGCAATAAAATTAACATTAATAGCTTATCAGTTAATGATTAAAAAGCCTCAGAAAGCTGTTTACTTCTTCTTATAATAAATACATTAAAATCTACATTAAGTGAATGTTAAAGTAGCCCAATGAAGCATTCCAAGAAAAAAAAAGCAAATACAGAGCATGCACTTAAAAGGCAGGCTGTTTTGACAGTTATTTTCCATACTGAAAAAACCTTACACATTCTTGTTCATAATTTACATTGAAAACAGAGGTTGCTGTCATGCTCTGGGTTGAAATGCACTAAGGAAGAACACAAGGAAAACTGTTCTAGATTATACATGTTTATTTAAAGCAGAAGGGTATTAAACTTAGCACTTCCATACTCTGAAAGAAGCTACTTCTTAGCAGGGAAAGATTCTTTTCTTAGCTCCCACCCTGTTATTTAATGCTTTTTGTTTCTCATGCCTGTCTCACACCCTGTTCTCAGAAGCCCCCTGCTCTGCCTCTGACTTTGTGCAGATGTGTGACTTGACCACATGCATTAAAGACAGAAATCTGCAGAACACAGCTGTCAAATTCTGAAAAGTCTTCATCCAGCACATGTAAATTAATGTATTTTGTCTTGTTATAAGTTGGGATATAATTAAAAATGGACAAAGAAACATAAACCTCTGATATCCTTCTCATCTTATTAAACTTCCCCCAATTAACTGCTTTTTTCCACTTGCCTCCTCCAAATCCCAGGTTATAAAACCCTACAGTTATATATACATACAACATGTCCAATTTCAGAACAAATAATTAGAACTTGCAAAAGATGTTTTGTTGTTGCCACCTGTATCTTGCAACTGAAAGGCTCTATCAAGCTTAACTATAACCACTACTTTATATTGTACCCAGATTTTGAGTCCTAACAATTACAATTCTACTAGTTGACAATCACAGAGATTGTTCCCACTATCTGAGTTATTTTGGTGTCAAAGCAGCCATCAGCTAAGACAAATAAAAAATCCCTCATGAGAGCCAGGCAGTATTGCTTGAAAAAAAAATCTTTGCAATTATTTTATATGCAGAGGGTTTGTTTGTTTTTTACCTGTATTAGACCTGGCACAATCTCTGGTAAAAGCTGAGTAAGAGTTTCTTTAGATACTCTCTCAATGACTTTCGTCTGCATTTTGATTGCAGCCAGATTAATGGGGTAATCTGCAGTTTGGATAATTGGACAAAGAACTTTGATGCACTGATCTGGGCTAATGGAAGTAGCCAGCATGGAAGCAGCTTCTTCAGCAGATCTCACCACCTATTGAAAGGACAAAAGACATGGAAAAATAATGTACAATAGAATTGCTGTGATCTGTTATCTGTCAGTAGTGGTCTTGAACATAAACTTCTCTTAACCACAGCTCCGCTAAATTGTAAAAATATGCACATTACAAGACTTTGAAAATGTGTGCAATGTTCCAGCTGTTGGACATATTATTGAAAAAACCAAGACTCTTTCCAACACTGTATGACTAATCTATATGCTCTGCAAGATATATATTGGTGTTTTCCAAACATGCCTGACAATAACTGTTGAATCAAATCTGAAATCTCTCTATTCTGCAATATTATGCAGAATACAAATACAATATTATGCAACTACATATTGAAATTTTCCTACTCTATAAATCTATAATTTCCTGTGTTGTCATTCATTATTACTTGTTTGGCCTTTGATCACTGACAAGTCCCATATAAAGAAGTCCTTGCATGGGGAGCACGGGGGCAGGGAGGAGATGTGTTAATCTAATAACAAATCTGTATTCTTCTAACATCAGTGACACTGATGTAAACTGTTTAATGTTTGGGTGGCTACTGTATTTGTTTCTTGTATCATCCTTTGCTGCGTATGCTCACATCACAAGAATTTCTGAGCAAGATTACTGTTATCCTCCTACTTCGGAATCCCCTCTATATTCTCAGCCACAGGCAACTCTTCTTGTTGATATCTTATAGTCCTTTCTCTCCTGAAAAAAAATATTCAAAGCCATGCTCTTGAATGGTGCAGAGCTGTCTGGAAATGGAAAAGGCTGATGATTTCCTTGCCCCGTTCAGTCCCATCTCTCAACCATGTATGTTCATGAAATCCAAAGCATTGCATCAGAACTACAGGATACCTGGCTTAAGATGTCATACAATGAAAAACTACCTTCAGTTATTCTTTGATGAGCTGTGATCATTGGTTATGGCTCTGTGTTCTCTTGGGCAGCACCCAAAGCAATTGCTATCAGGGCTGACATTAACCATTTCAGAACTTATAAAACCACAGTTCATTTTTCTTTTGCATGCCTGTGTAAACTAGTAAGAGCTGAATGCTTATTACACAAATTACTTCCTCAGTAAGATCTAATTTGTCAAACACTTTCTGGACATACACACAGCTGTTTCATTTTGTAATATTTTGTCATAACCTCAGAGTAACTGATTACTAACCTCCTTATGGGGGTCCTTATGAGCTTCTAATGTCTTCATTATTGTGAGCTCTGCATAATTCTTAAACCTTGCTGGCTGGTTTCTTAGAATTTCTCTTAGAACTTTCAATGCCAAAGCTCTAATTGCATACTAAAGATTAAATATTAAAATAAATTAGTTATGCATCTTTAAATAGATATACATTTTAATATTTGTTCAACAGTAAAGGCTTCAATAATATATCAGATTTTCTATACATATATGTAATACAAATACTGTATTAATGAATTCACCTAAAAAATTGTTCAATTATTCATTCTTCTCTTTCTCTCTTTCTGCAATTAATTCAGGTTGTATATCACAAATATGCTGCCAACCAGAGTTATCTGTGCTACCCAAGAGCTGCTAAGTTGCATACAATTTTACCCTTCACAAGTGCTGATAAAACTTCTAGCATCACACAAATGCATTATTTTTGAAAACACATTGACAAGTAATTGTTTATGTATTTAAATCAGAATCAGGTATTAAGTGTCATTCTGAACCTCAGCAATTTAAAAACATGGCACTTACAGGGAACAATTACACAGAACTCAAGAGTTTTCACAATAAGCATTATTTATTTATAGAAATATATAGCGATTTATGCCCTTCCCTTACAACTTTCAAAGACACTGAAAGTAAACCATGTGCTTTGTTAACATTCTTAGCAGAATTAATCTAAATTTACCTCTTTGTCTCCAAGTGTTTCAAGTAGCAAAAGCAGTATCGTTTTGAAGTGCTCATCCCAAACACCAAAAGACTCTTCTTGAGTTAACTTCATGAGCTCATAGAGGGCAGTCTTTCTTTCCTCAACTCTCTCATTATGGTTTGATAACTCTTTTAGTAACTCTGCAACCAGATCAGAATGATCCATGGGAGGCTCTACCAAAAAAAGAATACACAAACACAATTTTCAGATTGTTTCAAATAAATATTACTGCAAATAAATATTAGTGCCTGATGCACAACTGTAAGATATCTTCTAGGGTAGCTAGCTGGCTTTCTAGCATAATTCTATGTTTTCCACCCAGCTTAGCCAAAATTACAATTTCAGTGTTTCATTTTCATTGCAGACAACATTCCTAAACAAGCTTACAATCACAATAAAACAATGATACCACAAAAAAATACCCGTACAATCTACTGCAATAGTTTTTACTCTTGCAATACAAAAAGTGGTAAGTTCCCTCTACCCTTTTAAATCTGATGTATACACAAATGGCCAGCTTTCCCATGTAACACTTCCATCCAAGAAGATACACTTGCATATTCTCCGTTAGTATTATATTACTGAATTGCTTAGACTTTTGTAAGCCATGGTTCCACAGCAATGGATAGACTGTTAATGCAAACAGAAAAAAAATTGCACAAGAGTGGAGCCATTAGCCCCACAGAGATTCCAGGGAGTGACTGCTATCTCAGTAACAGTCACTATGAGACAGCTCTGGATTTCAGCTTTGATTAGCAGAGAGGATTCCATAATGATGGAGAAAAAGCACCAGTAACAACTCATATTTGGAAACACTGGACTGCAAACATGGAGATCGGCAAACAGACAAAAAAAACAACCAAACAAGCCCTTGTATGTGATATTAATGACAATATTGAACTGTTGCCTTTACTCCATTATTAAGACCAATTTAAGAAAGAAAAGCATATAGCTTCTACCTCTGCACTGAGACTTTGGGGTGAATTAACAGAAACAAGTGTTTTTTCTTCCCTGGGAAAAGTCTGAGAGCATTGACATACATTTTTCTTTCAAAGAGTAAACAATATTAGTAAAATGCAAGCGTTCCTGCAACTGTATCTATCCTAAAATTATTTCACTTAATTAATAGATGAAATACATTTTCCCTAACAAATTTATTAAGTCATATGCGGAAAAAACACAGCCCGCTAATATCTTATATTGTATTCAATATTGTAACTTATAAATGATGTACAAAGAAACAAAGTTGTTTGAAACAAATGTTTGTACCCAACATTTCTTTTTGCATTATTTTGCATGAATAATCAACTCACTAACACCTGAAAGCAGAAACCTTTTTTCTGCAACCACTTCCTGTGCCTCTATATTAATGCATGATTTGCAAATTCTCTAAATGGATCTTTATTGTTTGTCTAAAGGACAAGCTGGAATTGCATTCTGCAGGTGCATTATGTGAGTAATTATTTAGTACAGATGAGCAGAATGGACAATCCATTTTATGGAAGCAAGGGCATTACTTTTATTACTAGAACTATTATGCTTGTTTTCCAAACTGTCAGGTTTACAACCACAGTAAATCCTATTTTGGGGAATGTATATCAAAATATAATTAGCAAAGCAACCTATATATGCTTGAATAAAGTTATTTCCATTGTGGAAATACCAGAATGAAAGAAGTGGCAACTTTAACGTATTGGGGGAAAGGGGCAAAGAGAGAGGGTACCAGCCATATCCACGTAGGAATAAGGGGAAGCTCTATTAGCTGAGTAAATAGATTTCCTTAAATAAATAAATAAATAAATTGCACAAAACCATATGCGTGGGTGTGTGCGCCTTGACAGCCTGAATTTCCCATTCCTGGATATGATTTAGCACCCAGTGTTTCATTCCTAAACATTCTCCAGATAAGAAAAGAGAAATACATTAAGTCATATTCAATTCTACTCACGTTTTTCTTAAAAGAAAAAACAGAAATGAGGAGGAGGTTCGTTTGAATAAATTAAAATGTCTTAAATATGCATTAATATTATGCATATAAATATTTGTTAATGAACATCTCTTCTCGAACCAATCAAATAATAACCTTTTGACAGGCTATACAATGTTGGGGGTAAGAAGGAAATTAAGGTATGTTCTGAATTAAGTAAAGATTTTCCTACTGCCTGAAACATGGCTGAAAAAGTCAACAAGGTGGGTACAAACCTTGGATGAAACATCTGCAAAAAGACTGGATTATAAATAGCTTTCTGTTTATGTAGAAGGATACAAATGATGGTATCAGTTAAAAAGGCAGAGGCTTGGAAAACATGATCTATGGAAGCACATTGAAAAAAATGAGAGGACATGCTTTGGAGAGGGACACTGGGTTTCAAACAGGAGCTGCTGAATGCTTTTAAGTAGTCTACAAAGTGTCTTAGAAAACCACATTCCCCTATACTTCTAATAAAGGGCACCTCCCCTGGAAAGAGTGTTAGTGCTTTGAAGATTTAGACTGTTCCTATGAAAACCTTTTACTACAAAAGTGCACTCAACTGCACATTTGGGGGTACACTGTGGCATCTCCTCTAAAGGAGTTTTTTAACTGTTAGATGAACAGTCTGCAGAATACATGTTTGTGCCTCCGTGCTGCTGACTGCACCAAACAAGCAGCCAAGATCTCCCCATCCAGCCTGTCATATCCATGTCTTCTCCCACCAACAGTTGAGAAGATACATAGGAGTCCAATAAAAACAGGAACTGTGTGTCATGAACACAGTGAAGTTGCTGAAAAGTATAAACTAGTGTTCAACAAGCACTTTGGGTTTATGGGAAAAGCACGCAATTCCTAAGTGAGAAACTGCATGCACGAATATTTTGCTGTATGTATAAATGTATCTCTTTTCTTCCCCATGCCAACCTTTTGAAAATCATCTCAGATGCTATTCTAAAAGTAATGACAATACACATGGTGCTACTAAAAACTAAGATTGCATTCCTGCATACAGGAATGAGTGCAAGTACTTTATTTTTTTTAATTATTCATTAAAGAGCAGTCCTTACTATATACTTTGCACTACTAACTCCAGCAAGGACAAACCACTACTGCATGGGGATGCTTCATTCCATCCACTCATAAATTTTTTTAAAAATAGACCCTGCTGTTAGAGCGCAGATTGCTTAAGTGCATGGATTATTTTATTTTTTTTAAAAAAAAGGAAAACACCTTAGCACCTTCTGTTAATTTAGCACATATTCTTATGAAAGGACACTCCATAAGCTTCAAAGCTTCAGATGGAACTACACTGTAAGGTTCTCTGACAGTGTGACAGTAATTACTGTAATTACCTGAACTAGCAATGGCACTTGAGATAGCAAACACCACAGACCATACACGCAGTGAGAAGATGGTCCCAGGAACTTTTCTAAATATTTAAAAATCCAAGCTATCTTTGACATAAGGAATTAAAAATCAAGATTTTCCAACAGAAATTAGCAGTTAGCAGCAAATAAAATCAATGTAAAGTGTAAGAATAATTTGAGAAATTTCAGATTTTACAGGAAAATGAGATGACAACATCAGAATGTGATTCATAAAGAAATCTTAACAAAACCTATATATATATATATTTAATATCATCAAACTTTATTTTGGTATGTCTTCATGAAAAAGTTCATGAAGAAAAGATTTCTCTCTTCTGCACAACTGTTATTATACTGAAATAGCTCCAAAAGACAAGTCAATAAAGAAAATGAATAATTGTTGAATAAATAATAGTTATTTGACAACAAGTTGCTAGAAGAACATAATGCATTTGACCATGTGAAAGGTATTTCCCATAAAGTCCCATACATTCAATGGCTTTTATCATTTACTTTAATGTAATGTCTTCAATCCTTTAGAATTTAATAACTAACCATGTGCCTCTTCACTAAGCAGAAGAGAAAGCAAAGAGGAATACACCTTAGATTTTTTTTTTTTTAAATGTAATGTAAACTTGAAGCCAACTCATAGGATAGCTGAATAAAACACAATGCCAGAACATAGTTTTGTTTTTCACCAGTTTAACACATCATTGCTGAATGTCAGAGGGAAAACAGAAGGGGAGGAGGGAATACGTATTTGTACTTCACTATTAAGAACTTTTTAAAATTAAAAACTGAGTTTATTCTATAAATGAATATGAAATATCAAGACATGAATGAAAATCACATCATGAAAACCACATCATGTTTCCACAGTGTCACTATAATCATTACTCAAACCTCCCCCAACATTTAGCTATAAAAAGCTCCCAAAAAATATACTGAAATATATTAAAAGGAAGATTTAGAAGCCTACAAAACAACAACCCAAGTTCTTACATTTACATGGGCTAAATGAACCACCTTCCAAGTAAAAGCCTTTTTTTTTTTAAAGAATGTTTACTCAATAGAAAATACCAATGTCATGTTTCAAATACAAATATTTAACTAACAAAATAATTAATCTTTCACCTAATTCCCAAACTGGTTTGATCCAGTTTTACTCCCTTGCTGTAAAACTTTTTAAATCTCAACCACAGAGCAATCTGCTAAGTAAATTTATACTGACAATCCTGCTACAGAACATGCTGCCAGAAGTATACCATATAGTTCAGTAATTATCTCATTTTCACCCCCTAATCTCTACAAATATCAACCAATCCAAAAATGTCACTCAGAAGGATTACTAACAAACTAATTTGACATGTATTATTTATAAAACCTCTCGAAGTGGCACTGGCAATACATATGCTGTTAATGATAAATTCATTAAGCGAACTAAAAGATGAAAAAGATGAAAAATCTCACCATTTTCATTCTAGCACAGAATGCAATCTGAAGCTTACCATCAGGAAATTGCTCTGCATCATCATCAAACATGGCTTCCTTCAAAGCAGATTTATTAAATGAACTGATACTATCAGAATAATTATATGGGTTATAATCTCTTGAACGTGGTGAAGAGTGAGGAGGCATTGTGTTGAGTAATGATGTTTTGTTATCAAGAGCTGTTCGGCCTGTATCACTCACACCACTTCCTGCTCGTAAGTCTGCTATTCCAGAAGCACTGCAGATCTGCAGGAAAATAAATATCATACAAGCATATAAGACACACTTACACTTTTCAATTAACTACTTCACTAATTCACCTATGTAGCAAGAATTTACAAATATCAAAAAGTTTCCTAAACATTCTTAAACAGACATTAAGCTGGGCTTCAGATAAAAGGTCTTAGCTAGAGTTCCCTAAATTTACTTTCCTCAAAAAAGTACAAAAAAGTCTTTTGGAGCATGTACACTTTGAAGTTCATGATTAGAAGCAGCTGTCAGCACTTTATCTCTGTAGTTTAATGCCAAGTAATTAAAATCATGTTTAAATACATACACTTTGGGCATGTTCAGCAAACCTGAAAGCTTAAGCTCCACACAAACAGAAGCTTAGAACAGGACACATGTAGCACTAAAAAAACTGCAGGTTTTGTATGGAATTAAATAAAAACTTTGGAAAAAATATATTAGGTACAGATCTCTCAAAAACTAAACTCCAGTTGTTTTATGAGATAAAGTATTTCTAAATTGTTAAAATTTAAAATAAACAAATAGCTAATGCCACTTAAAATTAGCATTTACATTCCCAAAAGGTGCTTCAAGACTAGGAACTTTCTTTTTTTTAAAGCTCTGACACTCTAAAGTTAGGAGGGATGTCCCATTTCAGAAGTCACAATACAAAAACCTACTTAAAAAGGTGTTTTCTTTGTAATCAGGTATTTGGCTTGGCTTGCCAATACCAAGATGCCCAGAGTTTAAATACTCACTGAATCAACATCATCTTTTTTTGAATCTTGTTTTACAGGCTCATTCATATCTTCTTGACTACGGAAACTGAAATTCTGAATGGCTTCAGTGACTCCACGAAGAGAGCTGTAAATATCTTCAGAATTCATATTTTCCGTATCATAGTCGAATGCACTGTGTGCCATGGAGAAGGACATACAGAGTAAGGCGGATTTACTTTCTGACCCCATACTTCTAAATAACATTAACATGGAACTATAGACACTCAGGAAATATTAATAAGGTTGAGCACTGGGAGTGACTAGACAAGGAAAGGGCGATATCATGCAACAGCATCTGCCTCAAGAAACGCACTTCTGCTCCATTTTTCTCCTGTAAGTACAAAAGGAACTTTTACACCATTCTGTCTTTATGAGTAAAGTTCCACAGTAACGGGGAGTGATTAATGTGTCAGTTGATTGCCAAAAGCAAAATTACAAAATCCACTTTACTGACAGCATTGGTAACAATGCAATTTACTACTTTTTTTTCATTTTCCCATCTGGCTTGATGATCTGAGTTATTCTAACATTTTCTAGACATTAAACGCAACCCTTTCTTCTGTTAATATGCCATTTGTACTCTGAGGTGTACAGCCCTTTCCCACCTTAGGCCATCCCTGGCTCTTGTCTGACACTTCAGGAAGGTGGAGCACTTCACTGTACTGTCATTCTGTAGATGAAGGGGGATTATTTTTCAACATCTGTGACTTTGTGCAAAACACACTGCACTTGTTCACAAGTGGGGTTACAATTTTGGAGAACATGTAGTGAAGCCTTAGATGCAGAACTGCAGCAACAATGGCCAACATTACCTTGGTGACAAAGTGTTCTGTGATGTATTGGTTGGGGAAGTGAGAGGACTTGACCAGCATGCTGGGGAGCGTGGAGTAGGTCTTGTTAAAGGACTTCCCACTGATCCCTGGAAGAGGAGAGATGACAAGAGCTACTCCAGTAGAACTCAGGTCTTCAGCTTCCCCTTTGCCTTATCATTGTATTTATTTTCTAGCGACCAGAAACATTTAAAGAGCTTCTACTTAATTTCTTGGATTGTCTAACTAATGACAATAACTTCAACAAAATTTTTTCAACCACTTTAAAATAACTAAAGTAAGAGACAAACTACTCTTAAAAAGTACATTTAAACTTAGTAGGTCACTTTATTTCGAAGCAACATACACTGAGAAAGTATCAATCTTTGGAAGAAAAGAAAATGCATTCCATAAAGAGTGCTATCTCCTACTAAGGCTTCTACAGAAGATTTGGGTTGCCTCTACCAATCTTGCTCTCACACATAACTCTACTGAAATGGGCTTATATTCAAAACAGCAGTAACTTCAGAAGGAATAATACAAGAAGTATATATACCTGACCACTGTTGCCTGTATTCCGGAGATGATTATGGAGAAGCTTTGTGGCTCCATCCTGAAATGTTTTTGGTAAAGCACCCAATAGCATTGTAAACTCTGGAGTATTGAGTTCAAAAAGGGAAATCAGCACTGACTGTGCAGCCTAGAAGAAAATACAGATTGAAGTCATTTAATTGAGTCTCTGCAGTAATTTTTATCAGTAAGAGATACTACAATGAGGGATAATCACAAAAGGTGATATAAGTATTAAATAAACTTGGTTAAAGATGCTAGCAGATGTGAACAAACAATTCCTATTTGCTGGTAAGCGAGCTTAAAGTTCAGATATTCCAGGCACATACCAATGAGCTTACACTTTGCACCATCATCCTAACAAGCAGTCTTTCTGAAACATGATCATCCTCAACCCTCCTTACTAAATGAAGATCCGAAGGAAGCAGCAAAATTGCTACTAAAAAAAATGCTGCTAAAAATTGCTGCTGAAGGGTTTAGCAAGTTGAACAAATTAACAACAAAAAAACCACACCTGAACACACCAAAACAGCAACAAACTTGGCAATTCCTTCTGAATTCTGCCAGTGGTAATACAGGTGATAACTGATAGACTGATTTCCAAACATGAGAAGGAATTATTTAGTTGCCTTCATATTCTAAAGATGAAAACTCTTAAGTATCGGAGTTTCTAGTCTACTGGATTCCACAACCCACATTTTAGTATATTATCTTTAATGGCACCCTCATCCTAGAATATGCTTTTATAGATACATACATATAATGAATATATCTGAATCAAGAAAACCACAGATCTTTATTGACAAAGCAAGACAGCACGTTACAGAATATTGGGCTTCCTGTTGGGTTCCCTCTGCCAAAGGAATGTTGACTGCATGACTTACTCTTACATGCACTGGATGGGCTAACCTGCCAGCATTGCAACTAAGCTATCACATGCAATGAAAGGCTAGAAATTATTAAGTTCTCCAGAACTTTTTAATAGTTTCTGTGTAGTATGAAACTCTGATTAACCAGCTATATCTAGCTGGATGAAGATTAGTTAAGATTAACCACCTATATCTAGTTTCCATAAAAATGACTCACCATCAAGGTCTGCCACGCACTGGAGAGAACCAGTGCCTCATGCTAGACAGAATGACAGGCAGCTTGTTTAAGGACCATAATACTTCAAGCAAGTAGTTTAGAAAATTCTTTTAGACATTTATTTCCCTCCTTTTGCTTCCAGAGCAATGAACTGTAGCACTTTTTAATTAAAAGTGGAAAGCCAAGGTATGAGCACACATACCAGCACACATCTTAGTATTAAATTTAATGATGAAAATACTAACACGTTAGATTGCCATAAACTGTCTTTGCGCACTTGTGATTAGCTGTTTTCTTGAACTTTTATTCCCTCCTCCCTCAATAGTCTTCCTTTCAAGAGGAAATACCAAATACCCTCTACAACCCGTCTTCCTTCAGTGTTCCTCTTTGACTTATTATAGTCTGTCTTTTGTTTTTATATTTATCAAATTGTGTTAAAGCAAATCCTGCAGCTGAACAAAGGTTTGGAAATTACCACTCTTTTTTCTGTCCTGTTACCCACATCTCCACTCCAAAACACTGTGTCTATTTAAGCTGCCAACAAAATAACGAAACAGTCAGTCCAGGGTCATATCAGGAAAGAAACTGACACCACCAGGTCTGCCCAGAATGAAGCTCAACCTGAAGTATCAAAATGGAAATAGACTCAGAGGAGGGTTTCACTAAACAATTAGTGAAAAAAGCTTGTTAAGAGTATTTGACTTTTTTCCCCTCTTCATCATAAGTTCACTCTCATGAGATTTTCAAATCCAGTCACAGATCACATTTTTAAAAGTATGCAATAAGGATTAGAAATTAGTTTTTTCTTGATCTTAGAAGAACTCTAAGAAGATTCTACTTCCTCTCAGAAGAATTTTAATCTTATAAGATTAAAACTAAAGTGGAAACTTATAATTTTACCCTCCAGAAAGTTCCATGTCACTGAACTAAACTAAGCATACCCATTTCAATATTAACAAAAGAAAAAGGATTTTTAAAAATAATATTTAGCACTGGAAATGTTTTTTACAGGAAAAAAAAACCAACAACACACAATAACAACAAAAAACATCGAAACAGCATTATTCACACAGAAATATCTGACAAAAAAATAATCAAAAGAAAGCACTCAAAATGTTATTATAATATTTTTTTAAAAAAGTGGATTTCTGTGATAGGATATGTGGCGATCTTCAAGCCCATTAAGAGAACAAGAGATTTTAAACCATTAGAATAACTTTTCTGACTACTTATTAATAAACCTTTGTTTTCAAGACTTATAAAAGGCTTGGGAATTAGCAACCTCTAACAAATCTGTTATGGAAAGAAAATATAATTAAGGGGTTCCAGATGATAAAACTCACTGGCAATTCTTTCCACAATTCAGTTACTTATTGGCATAAAAATGCTTATTAGAGGTATGAACTATCAGATAAGACAGCTTGCCACGTGTCTCAGTACTAAAACTTTACTGATTTAGAAGATAGTGCAACTTCAGTTCCCTTCCTGCTTATGGTCTTATGTATGTCACTAGAACATGGTAACCAGGCAAGAAAAGTCCATAGGATATAATCTGTTACTACTTTCTCAAAGTTATATTAGAAGTGAAAGTTTAAAAAAACAAACAACCTCCAGTATAAAATGTCTTATGGTGAAATATTATAAACATTTAATATATCAAGAAGTGATGAAAGTTTATTTTATTGTTCTCTTTGCATTACTTTGTGAGACAGCTCCCCACTATTTTCTATCAATTGACTCACACAAAACATCCCTCCTATAGGAAATGAGTTTTGGCCATGTACCCAGAAATTACCAAAATTCAAGCTTGGTATTTGAAATTACTCAAAATTCAATTGCTAAAATTGAATCTAGCAAAGGAAATCTAAACAACTATAAATTGTTTTGACTTTTCAACCATACAAATAAACTGGGAAAAAGGAACTGTTAGTTCTCTATGTCAAAGCTGCTTGCACTTCATTAGCCATAAATGAGATACTTTTACTTAACAATCAAGAAGTGTTAACATACTGATAAAGGCAGCTAAGACAGGATGGATAGCGACACTGGAAACAACAAAAAATAACTATTCCATCTATCTGCAAATAAAATCACATTTTTTTTTTCTCTAATTGCAAGAACTATTTAGAACCCCTTTCTGAAGACAGCATCAGTACATTTTCTCATGGTTATTCTGTACCTCTGGTACCTGAGTATCCACAAATATTAATTTTTCTTCCCAAGAGAAAGAAAAATTTATTTTTTCTTGGAGAAAGGATTTTTGCACTGGAACTGTAGCACGTCAAGAACAATTCTTTGATACCATCTTAACGCTTTAATCTGGCAATTTTGATTCCTCAGGCTCAACTATTAGCTGTGTTTGCTGAAAAGAATGTAAGTATCTTTCCTCTATGAAACAATAAATTTGTTTTTAAAGAAAAAAATATTTTTTCTGTTGAGACATGAAAAGTCAACAGCTTCACTGAACTGCCAATATACTTGGAATGGATTCCAGTGGTAAGTGCACATTAACAAACATACCTTCCTAACATCTGAGCTTTTAGGTTCTGTGGTCCAGGTGATGATTCGAGACACTGCTAACCTAGTTTCACTTGAATTTACAAAGTCTCCTGGATCCATCTGTTGTGCAAGAGTCTCTATATATTTAAGGATTGCAACTTTGACCTGAAAAGAGAAATAGAGTCAGGTGGACAATAAAAACTGTGCTACAAAAACAAGAGTGTATAAAGATTAGAATGTACATTCTCTAAATTATTTTTTTTCTAATTAACTTAAACATCTTTTCAGTGTTGGTATATAAAAATCTAAACGCTGAATTTACAGATGGGTACAATATTTCAAGAAGGAAGATCTTCCACAGATATTCAAAACTAGTAGAAATCTTAGATTTCATTAGTAGCAGCTAGGAGATAGACAAATCATTGTATATGCTGAAGTTTATGTTTAACAAACAGAAAACCAAAGTACTCGGAACGTTTAAGAATTTTCAGAATTATTGAGAACTTTTTTCAAGTACTAAAATGAAAAGCAGATACCATCTGATGAACTAATAATCCGTTTGTATTAGAATATGATGTAGTTAACACACAGCACCCTTTTAGGAAAACCAGAGTTCAGCAGTCAGGATCTTTGGGGTTAGGCTGTATGATTCTTCTTATTTTTAAAAAGGTATGGCATAGATTTTCTACTCAAGACTTAGAAGGGATCACATAACACATTTTTCCTTTGAAGATATTGAGAAGATAGATGTGGGTTTACCAGGAGGATAGAAAAGCTTTTTTAAGCTCTCAACTGCCCAAGCATCATTGTCCTACTCCCCTAATGCAGAATTACAGTTTTAGATATCCCAGACTGCAGCCCCTCCAAAATTACATCACTGCACAACTTTAGTAAAAGGGCTATTATGCCTGTAACTCCCTTAAACATTCTCTTGGTTCCTGC
This sequence comes from Stictonetta naevosa, assembly GCA_011074415.1. Lineage (NCBI taxonomy): Eukaryota > Metazoa > Chordata > Aves > Anseriformes > Anatidae > Stictonetta > Stictonetta naevosa. The sequence goes on from CM021698.1 coordinate 64,533,237, forward strand.
AGCCCCAGAGATAATTGACATGCAACCCATCAAAAAAGTGGTGAACATCTATTTATGCAACCCACTTAACTTAGCACTAATAATCATCCTGAGCTACAAATACCTACCAGGATGGAAGAGACCTAACGCCCATCATAAGCAGAAAAAAAAAAAGCTCTAGGTTTATTTTTAATTATATATGCCTTGTACTAAAACTGTTCCGAACAAAGCTATTTAGAAATATCCATTGGTCAAAACTTCCAACACCCAAGATACACTGAGCAACACAGATATTACTGATAGCTGATGCATGTGAATTAAAAATTAATACTTCGTATTCACAGTAGTTGTTAAAACTTGACTTCTCTGAAGTTATGCAACAACCAACAGCTGGAGGTTTTCACTTTAGGTAAGTCAATACCAACATATGCAGTATAAAAATATTATCTGCTATACTCTTTCTGGGGCAGGAGAAATCAAACACAAAAATCCATATAACGAGGCAATGATATTACAGACCAAAAACACCCTGAAGTAAACCCCATAACAGCAACAAATCTACTTATGAGACATTTTTGTCACTGCTGCAAACAAGTTCAGTACAGAGTTGAGGTTCAGAAATAAAAGGCCTGAAATAGTGCTCTTTAGCAACTATTTCACCTCTACAAGACCTGCGATAAATATTTTTTTTACTGCAACGAAAGTAGTTTCAGGATTTCTTAAAAGAAGTATTTGCTGTTAATCTGAAACTACTGTCTAGGAAGCTGTTTAATACTGCCTTGACTTTCTTTGTACCCTGTAGGCTGAATTTCCTGTATTTTGCTGGGCTTTAACAAACCCTGAGACACTAAACCTTTTTTCTGTACAGCACAAAACAGACACACATTTTATTTAAGAATAGTATTGTTGTAGTAAGTGAGTTGAAATATAAAGCAAGCTACAATTAGCACTTTTACTCACACACACACAAAAAAGATAAATATAAACAAAGTGTTTCATAAACATCTTTCACAGATATTGAGAAATTCCTACACAAAAATATCCTGTGCAACTCATCTGCATAGATTCACAAAATACTGCAAGGATGCTACACGGTCAGTGCCAGAAGGCAAATTGTTATCCTATCCTGTGAAAAAGTTGAGATTCACCAAGTTTCATTTGCTTCATCAGGATAAGACATAGAAACATTTCATAGAAACTGCTTTACTTAAAGCCGACAAGTCCGTCTCTTACAGTTTTCCTGGGGTGCAAAAGACTCAACTCTGCCTTACTAACATGAAGTGCAATCATGCAAAGCGATTTTCAGATTGCCACATCCCCGATGTCTGTCCTAATCCCTAGGTTACTGGATACTCAGGAGCAACTGCCTCCACTATGATTTATCTAAATGATTAAAATATCTGCTAAAGATGCAATGTTAAAAGGCTCAATTATGTCTGTGAATGTTTGTTCATTTTAATACCGATTTTTTTTAATGGACTTAGAAAAATCTTCTCATCAACTGCAGCAAAAGACTTTCATTTCAGCAAGTCAGCATCTTCAAAGGAAAGAAGGTTCAGAAGTTTCTAATAAGATCTGGCTACAATTCTTAAAACTGTTCCTTACTGTGTGTAAGCCATTCTGTATTCAACATGACAAAAATGGAAGTGATGCTTTGAAGTATTTTTCAGGACAACACTCATCCATAGGAAAGCATATGCTCTGCACCTTCATAAATAAACTTAATAGATTATATCTTCTCCAGAAAATTTGACTGCTAGAACCATCCTTAAATTTAACCAAAACAGATACATGCACCTGATACCTCTAAACTGTATTTCAGCAGTTCACCCCACCTACATGTAAATTTAATGTAAAAGACTAAGATAGGGCACAATACTGTGCTGCATCCTGTACAGATTAGATCAGTAGCATAATATCATAATATCTTCTCTATGCTTGGTCCTCTTACTGGCTATCATTCCAAATCCACCTCTTGGGGACACTCTTAGAGCTTGACTGTTACAATCCAAGGCTTTGCTGTGTGTAAATGTTAACGATGACAATGGCAGTTTACTCCAAAGGATCACAATTACTACTACCACATAAAAACCATAAAGGAAGCGTCATTTGTAGAAGGGAATCCTTCCATGGAGAGTATTTCTGACCTAACATCCCTTCTTATATCTGACTCTCTCCTTTCTTTGATAGTAATTTTTCTAGAATGCAGTTTTTTACTGTATCTAGCCCAAAATCACATCCTGAACCAAAATAATCATTTTTCAGAGTAAGAAAAAAGCTGAAGATCTCAAGGAATGAAGCAGTCCTTTAGGATTATCAGTTCATCTGTTAAACATCTGGGTACACTGAGGACAGAATTTAGGTGAAGTATTCAAGAATGTGGATATTCAACAGATAATTTCACAATTTATGTTCAGTAACTTTACTGTCTGGATCCTGAAGTTGTAGCTACCTAGGTAAGATGGAAGCAGGGAGTAGGTACCATTTTTTCCAAAAAATCTTTCCCTCTCTTTTACATACTTTTCAGTTACATACTTTACTGGCCCACAGTTTCACTTGAAATACTCTTGATTTTACTTCAAACCAACACCTGTTCTTCAGTGGAGGTAGCTTTTACTGACATCTTGATTTCTGAAGTATTTCTCAAATGTTTTTCTGCTAAGTGTTTCCAGATTTCTTAATCCTTTCTAGGTTGTACACCTGGAACATTCTTGAATATTCTTGAACTTAGGCCCAAACTTAGTCTAGTAGGAGTCTGTTCGCATTGAAATTTACAGTCTAAACTTTGAAATGTTGCAAATACGCCAGCTATTACTCTACTACTAGTCATACTAGCTATTATTCTCCTACATTGAAAAAAAAAAAAACACCAGCTATTATTCTACTATGCTGAGAAAAAAAAAAAAAATAACACAACTCAACCATCAAGTTCACCTATCTGGTGAGGAAAACCAAGTAAAAATCAAGCCCAGTTTGAATTTGTTCCAAGGATTTATTTAAACAACAAACTGATTTTTACTACCTCATTTGCTGTCTTCAATAAATGACAGTAGTCCCTTTTTAACACAGCTCTACGAAGCAACAGTGGTCAACTGTCCTCAAAAGCTTAAAAATATAAGTTTTACTGTACTGTAGACAAAAAAAGGCGTATTCATGTGACTTTAGGTTCAAAGCAATTTGGAAAAAAATCATATTCTTGTGCAGTATCAAACTGTAAAAATAGTTCGTGCAGGATAGAGCAGCAAATGCCAGTTATATGCTTATTTCCCCATTTATCTGACTAGCAAGTCTTCAGATTTGATGCACTTATCCTAAAATTAACTCTTTTTGTAACTGTAAATATACTACAAGATTTTATATTTTCATTTGTATTGTCAGGTCTACGGGTTAAGAGATTTTTATTATGTAAAAGTGTGTATGTATAAAGCTACACACTGCTTTCAGAAACGTAAAGGTACCATGAAGGGAGCTTGTTTTTAATATAACACCTTATGTTATCATTAAAATTATTTACACGAATTCAAAACCTATCAGTCTAAACACAGGAAAACTTATATACAAACTAGGAAAAGAGGATTAGGAAATCACAAACATAAAATTAGAAAAGACTTGACAGTGAGTTTGCATAACCAGCTTGATGTTAGGCGGCCACATTTTTGCTGCTCATTCTTACCATACTGTGGTTTTATTAGAACTCACTTGCAGCAAACACTTTCACAGTAATATGTTTAAAATTTAACATCTGCATGCTTAGTTTCTGGCAAAGGTTAGTAGCAGCAAACGAATGCATTCAAATAAGAAGTATTGGCAAAAACTGTAAGGGTTTGACATAGGGTTAAGAACAAAAACAGTAATTCAGACAAAAACCTTTGAGCTCCAAAAAGAGCGAAGCTGGTCCTGTAGTGCTGGCTTGACTGTCTGAAAGTTTACAAAAACAAAATCCACTAATTGAAAACCTTGTTTTTGTTTAAAACAAATCAAACAATCCAAAGTTAAATAATAAGGCAATCAAATGTCTATCAAGATTTTGTTTGCGATGTAAGCCTGAAAATTCTTACCTTCAAACTAGGCGTTTGGGTCTGGTCAACAGTAAATCTCATTAAAATACTGAACTGAAGATCATTTGGAAAAGATTCCCTATAAAATAAATAAAATCAAGTTATATTAGTTATGTGAATTTTTCTCTTAATACCTGTTGAGAGGCAAAAAAATACGCCCTTGCTCTTCTGAGTCAAAAAAAAAACCAACACCTTTACTATTTCTAAAAGAAAAAATTTCTACCGATTTTGTTGATTTTATATCTGTCTTCCAGAAACATTTTCCTAAAAAGTAAAGGATGATATTACGAAAGAAATACTGCTTTGAAGCTCTTGTAGTTAGATTATATGTAATGCAAGTAATAAGGGATGATCCTGTATTATTCTGATTCCAAATGTATGCAATTCCAACAATCCCAAAACTATAATGCACTAGTACCATTAAAATTTACACAACACTTCTCCTGTATGCTTCTGCAAACCATCCTTCCATTCTATCTGCCTCTGCACCATTCGTCACTCTGGTATTACGTTCTAGGCCTCTGCTGGAGCAGCAAAAATGATCATGCTTCCTCTCTCCATTCAACGCCCACCATAAACTTTGTCAGATTGCACAGAAAACCTGCCATATGAATAGGTTCAGCAGAGACCTAAATGTTTAGACTGTCCCATTCTTCAGAGAATAGAGGATGAGAAGTAGCTTCCAGATCTTCGCCAATTCTAGTTTAAAATTTAATTTTTATTTGGGAATAAAGCTGGCCTACAATAGGAAGCTTGATGGCCCCCAAAATCACTTCAGAGTGCTTTGGGCATTAGAAAATTTTTGGGAAAGTGAAGGGAGGACATGGCAATAATGGATTTGCTAACTCCTTAAATGTCTGAATACTGCAAAAATATTTTAGTATTAAAATGAAAAAAAATCAAAAGCTATCAGTGCATCACTAAACAAACAAGACAATAAACATACATGATGCACATTTTGGAACCAGACAAGTACTATCATATTAATTACTCGTCTTTAAAGAATCAAATCCTTCGAGTTAATACACATTTTGGAAATCGAAACACTTTAGCAGCAATGTTTACTGAGGTTTCATGATCTGTTGTTAGCTCTGTGTATTTCCAAGAATCACACAGAATGTACGTGCGTGTACATACGGACAAACCGTGTTGGGAATAGCCTGAGGAGGGTTCCCCCCCCACACTTTTTTTTCCCCTTCTGAACTCATTACCTTGTGACATCAAGTGCCTTCTGAACTTTTGCTTGTACGGACCCAAGCAAATCAGCACCCATTTTCTTCAATAGCTGTGTTAGAAGTACAAATAGCCAGTCCTGCAGATCTTCTTTATGGACTTGGATAAAATCCACCAGTGTCTCCAAAAACATACTGAACACCTACAAGGTAGAACAAGAAGGAAAGAGGGTAGGATGGGGCAAAAGAGGAAAAGACACAGACGTATGCTGAACTTACAAACAAAGAAGCAGCAGTAAGGGAATCAGAGGCAGAGAAAGGCAGTGCTTTGCAGCCAAGCAGGAAAAAAAAAAAATCTCTTTTGCTTTTCCATTGGATACAAGAGTACATTGGAAACATTTGTCAAACTTCTACACAAGTCGGCTATTACATATTCCATGCAGTATTGTCAAGAAAATAAATGCTTACTGTGATGGCTGGCGCAACCTCAATTTTTTCAGTAAAACTTTTTTTTTTAAACCTTCAAGCTTTATCACTAAGTGGATTGTGCATACTCCTCAAAGACTACAAAAACACTTTCCGTCTAAAACCAAAAAAGCTGTTATAGTGCTTTAACAGAATCTTCATTCTAAATATCTGCATTACTAAATTCTGCAAGATCACGAAAGCTGTCCAATTCCTTTACATAAAACATTTGTGAAACAGAACAAAAATCTCCTGCTACTGCGGATATCCAAACACAATTTTTTTCACCAGAGTTGGGAAAAAATCCACAACAGATTTTGGATTGACAGGTGTTTAAATACTACAGTCTTCCAGGAACATTGTGTGTTGTATTCTTTTCAATAAACAATGCTGAAAATACAGTAGTCAGTTTAAACAAAAAAGAAAAAAAAAAGATGTATATTAACATGTCTGTAGCAATTTCATCACTTAGATGAGGATGAAGAGCTTTTTAGAGTGAAGGGGTGAAGAAAGGCATAATAGACAACTTCATTTAAAAAGCCTTTTTAGTATCTCTCACTAATTTCATGTTTGTTTGTTTTTTCCCCTAGATTTATGGCGAGATCAGGATGTGTATTGCTCTATACCAGTATGGTCCATGATTTTCCCACTTCTCTGACACAAAAACCAGGTGTTTGGGCTGGAAATGGTGTCTTCACATCTGACTTACACTCTTGCTCCAGCAAATAGATAGGCACAGAAGCAAAGCTACTGTTACAATACAAAGAAGGCTGGAGACATATTGCCTCTTGAGTATATTTGACATGGGTTCAAGACTGGAAATAGCTGCTGCAGAGGAAGGACTGGAACACCACATCCTGCTGCAGCTTATCTGGCTTGTGGTAAGGCCATATTCTGCTGCTGTTCGTAAGAGTAGATGATCCCCAACTGTGATCACAACTCACAGGTCTGCAGACACCACAACACTGACTACGTATAGAGGGGATGAAACATGCTGCTACATGCCTTCATCACTGAGGAAATCAGATCTAACATCCCACATTGATAATCAAGACAGTAAGTAAACTCACGTATATTGGAAAATCAAGATCAATAGAGTTATCTTAAAAAGTGCCTCAAAATTTACATTAGAGAGTAATAAATATATGATCCTGAGAGAATCTGAAAAGATCAGAGAAAATCTATAAATAGACACTTTAAAAACTGTAAAAAATGTATTATAAACAAAACAATACAAAGCCTATCCAATGTAGAGCCCATCATGATGGGATACTTTAACCTCCCTTTTGGGGCAAACTACACTGAAAATGAGAAAGTATTCCTAAATGTACTGCCACCCACCTAGATTTTGATGGAAGTCTGTCCTTTAAAAAACTGTTTCCTAGTAGTGGGAAGAAATTTTCAAGCTAATGATTGTATGTAACTTTGGTGTTTGGCTGAACAGAAACTATATACCACTTTGCGGACACAAAAGCAGCAGGTACAATTATAAGAGCTAGGCAAAACCAAAGCACAGAGTACTTTCTGTATTTTATTACGACTGTCTTTGGATTTAACAGTCCTAAAATTTGGGGAAAGCATACAGAATTCAGGAAAACAAAAGTATCTGGTAGTATAAAGATTACCCTGGAGGTCTTCCAATTTTATTTAAATTATTTATCTTAGCAGAACTTAGAAATTGTACCTGTATCTCAAAGTTTGCATACTCCAATGCACACACCTATTTCATTGAAATGTGTAAGTTGTACAAACCTGTTACAACATCCTATTTGACGGTGTAATGTAGACTCCTTATGATACTTTAAACATGTAAAGTGGTTTCAAGTGAAATCATTATGAAGTGAATTATGAATCACTATGGCAAAAGTGCCCTAAAGATCTTGTGCTGATATTTTTGGTGGTAAAAATACTCATAACTGATAACTCAATTTTCTTTTCATATTTCATTTGATGTTAGGATTACCACAATGACTGTCAGCAGAGAAGTCAAATGAAGCAAATCATTGTGCTGTATAAAAACACCACCAACCTGACTCATGGCTTTTTCTTTCAGCCAAAGCATGAAGATTACAAAATGCCATAAGAGCATTTAAGGTGACAGATGAATTTGGAATGGAAAATGGGACTCAACCACCTATACTCTGAACAATATATGTAGGTACTACGATTTTTGCAGTTTTAATTTTTATGATGCAACTTAAAACTTAAATGAAGCATCTAAAGTTCGAGCTCTTAATAAATAATTTGATAGTGGAAGAAATAAACAATTATGAAAATAACTGTAACTACCTTTAAAGAGAATTATTTCAGATGTGCCAACCACCACAACAATATAAGCAGGAATGCATAACCAAACAATGTCAGTTAATTAGTAGATAAAGCACATCTCAAAACTTTACCACACAGTTTACATAACTGTATATAGCATTTTATGATTGCAAAAGGGTTGACACTGCATGAACTCTTTGGGTAAGAAAAATAGAGAAAAAGGGTTAATTGCACATTCATGCAAATAAGGTTAGGCTTCCAACAAATAGTGAACCAACTTACTCTCTAAAGAGAGTTCCAACACAGGGGACAGCATGCAAAACAAAACAACAAAACAAAACAAAAACAAAAAAGGGAAAAAGATAAAAACACAAATTAGTGGCCATCAATACAAAGTTCCTGTATGGAATATAAAACAAAACAAAAGGTATTTCAAAGCTTTTATGACAAATTTAGTAATTTTATTGGGATATTGGAACTATTTTATAAGTACTTGGTATGTCCTTCAAATCATTTTCCCATTTTCTCCCCCAAATTACATGACTTTTTCCAAGCAATTCCCTACATCTACCTATCATGTTAAAAGAAACCTTTGAAAAGAAACAAAAGCAAAAAAATCAAAACCAAACACAACCAAAAACCACAGACGTGATGAAAGAATAATTTCTTTGGACAACTGAGGAAAAGATTCTAAAGGATTCTAAAATTGAATTTGTGCAGCAATGTGTATGTTGGCTGCTCATGGCTTGGACTGGCGTATGCTTCATTGGGTTAAGAACTGGCTGGATGGCCGGGCCCAGAGAGTTGTGGTGAAGGGAGTTAAATCCAGTTGGAGGCTGGTCACTAGTGGGGTCCCCCAGGGCTCAGTACTGGGGCCACTTCTCTTTAATATCTTTATCAATGATCTGGATGAGGGAATCGAGTGCACCCTCAGTAAGTTTCCAGACAACACCAAGTTAGGTGCGTGTGTCCATCTGCTGGAGGGTAGGAAGGCTCTGCAGGAGAATCTGGATAGGCTGGACCGATGGGCTGAGGCCAACTGTATGAAGTTCAACAAGGCCAAGTGCTGGGTCCTGCACCTGGGGCGCAACAACCCCAAACAGAGCTACAGGCTGGGAGATATGTGGTTAGAAAGCTGCCTGGCAGAGAAAGACCTGGTTGATAGTCACCTGAGTATGAGGCAGCAGTGTGCTCAGGTGGCCAAAAAGGCCAACAGCATCCTGGCTCGGATCAGAAACAGTGGGGCCAACAGGGCTAGGGAAGTGATTGTCTCCCCCGTACTCGGCTCTGGTGAGGCTCCACCTCAAGTACTCTGTTCAGTTTTGGTCCCCTCACTACAACAAGTACATCGAGGTGCTCGAGCATGTCCAGAGAAGGGCTACAAAGCTGGTGAGGGGTCTGGAAAACAAGTATTACGAGGAGCGGCTGAGGGAGCTGGGATTGTTCAGCCTGTAGAAGAGGCAGCTCAGGGGCGACCTTATTGCACTCTACAGGTACCTTAAAGGAGGCTGTAGTGAGGTGGAGTTTGGTCTATTATCCCACGTGCCCAGTGACAGGACGAGGGGGAATGGGCTAAAGTTGCTCCAGGGGAGGTTTGGGTTGCATATTAGGAAGAACTTCTTTACTGCAAGGGTTGTTAGGTATTGGAATAGGCTGCCCAGGGAAGTGGTTGAGTCACCATCCCTGGAGGTCTTTAAAAGACATTTAGATGTAGAGCTTAGTGATATGGTTTAGTTGAGGACTTGTTAGTGTTAGGTCAGAGGTTGGACTAGGTGATCTTGGAGGTCTCTTCCAACCTAGATGATTCTGTGATAATAAAAATCCACAGCTCATGAACTCTAAGACTTGAGGTGTCCCCTCCTGATAATAGTATTCATGAATTATTACTGATTTTGCAACACCAAAAAGCAGGCATGCTTTCAGTGACTGGAATAGGTGCTAACACCTGTGATATCACATTGGCTAAAACTTAGAACTCAACGCAACATTGTTTTATGTCAAAATGACTGACAAACAAAAATATCAACTGGAATGCAATAATTCATAAAGGCCCAAAGAAAAATTTAAAATGCCCTTCTGAAACGTACAACTGTATTTTGGAGCATTCTCATTCTCCTTCCCCCATCGTAACCACAACATCTCCAGGGTAGTTCTCCTAGATGCATAACTGCTATATTAATTAACAAAAGAACAAACAACCACAATCAAGACAAGGTGCTATTCACAATTTAGCCACACTTCATTTAGAAGCCAATATTTCAATATTGAGTTTTCTTTCCTCTACTCTTTTTAAGGGAGTGTTTTCTTTGGTTACTCCTCAATTTGGCTTTAGTTGTTTCTCCTGGATTTCTGCAGTATGTGAGCAAATTTAATACTATGTTCCTGTGCATAATATAATTTTCTTCCAAAATATACTACTGTGTCACAGATTTTCCAGCTGAAGAAATATGGGCAGGCGAATATTAAGTTAACCTGTCAAGATTTTGTATCTCTCTGAATTTAGTTTTCTATCAGAGCAATCTTGAAAACTGAAACATATGTTTTGCAAAGCTGCTTTTCAGGATTCTGTTGCGAAAAGCCAATAGTTTGGATATAACTACTCTGCTCTAACTTTAATATTTTATCAGTTTTGAAATACGGACATGAAGTGCCATATGTTCTACTCAACATAAAAGATAAGGTTTCTTCCATACAAGCCTGTAAGTCAAACTAAACATGAAGTTGCTTGTTTTCTACATATTATTTTTACTTTGTTCAACTCTATATTAACTTGCAGTCCTTTTGCTAGCGGAAATTATTGCAATAGATTGTATACACATTATCAAGCTGCAACAGTAACCCATCTCCCACAAAAAAATGTAAAACAAAACAAAACAAAACAAAGAGCAGTAACTCAGTTAAAAAGATTTAAAATGCTTTTAGAAAACAGTTTTCTACATATTCCACTCCTTATATCATCTCTACTGGGTCTTTACCACTGTAAAATGAATAAATTATTGCATTTTCTTTTATACACCAGTATACTCTCCATCTTAATTATTGAATATTATCAATGACATAAAAAATTATTCAACAGTCTCAACTGCCAGCGTTATCTGTGAAACTTGAGGAACACATCATCAGCTATGACAAAGCAAAATATGCACCCTGGAAAAGAAATAAGTACATATTTGGTATAGTTCAGATTCATCACATATGATTTAGACTACTTTCTTTATAATTTAAATTAGTGCAGCAAGGTGTTTTGTTTCTATTTCAGAGGGAACCAAACGTTACGTTGAAATTGCCTTTAAAAACACCAATACTTCCTAAAAATACTTACAAATTTTGAGCACAAACTGCTAAACTCATGAAACAAACCTTCACTTTATTTGTCTTGCAACAAAAGGATGAAAATTATCTTGATCAAAACTGCAAATTAAGTGGTTTCAGATCTGATACATTAACTGCTTACAGAATACAGTTTGTTAAATTTTTACATGTGCAACTACTGCTGGCATTTTACTGAAGCTGGCCTTCTATATATTTTCAAACTTTTACTGCAAGTAAGGAAAACCTGAACATACCTTACTGTGAGGATCAGCAAACATTCTTGTGAAGATTTCACACAGCCTTTTCAACTCAACACGGCTGTCAAAGCGACAAAATACATTAGTCAATTCTTCTGTTACTACTACTGATACACTAATGCATAGCAATCAGTGAATTCAACCATAAATACTGGATCAAAATCTAGTAAACGAAGTACAAAAACACTCTCTCTAAGACAAATAAAAACGTAATGATATTGTCTAAAATATGACTTTCAACCTAAAAACCTCTCATCAATCTAATTCACATATTAAAACAGAGCAAAGGTCATTTTGAATTCCCATTCCTGACTACTGTAATAGAGCAGGTTATGAAAAAGGCATTCTTAGTAGCTAGCCAGTAACAGTTTATTCTGAATAAATAACCTACTGAGTAAGAAGTCTGTCATCACTACTAGATGCAACCACTTTGAATATCTTCTGTGTTGTAAGAACTCTACTGATTTTCAATTCCCTTTCTTAAGCTAAGCTTTTTAAACAGATCCCATGCCCTAGTGGCCAGAATGGACACCAGTTTCCTCATTCCTCCCCCATTCTTACTCTCAGACTTCCTGAGACTAAGATCTTCCCCTCTTCCCAACTTTCCACATTCCTTAGAACATTAGCCTCCTCTTTTACTTTCCTTGCCTTCCATCAACTTCAAAAATAAAAACTCTTTTCTACTAATACGTTTTCTTACCTTAAAGTTCTCTGGTTCTTTAATAAATTTTGCAGGCCCAGAAGGCCTTCTTTTCTCTCTGACCAGTTGGAGCTAGCACAGCGATTTAGGACTTCAGCCACATCTTCTGTCTGTCTCATATATGTTGGTATGCTTCCATTCCTAGAGCTGTAGGACCTTTCTGAACAGGCACTTGATGCATCACTGTTGGCATCATCATCTGAGTACATCCCATAAGACTCATATCTTCTTCGCACAGGCTTCTTCTATTGTTCAGAAACACCCCACATTAGTACTGATTTTCAAAGAAATTATACATATGCATTTACCAGTAGAAACACCTACACTTTCAATAAACAGTGCAAGCCTTACTCCCTGCACTGACAAATGGCTCCAACTGCCAGCAGTTCAAAGCAAGATAATAAAAACATTTTAAAGATGTAAGGCTTGCACAGAATTCCAAATATAAAAGCAAAGAAAATGGAAAGAAGACATATATTTGACAAAACATTCAGCTTAAAGTTTACTTGTAAAAATCCATAAAATTGCATGATAGGATGACAAAAAGGTTGTATTGAAAGTTGTTATTGCACTTAACTTGACACATGTAAATGTAAGAATCAGGTCTAAAACCACATTTTCTCATTTTAACTTACTTTGAATCAAACATGTTAACAGTAAAATTAAAACTATTGAAGAAGGTAAATAATTTCTATACCTTAGTCCGTATGTCTCCTAAGAGCTGATAGCAGTAAATTATTGAAAAGAAACAGAAATTGAGAACAGGAAGGTAAGGCACAGCAGCACTGTGACTATTAAACTAACTGCACTGGAAAACAATCTTTTTCAAATTTGACTCTGCTCTCCGTATCTGATTGGTGTATCATGCATTATCAATAAAAAGTTTCCTAAGCTTCTATTAACAGGAAAATATTACATATCATCCTCTTGTTGTTCACAAAGACTTCTCTGTCAAAATCTTTGTCTTATGCAGTAATATCTGAGCATGAAGACTTGACATGGATAGCCAATTGCTAATTTCATTTAAACTTTGTATTTCCATAAACTTCTCCACCTCTTCCTGTTTAGCATCAATACCTAAAATATTTAAGTTGTCATTGCAACAATTACTACAGAAATAAGTTTTGAAAATGTCCTACACAAAATTTAATTGTATAATGCAAAGTCCCAAATACTTTAAAAACAAGAGCAAGCCAACAAAACAAAACACATGACAAAGGCCAAAGGAAAAACACTATTTATCCTAAAATGAAAAACACAAACCACTGCAAAATAATTGCCATTCAAACTCTGATGTTGAAGCAAGTAGTTAAAAATCCAATTCCATTACACGTTCAAAGAAGCAGAAGTAACGCTGATCATATTCCCCTTAATTACCATTTCCACTGGGTTGCTTTTGCTGTCTGAATAGCTTAAAGAATACTTCAATACAAACTGCTTATGTAAGCTTACTGTCAACAATGCGTGTATCCATATATGCATAAGAGAATAAATCAAGTGATAAAAATCACAAGTAGCAAAGCAATCCAGAATATTTAATTTTTATACTGCAGATGATAGCATCCTGACAGATATATTTTAAAAACACAACTCTGAACATGGGCTTCAGTTTATGATAAAATGTTCATAACCAGTTTTCCATCTAAATGGAGCCATATTTACAGGACAACCTGTACACTTAGAGTATTACAGGCAACTACCCACGATAATACTACAGTAATCTAATTTTGCTCTTCTTGATCCTCCTTAGATTCTAGCTAAAACATATATACCTAAACTTATTTTCCTCTAGCACTTCTATAAACATCCAAGTAATACGAGTTTCTACAAACAGACTTCATTGCTTCCAAGCAAGGCACATTCAAGTCTCAACAGCAGTCATTAGAATCATGAGTTTCTCCTCAATTTATTATTAATTTCCTACTATATTCTTCATCAAGCTAAATCTGAATAAGCTATCAAACTGCTGGAAGTACTATAGATACTCATTATGTAACATCAATGTGGATAAATCTTACGTAGGTTTTTCTAATTGTAGCCAGAAACTTTAAATATCCCACAGACTCTTTTTCTTTATTGTACCCTTAAAAAAAAAGCACAATATAGAATGAGTTCCAGTTTGCTAACAAGCATTCTAGATCTCTGCTGAAAATGTTTTGCAAGTTTATGCTACCAAAAAGGGTAAAATCCACTGATCAACCACACCGTGACTTGTGGTCATGACCAAGATTTCACCGATATTTTGATCTCTCTACCTGTGAAGGCACACAAATTTTAAACTAATGTATCAAGACGACAGTATTACCCAGGAAATCAACAAACTGGCAGACTTTATGAACATGATTAAGTTCTTCAGATTCTTTTTCCCTTGAAATTTTCTCTCTGAATCCAATCATAACTATCTGCACACTTACATTCATTAGAGTCAAATTTGTAGGTTTTTTCCCCCACTGATGTTCCAAATAATCTTTCTGTTAAAATAGAGTAACAACAAACTCCTTGAAGAATTCTGAAAGCTTTGTAACAGGTACTTATGTATGTATAATGTCATGCAAATAGCAAACAATACATGATTAAAAAGTAGAAAACTCAAAAGCATCAAGCATCAATATTTTAAATTATATGAAGATTTCAGCTTGCTCATGTCAATATCAGAAAAACAGAATATATGACATGCTTCCACTTAGGCTAATTGGGACAGGGAGGTGAAGAAGGAGCTAAAGAGACCCCTTTAAAAAACAGTAACGTTAAGACTGAGAATGACATAACTAGCTTGAAATTCTCAGCAACATTTTGAAAACAGAAACCAAACTTATGACATGCTGCCTGTCAAGCTGCCAGTTCATCTCTTCAACCTTGCATGTTATCAGAACAACTTTAAATGGAATCCCAGTGTGCTTTTAGCTCTCATCATCCCCAGCTCTGAGAAGCCTACCAAATTCAACATATACAGACGTTTGTGTAGCTGTTGTGGGATACTGCTCATTAGGGCTTCCTGCTCAAGTGGCTTCTTGAGCTACTTCAACAGAACAGCCCAAGACCATTTCCTGCCTGCCATAGAAAAGTCATGTTTCTCAAAAGACTTCTCTAAGACTTCTGTATGGAACAAAACTTCCAATAGTTTGCAGCTCTAGCAATTCAGTTTCTCTTTTTTTTTTTTTCATTTAAAGTCAATAAAATAACAAAGTTCTTCTGTATGCTTCAGTGTACAGACACCAAATATTTTAACAATGCATCTTACACAAGGTAAGTGTGAGCTTCTTACCAAGGCATCTGCTACTGCCTCTTCCACATCAGAACCTGTGTTCAGAACTCGCATAGCACTAACTGATGACGACAATCTACTCGATTGACTAATTCCAAAGCTGGTACCTTTAGAACAATAACAAAAATGAATATATAAACATTTCAGTTAGAATTGCAACATAGAATATTAACACCACACTCAATTTTAAAAAAACCCAAGCAGAAGAAAAGCATTTGATTTATGCTTCTATTAATGATATACTGGCTGAAATACTGGCTATTTTCATTCTGCACCCCTAAAGATATCAGCAAAATGTAGGAATGAAATAAAAACCAAGAGTCATACATGAAGATTCTATTCCAATATCACAGAAGCAAAAAAATGATAAGCCAATGGTTTTAACCAAAAGAACGTGGTGCTGCCCTTTTTGATATTTTTTGTTTGTTGAACATCTTCATTTTGGGTTTTTATTTTCATTTAAAAAGAAAGCAATTACAATAGGGAGGCTTCAAAGAATACTGATTAGAAAACTACATGCATAAAGAATGCTCTACAAATACTAAAAAAAATAATGGAAAACAAAGTCCTGCAAGTAAAAATAAAGTGATTGCTGTTAGAGAAGAAAAGAATTACAATTGGGTCATGGGGGTGGAGACAAAATCTAGCAGCACATACACATCTATCTGGATTATTAAAACAGAACTCAAATGAATGTAAATTATATGCTTTTTAAAACTGGACTATGAGAATAACCAAGTGGGTGGGGAAAAAACATCCAGGATGACTGCACAGATGATAGCAAAGTGTACTCATCCTTCACCTGTAGCCCCATAAACATCAGGAGTGTAGAGGGCACCAGTGGATCTGGAGTGATGTCTGGAAGCTGCAATAACAGGATCATATAAACCCTATCTATTACCATGGAATCAAAGTGCTGCAATAGTTGCTTAGAAGAACAAAAGAGTATTTATCAAATAGATTCGGCTTTAGCAAGAGAAACTGAGCATTACACAGAAGGAAAAAAAGCTTCAGAAAAGTTCAATGATGTAGAACAGATAAATTTATGTTGCACATGCCATGCATTTTTTAAAGATTATTAAAAGCAGATTAAAAGCAAGTATGTTTAAGTTCAAAGAAAAAAATGTGTAGGTACACATGCATACATGCACATAATCAGATTCCTCAGAAATACCTAAAAAGTTCCACTGATATAGTTTTTCCATTGCAGAATTAACTCAATTCTACATGTTCAAGTTAGAGAGAACTCACATATCAAACAACGTAATCCACAACGAGTGACTACCACACAAGCTTGCTGTGCTGGCAGTTGACAATTGGTACTAACTTGAGTTCTTGCATATGTGTAGATAAGCCAACCTCAGTTAAAAATCACCGATTTGCAGATGAAAGTTAAAATGATTCAATTTTAATTACAATTTTAAATTTAACGTAATTAACATTTCACATTTGTTTTCTTTCAAGTAAAATGTGAAATTGAAAAGTTATGTTAGCTAGTATGGCTCATAACAATTCTTTGAAGTTATGGAAAGTTGGAATCAAAGATCCTTACTGACTTCTCAATACAATCAAGTACCCCTTTTCTTCTGACACCATAATAAAAAGGGTCTTTTACAGATTCTAAAAAGGTTGAATCACTATTGCTAATGTTTTTTTCTTAAACCAAGCAAAATTAACATTTTTAAACAAGCCATCTTCTTTCTTCAGTTCATTGTAGTTAGAACTTCACAATCACATAAATGAAATCTGCTTTGCAAACTTTAACGGATTTCAAGTGTCCAACAAAAATGACACAAACCTCAGATATAACAATTTAATAAAGAACTGTAAATGCAAATACTTTATGACTTCTGGATACATAAAGTAGTAAAAATAGAAACCAGGAATTAAATGAATCATCCTTTACTCTGATTAACATACACAATTTAATAAGAACCTGATTTGAATCAAATAACCCTGACATGGACTAAATCACATCTGGGAAAGTGCACACTTTTAATTTGAGTGAACTACAAATTGATTCTGAGCCCTGTAAAGGTCCCAGAAACAATGTTGCTTTTTTCCCTTCAAGTTCCCAGCTTCTTATATGAAGTATAGCAATGTATCTTATGCCAAGCTAAGCATGTATGCAGTTGTTTAGCTGGGGAACTTCATTTTGCAAATAACACTTTATAGAGTATTTGGTTCTTTAAAACATACATCTCAGCATGGAAAAGGAGACAGGACAGAGTATATTAAAACAAACGCATCAAGACTGATAGTTTGAAGTATAAGCAACAATGGGATAAACCTTTCCCTTATTTTCCCATCAACAAGCCCTGAAAATAAAAGGTATGATTAAAAAAAAAAATTAAGCAAATAATTCAAGATGATCCTGTCTCCATATGCATTTGAATTATGCTAGGCAAATTTCTAAGACATTGCTAGGAAGCAATACTGGATCAAATTATCTCTTTCCAAAGAAAATTTTCAAGAACACTCTTTGTATCTCTCACACATCAGAAATTGGGGAAGTATTTACTTTTTATTTTAAGATGAACCAAAATAAATTAAAAAAAAATTAAAAGGACTCAAAATAATGGTTTATTTCTTGACTACAATATGGAATTTTTACTGGCCTGGTATTTAATATCTACAATATGTATGAGAAAAATTGGTACTTCCATATAAGTTACCAATCCCTTGCTTCTCACAAGTGGCTGTTATCTCTCACTTTGTAGTCCTATATTGAGATGTGAGATCACAGAAACACTTCAGACAGAAAAGCAAATAGGTAACAATTGGGTCATTTTATGTTCCAAAGGGCTTAACATTTCTAATTAAAAAAGAAGTCTCTGAGAAACAGACAATACAGGTGACACTTCCTCCCCTCTCCAATTCCACATACAACCATTGCCAGCTACAGATACTGAGACTGAGCTGAATTTGCTTTATTTCATCTTCTACTTGTACTCTTGAAAATATTTTTTTCTTTAACAGAAATCAATAATATCCCATAAGACAAAACTGGTCCAACAAAACATTGAATGACATTTGAAATCCATCAAGTAGAAAAAATCATTTATTCCAGATATAGTTTTTTATTTTATTTTAAGCTCTGAAGTCATAGTTACTACTTTGCATTCTCTATGTTATCATACAATTTAACCTATTGTATTTGTACTTGTTCTGATATCCAACACAAATATTAAATTCCATCTATAAAAATAAAATCTCAAGTAGCATCCAATGACCCATTGGCTAACACTATTACATTTGATACAGATTTATTTATTTATTAACGGCATTTGATCAAAAAAATCAAATGTAAATCAGATTTCACATGCATGAAATTGATTTCAAGCTGTAAGGTAGCAAAAGTAGCAAGAAAAGATCCGGAAAAATCTCTTGTTTCTGAAGGAAGAGAAGAAGCGTGTGTACTGCATTACAGTCCACCAGCTGTGCTTTAGTAAAAGATACAGGTTTGTTAATGGATCCTGCAAAACATCTACTTTTAATTGAATTTCCCAATTAAATAGCATCTGGGTAAGTCAGCATTAGTTCTTGAAACAGCCTTCATTCAATTAATCCGTGCTTTTCCAGTGAAACCATTGCTGACAGGAAGCATACTGCCTTTACAGACAGACTTCCACTGCTAATTAAGAGGACAGTCAGGTGCTTAAATCTGAGATAGAAACCTAAGATTCACTTGTTTCAGAATAAACTTAATGACTGGAATCCTAACACCCTAACCTGCAAACTACACTTGAACAAAAGTATTCATATTTAAGATTAAATGAAAGGTAACATAAATAAGAAAAAAGATCAGTTTCAGAAACAGAGAGTTCTGTATCACTGAAACAATAAAAAAATCTAGCGCTTAAAATACTTTTATCAAAAGTTTGCTACGAATTTTGCAAAAACCTGGACAAGAATACATGGAGATGAGAGGTTTCCCTAATCTTTAGTCAGCAGCACGTTAAAACAATTACAAGTGAACTTTCCTGTGCCTATTCATGTTTCAGAAACAGACACCAGCATGACAGGTCTACAAAACCTTTTAAGTATCAGGCCAATAAACTGAAGCACTTAACTGTACAGAAAACTTTTGCTTATAGCTGCTCTAGGAATGAGGACCAACAGTAGCTATATCGTGTGCGTGAATGTTAAAGTTTTAAAGTCCTCTTTTCTTCCCTATGTAGCAACATAGTTCAATTACTTAGCACTTTTTCTACACTGATTAAAAATAGACTGCAGAACTGTACTTTGGTTCATCTACTTGTATAAGGACTTCACTACTTGCCCTATTCATCTTTAGGAAACTGAAAGCAGCCTTAGAACACAGCTCTTCAGCAGAATGGTCCCTTATGTGCACCACTACATTTACTCACTCTGTTAGCAAAATAAAGTGTAATTTTTATTTTTTCCCTACAGAATAGTGTGATGATAGTACTGCTAAGACAACATAAAATGAAGCAGATTTTCTTCATATACACCAAGACGGTTCATTGACTAAGCAGTAGTTTTGAGCATTAACAGATCCTATTAGTTGATGCAGGGGAAGGTGGAAGATGAGAGCCAAATTGTATTCTAGTTGGTCAAATCCTTTAACTGTATCCAAACAATGAATACTCTAACAAAGAGAAAGAATTTCAAAAAACTTTCCAAAAGCAGAAATGCCCTTTCAAAAAAAAAACAAAAAACAACTAGGTGCTACGAATCACACATCTTTCCAAGCTCTTTGATTTAAGGTAGGGCTAATTCCAACAAAGCATTTAATTTTGAGGTGTACAATCCATTTGCACATCGGTCAATTCTCCATCAAAGTAAATGGTGAGTGAGCCAAAGGAAGGGAAAATCACGGTGGCCCGCTACAGGCTAAATGGAGGAGGCATGGATTCATTAGGTGCAAATAATGAAGTGCAAAGGCAGCCATGCACAACAAGGGGCTCTGAGTACTTACCAAGGGGTGGAAAAGAGCGGACAGGGCTTGTGTCCCTGCTACTTTCACGGCTGGCCTCCCGACTGCACCCCTGACTCACACTAGGCCGAGGAATGCGGCTGCCTCGTGCTAGTATGATTCAGGGTACAGACAAACAGCAGCACAGAAGGGAGAAGACATAAGAAAAGTTGTAGTTTTAATGCAATTCTCTTTTCCAGAAAGATCAAAGATGTATTTCTAAGAAAAGGCACTTATGATTATGTTGCATTTAAGTATTAGCTGTTTCCACACACTTTCTTGATTGTATTAAATTACATTAAGCATAGCCAGTTCAAATTAACTATTTCTTTGTACAGCTACAAAAGTGGATTTATCAACTCTTTACAGAATGGTTGAAACACCTTGAAAAAGAGAGAGTGAATAAGGAATGAAAAATAATCCAATCAACAATAACACAAATGAAAACTTAAGCTTTCTTAAGATGTAAAAACATTACAGCTGAGGTAAAGATCAAAAATACAAGATAAAAACCAAGAACAGCGGCAATACCTCTGAAATCAATGTTTTTCAATAAAGCATATTAAAGTGCAATCAGGTTATACTGTGAGAGATACGAAGCATGACGTTCATTTTTGTACCATAGAAGTATATATACATGCACACATATCCAGAGGACACAGAAGTTATTAATATTTTCAAAATGGTAGCACTTTCATTTAAAGGATGTGATACTTCGGGGAGAGGGAATTAAGAAGAAAAGAGATGAAAAAGAGAAGGAAGAAATTGAGGAGAAAGAGAACAACTACTGCATTTTGATAGCACAAAACTCTCAGCTTAAATTTTAAAAACCGTCTTGTGTATCAATTACTAGTCTCAGCATCCAGGCACGTTTTACGATTTTATCTATATGTATTTTAATTTTACCATCTACCAGTAATTAAATGCAAGCTGTAGTTATCTAGCACGTAAAGCAAAAAGGCCTATGAAGAAAACAAGTTTTTGTTTTTTTTTTTTTTTTTATTAATTCTTACCTACTGACAATCTGGAAGGACTAGCTTCTCTACTGCATCCCTGACTTCGTGGGATTTTGCTTCGTTTTTGTGCAGTTGCAGGATTCACTAACACTCTCTGAACCCCTGTGTTCATAGTAGAAAGTGTGGTTGTTGTCAAAACTCTTCCAGGAGATCCAGATCTACTGCCAGCTGAAGGTAAAATAAATGAATGTAAGTAACAACATAAAAGATTAAAAAAAAAAAAGATTTAAAAAATAAACAAAACAAAAACACATTAGCAGTAAAGTGGTGGTATATTGAAATGGTCTGACAAAACTTACAAGGTGAAAATGTGAAATATAAAACCCTGGTGCCCCGGACAAATTCTTATAGCACTACATACAAAGTAGACACAATTATCAACACGAAGCATTTGGAAATATTATTTCCAATTTTCATTAATAGTTCCAATGTCCCTGACATGGACATTGGTGTATTTTTATTTTTATTTTTTAAGTTGCATGGTCTCACTAATCACATTTTCTATTAAAAATAAAAAAGAACACCTAGAAGGCTAAGAAGAATAACTTTAAACCAATGACTTCATCATTATTGCAGCTCTTTCAATACCAACAATCCTTTATAAAAACAGGTATAATTTTCTTAACATATCAGCTTTTCTTCCATGCTTCTTAAAAGCATGGGTTCTTCAAGCACTACTCTTAGAGAAGATAACTAAAATGTCACTGAAGACAACTGAAATATTCACATTCATTTCTGTGGAGGTTACTCCACAAATTTAAGGAAAACTGTTAACTAAGCTAAAACAAGCTAAAAAAATTGATCAAGACATTCTATTTAAGCACCTTTATATATACATATATATATATATCTTACAGTTTATCAAAATTGTACATTCTGAAGTCCTGTAATAATTTACTTCAACACAGCATACCCACTATGAGAAACTGGTCAATGACCCCTAAAAGTTATCTCCATCCTTTGGTATTTCAGTTGCAGAAAATTTCAGTTCTAAGCCTTAACAAACAATCCATTCTTCTTTGACCAATTTATACAACCAGTTGATATAAATGTACTCATATATCCAGCTGCAGTATTTAAGGAGTCTGACCAAATATATATATATCAAAATCACATAACCCAACCATATGACTACAGCTATGCTATCAGATCTATAATATTAACATGCAACAATCTCAAGTAAATTTCACCGGATACTTCTTATGAGGCATGGTTAAAAAAAAAAGTACAAGTTTATTAAAGCTTGACTATATGGGAAATGAAACAAAATCCCAAACAAAACAAAACATATGCTGGGTGGAAGGGAGAAAACTAAAACAATGTACCATGCATATATTTTCAGATTCATTGTTTGAATTCAAACTCAACGTGGTTATTTAGCAAAATGTCCTTCTCCAAGCTGTGGACCTATTCAGCAGAAACGATCAAGTTTTATACAGCCTGGGAAAGGAAAGCATAACTTCTACACTGAAAAAAAAAAAAAAGCAATTCTATAAAATTGCCATGGTCTGCAAAAATTAAGGGTCTGACAGTTTCTTTATGTCAAGGGCATTTCAACTTGAACTTGATACTATTACTATGTCTTCTCCTCGCTCTCCAATATTTATCTCTAAACCAATGAAAACGTTAGATAAAGTTTCCACTGTCCCAGAGACTTTTAGAAGATTTTCTTTGATAGGTCAGAAACTTGAAAACTTATTCTTGTCAAATTATGCTGATGGAATGCAAACTTTCATTATTCCACCTTCTGTTTAAAATCTGACTTGCAAAGCGTACCACTATTGCCTACATAAACCAAATACAGCTGAAACATATGAAAACATATGAAAATAACCTGAAAATGTTATTCTAACAACAAATGCATTGGCATACTGTTGTCAATACTACTATCAGCAGTGGATCTAAATAACTAAAGCTAATTGAAAGAAACACAGCTACTAAAACAGAATTACAAAATGAGAAAAACCTCCCAACCCTACTGCCTTCTAAATAAAAATTGCATCACATTAGATAAGAGCAGCATATGGAAAAAAGCAAGCAAGAATTTCTGCTGAATAGGGTCCTTAAAATGAGATATGTAAAACAGGTGATCAAACAATGATTTATACACAAATTCTGTAGACTCTTACCACCAATGGGGTTAGCAGACTGTGATCCTGAACAAGTGTAAAGGCAGGATTAGGGTAGGGGTTTATAATCCATGAAGAGGGTGGGAGCAGAGCAGATTTTAAAATGGATGGCAAATGGAAATAAGAAAGCTTTAGTCATTTCACACAGGAAAAAAAGCCACAAGGGGGTTATGCTAAAGCAGTGCTTTTAAGTAGCTTCCACAATTGAAGAACTAAGCTCAGATGCTATGTACAAAGCAGATGAAGCAAAGCTGCACAAGCAAATTACAATTCTTCAGCTTTCTAATCAACAACTGGGTAATACTGAAGAATTACATTTCAATTAAACATGAAAATGTAGCCTTCAAGTTACTTTAAAAGAATACTGAGTTGCCAAAGAAGTTCAAAAAATTCAACAGCTAAACAAAAAATACACACAAGGCCAAAACATATTTTTGTTTAAGACAGACAGTAAAGGAAGTGAGTTACAAGTGACGTGGATGACAAAAAAAAACTTTCACAATGACACATCTGAAAAGACTTGCATATAATTTTGGGTTTTCCTCTTTCATAATTTTATGTCTAAAAGAAAGAATGTTTCCATTCAGAAACTGCATTCTTTTTTTCTGAATGAAGACTGTAATAAAATTTTAGTATGCCTTGCTGAATTACCTGCCAAGCAAACAGAAAATAGGAAGGAAAAAATTGTTAAATTTTTTCCATGGATAAAGTTAGAATAATGGGATATATATAGTATGCACATTTATTTTCTGTTACAAAAGTATCCTCTGTAAAAGCATTCGGATTTGCAAGTCTTTCATGTAATGATCTTTGAACAAAAGTACGGAATAGTTTTAACCCTAACTTTATGTAAGGGTCTGTGTGACAGTGGCTTTTTGTTTAAGAAACATAAGCTTGAATCTAATATGGAACTGTTCTCCTACTATAAGTAGAGGAGAAAAAATAATCCCGTGTGTGTGTGTATGGAACCATCATGAATCTTGCAACACCCAAACAGCAGGTATACAGTGCCTGACAATTCTCCTTCACCTGACCATTTGTATTTGCCCTGTTTATCTTCCTTAAAACATCTTAGAATTTTTGTTCTCCCCCACTTACAGGTTATAATGAGATAAACTGAAGGCATCAGTTCTGAATAGAAGTAGTGACAAAATGCTCTAAATTAAAAGAGCACTATTCATATATTTAACTTTACATATCATCACCTACATAGACACACACACCTAGTTATTTCAGTATCAATTCAGCTTATCTCTTTAGATATTGATACTGTGGAAAAATGAATTCGTTTGGAAAAAACTTTTGATCATTTCTAAAAAAAAAAAAAAAAATGGAAAAGCTTCAGGTTGTTTCCCTGAACATATGGTCAGTTTAATGTAATATGACATTCAAATAGTAACCTAAAACTTCTCATATGATAAATGTAACATCTGCCCCCCCCCCAATAGTTTATCAAATACCTTAAGAATTTATCAAATTTCTTCAAACTACAAGTATATTTTCAAAAAGCTTATTTCACATCTTTCCTAATCCCAACAAAAAGAGTGTTGCAGGTATTGCTCACTAAAGGGATTTGACAAGACATCCACTCTTGGTCACTACATTATTAATTCAAATATTCTTTGCTTACGATACGGTTTAGTTATCTTAATACTGAAATAAAACAAGTCTTTCACAACCTTTGTCACAGGCAATAATTAGATTTTATTTTCAAGCTCTCATCCTACAAACAATCATGGGATTAGATAGCAGTCCAGAAGTTTACTTGAGGAGAACTTCTGTTACTGAATTTTGTTTCATACTTCATAGCTCAGATTTTCTAAAAAATTTATTTCACAAAAATTGCAAGCATTGGATCAGATTTAATCCAACTGTAATTTATGGAAAACGAAGTCTATAATGCAAAAGTGAATGGGAAGTACTCTAACAGATAATTGTTTATGCCATTAAACACAGAAGTAAGGTTTATTAAAGTAAAGTTGATATGGTTAGTCATGGCAAAAATAATTACAAAATTCAAAGTCTACATAACTTACTAGCTTTATAATATTTGACTTGTCAAACTACAGGATTGGTTAATTTACTTAAATTTTATCATTAGTTTCTTTTCATTAATTACATTGCATTTCAATTAATTAAAATATGCTTAATGCATTTCACTAAATGAGACAAAGAAAACCTGAAAACTACAGTTAGGTTAGTCAGAAGATATCTGCTGCAGACATCAGATAACATGAACAGATGACCATAGGTCAGCCAGCACCAAAGAATGTGAAGCAGTCAGGTCTTTTTAATTAACAACAGACTGCTCAACTAGATCAGAAATTTTGCATTTGGTTTCATTTCTAAGCACACACAGAAAATTGTTGTGGATCAGCTGACAAACAGTAAGGTGTTTGTTTTAAACTTCTGATTTCAATGCAAGCTAAAGAATCAATTATAAAGTCAGGGTTTAGTGTTTTTTTACTCCAAAGAAGAGTTAAGTGAAGGTAATCTCTGTAATACCAAAAATGAGTATATATCCAAGAGCTAGAGCCTAGCCTAAAATAAAAACCAGTATTTCTGGCTGAATAAGTAAGACTTTTTGAAAAACAAAAGATAAGGTTTTAAAGCTAACATTGAAGGCACCATTCAGCCTACCCAATTTTCTGTATTACTTGTATATGTAACTGACACAGATGTTTACTGGTATTGTGCGTTGGATGGCGGGGGAGGTGGGGACGAGGGAAGAATGTTGAGAAGTTATAACTGAAGACAGAATTTAATTTCCTGTTACTTTATCTAACTGAACCAGCAAACTAAGACCTAGCCTAGTATTTTGCCCAGAGAAAAACAACATGAATCAGAAAAGCATGCAAATACCACTGACCCAAAACACTGAAAAAATACCTTCATTTTTCTCTGGCGATGAAGAACCTAAGGCATAGAACAACAACTCAGTATGTAGCTTTTTTTTAATTAACTTTGACTGTAGCCATTGGTCAATGAATATATGCTTAAGCATTTAGCCTTTTTATCAAACATATCTGAGAAACGGAAAATACATACGCTGAGACTGAGAGACCACTTTGGTTCTACTCCGTCCTCTGGAATCTGTTTTAGAGTTTCCAATACCAACAGAAGGCGTTGAAAGCTTTGTTCGTACACGACCTATAAAATAGAATTCGCATTAAATGAGTTTTTCAACAGCAATGTAGAAAGCAAAGCATTAGTTGCATCTACTAATATTTTCTTATGTTTCTGTACATAAAAACGAAGCACAATGTAACTGACGAAAATTCACTTGGGATAATTAGTAGATATTTGAACACCTTGAAAGACTTCAGAGTTGAGGGATCAAAATACTTCTAATGCTACATGCTTCAGTAAACAATTTACACGTTACCATTTAAACATGCTGAACTAGATCTTGATTCCTATATAAATATGTTGATTACATTACAAAAAGGGAAATGCATGAAATACAATAGGCAATATATCCACTAATGTAGCGGATACAGTCTTCTCATGATTACTTATGGCTGTAATTATACTTCTGCTATCATCAACTACAAAATGAATCTTGATCATCTGTCGAATAGGGTTCTCAGGCTTCTTCTTAGCTTCAGTGTTCTTTTTACAAACCTCAATACTAACTTTCCTATTACTGGGGATTCTACTGTCTTCTTGGCCTTGGTCATAGTGACTTCTACTGGAATTTCCAATGCATTTATTTACAGCAATTTGCAAAGTCTAAGTACATTTAAGTACATCTAAGTGTCAGCATAAGGAAGTACTACTCTTCTCAATGGATAGAAGAACTGACGAACAACTGAAACAATCAATTCACTTCTCTCCAGTATGCTAAATGATCTTATCTCTGGGTTAAATCTTTCTGCATTATTAGCCATATTCCACTATGTTTAGTGAGTCCAGTGGAATTAACAAGGTTAGGAAGACCCTTGTTGGACGAGTTGTATGCGTTACAAGAAACCAAAGGATTATTCATTAAAATATATATATAGTACAGTTCTGCACTGCTTCCTAAGCCAACCTCTCAAACAGTAAAAAAACAACAAACAACAGCAAAAAAACCCGACAACGCTAACCATACTTCTTCAAAGTTTCATAAACAAAACCCAAAAAGCTAGTGCAACATGGACCTAACTCAACAAGTAATCCACTTTTACAAACAGCACAATTAAAATGTTTTCTGGACACAGAGAGACAATATTTGACCCATAATAATTAGGTAAACAGACTTATTTAGTTCTAGGCTCTTTAAGCTTTCCACACCAGAATTTGGAGACCAACCAAGTTAACATTATTCATCCAACTAGAGGGAATAACCATAGATGAGAGTCTATAAAAAGAGAATCAGGATAAAGGAGGTTATTCACTAAACTACTAGAAAACTGTATGTTAGCAAGACTAGTTCAATGAACTAGTCCAAACTCTACTAGTTATCCCTGTAAAATAGTACTGTTTTCCCAGGGAATGCTGAGACTGCAAGGCATATAAATTTGTTCAGAATTTGTCCCAAAAACATGGGAATACAGTGTGCCACTATTTCACTGCTATGTGAAATTACCAATTGAAACCTGGTTCAATTTCAAAGTAAAAACAAAAAAAAATAGTTTGCATTTGTAAGGCAAAAGAGTTCACTCACATTGAATCTCTCCAACCATTCACTAATGACAGGTTTAAACATTAACAGCATATTGAAAATTAATTATCAAGTCTCTAAGAGATGAGTAATAGCAGCACTTGCTTCCCAGAGCATAAGCACATTTGATGAATTTTCTGTGACAAAATTTGCTTAAAAAAACTATAAAGCTCCTGTATTTTCACACTGAAAATGTTAAGCAATGACACTTCTATTGCAGATGAATACTTGAGAATTAAAATAAAAGCAAAAGAATTTTAAAAATACTATGACAACCAAGTATTAGGTGCATAACCTATCTGAAGTTATGAATCTCCACAAAGCCCCAGAAAGACCACATTTTACTTTCAAAGCTTAATTTGCATCAATGGAAATATGAAGCTGAAAATATTTTCTTACCATCTTCAGAAGCTGTTCCTAAACAGAAAAAATAATAAAATACATGATATTCAAAACAGTACTGTGTCTTCAATTCCTTTTTTGAGATCAATCTTAAGAATCTGGACAAATTTTATTAAGTCAGGAAGAACTCTAAAGCTTGCATTGCAACTCCATTATTGAACTGAAGCAGAATTATCAAGAAACATCCATACTACACTTTTAGTGTTTTACAGTAAGTTAATATATAGCACCACCTTCCAAACTTGTCACAAAAACACGGGAAACAAAAATAGGGAAAAAAACTAAGCCAATTAAATGAGATCCTGATCAAAAGAGATATTACAAATATTCTAGTACCAGCTCTTTTGAAAAAATAAGACATACTATTTTAAAAACATTTCTGAGAAAAACACCAAAAGAACAGAATTTCCCACACTGGACAGTGATATTTCAATAAAAACTGCTAGCAAGGAGAATTTCTACAAATTAAGTCTGTGACTATTCTAAAAATCTACATATATGAGATCAAGTTTTGCTCAGAGAAGTGATTAGATATAATCTGAGCATGCTGTAACCAGATCACACTTGAAGTATGCCATGTTTAACAAGGGCAGACTGACAAAATGAGCCAGACAAATCTGACATCAGTACATATGAATTTATGAGAAACTATCTGAACTCTAATGTCTCTTGAAATAGATCTGCTTATTATGGGAAAATGTATATACACTATCAGTGACAAAAATGGATTAAAAATCAAAAGGGTAATCCCATTTTTGGGGATTCTATACTGCTCCTGCCTTGTAGGAGAATTCTGACGATTCAACACCTTCTGCTATCCTGAATCTTCCTAACATTGACTTCTTCATATTATAGTATCCTTGAGCCATTCCCTCTAAAATGTTGCTTGGCGTAAATTTTGATCCTTCTTCACAAAGTCAGAAATATTTATGCAGGTGATCCTCAGTTTTCCCAAATCAAATTTGCTAGTCTGCATTTAGAAACGAAACAAAAAACAAAAACCAACCAACCAAAAACAACAACAACCACCAGAAAATAACATTCTTTTACAGCTGCATCTTGGAAAACTGTTCTCAGCAACACCTAAGCCAGACTAACAGCGCTAGCTTGTCCTAGAAGGGGTAGTTCTGCTTCTCTTTTCTTTATCTTTGTGCTACCAACCACCTGGTTCGGACACCTGAAGTCAGTTCCAAGAATTAAAACAAAAACAAACAAAAAAATGCACAATTCATTTCTGCTTTATGTAATGAGTTTTCCAAAGTTTGTTCAGCTCCAGTGGTTCCCAACAGAGTATTACAAAGAACTAGTGAAAGACGATTAGTGGCAGAAGGAAAAAAAAAATATTTCTTGCAGGTAGCAGTTTGATCAGATCATAAACCACAGTTTGAGAGTCAAGGTGTGTTCATTTTGTTTTGCATGTCATCTTTACAGATTATCCTATAGAAAAAAAAACACGTTGCTCTGATAAACTGTGTAGCACTTTCCCTACTTCTTCTAAACAGATGTGCGGGACACCTTCCACTAGGTGTGACTACTGGTCTCAATAAAAGAAAAAGACTATACATGTGTCCTTCAGAAATTTTACTCCTGGTGAAAATGTGCAAAAACTAATAAAAGCAAATAAACATTTGGAACAGCCTAAATCTAATGCAACACAAGGAAATCTGGTATGGAAATAAGTGAGAAAGACACTACAACACTGCATGAGAAAAATAATATCTTATTAAAGTACACTTGCCATTTGCAATACTCAAAAATGGCTAAAATTCTTTCCCAACATATCTCTTGAAACTGAAGATCTGCACTTCATATCACTTGGGATTCAGGGTTTTTAGAGGTCTACCTTCCTGTTGTTTTCATTTCTATGCGTGTTTTGTATAATCATTTCCTCAGGAGACTCAGTAATCTAAGAAAAGGAAAACAATACCTGCCTTGCTTCCAGTGAATTGCTCGTTCTTCAAAGCATATATTGTTAAAACACATGTGCCAAGAATTATGAATTAAGTAGCAAACATAGTTGACTTGTGAAGTGTTCCCCAGCAATAAATTACAACCAGAATTATCAAACATCAAACTGAGACTCTGTCACTTCGTTATATGGGAAGTAATACTTGCACACACCTGAAATAGTATAATGAGCACTATGAGAAACCTGATTCACTGTCGCTGTGGAATTAGGATAAAAACATATGCCAACTCCCTCCATGAGTTTTAAGAAAATTAGCACTCAAGTTTACCTGGAATACTTGGTAAACAATTTAAGCAGGTAGTTCTTCTTAATAAACTATTACTGAATAGAATTACATTGGATTATATGACTTACAGGCACTTAAAATTATGTGGTTAAAACAGATTCTGATGGGGTACTTTTAAAAGTAAGATTTTACTTTTTTTTAATAAAAAAACACTTGTAATTATTTGTCTCTTCTGCTTTCCCATTGCTGTTCTGCCAAAAAGTCAAAAAAATGACTTCAAAGGTGAAACTATGGAAGAACATGATGAAACTAGACCTAGTTAAGGCATTTATTCATTACAGAACTGCTCTGTAATTAACAGAGCTTTTATTTATTTTTCAAAATGGGAGTAATATCCAATTTCTGATAAAGTTTCTGTTGCTGATACAGATCAATCATTCAAAACGACAAATACATATACAACATACATATTAAGACAAAGATTGCATAGACGTTAATGAAATACTACAGTACTTGTTAATTAACAGACATACAGTAAACATCAAATATTTCACATAAAAGACACTTTAAAATAATTAATAGAAGGCAGACAATTTCTTACCATCCATCTTGTCAGAAGTATCCTCTTTGTTGAAAAAGTAGGCAAAGAAACATGGAAAACTTAGTGTGTTAGAATAAAGGTGTTCACAGAAGAGTCATAAAACATTAATTAAGGAAAATACATTAATATTAAATCAGCAGACATGTCTATCTAATTTGTGCATGTATAAGCTAACTTAAGTAAAATTGGTTTCCTTCAGCTCAAGGTATTGCAGAATGGGGTACAAGTACCCTTCAAGGGATACTGGATCTTCTCTGTATTACCCAGATTTGAGCAAGGCCTTATATTTTTAAGGTATTAATCAACCGTTTCTTGCTTGGTGTTCAACAGCTACTGAAACATCAATATACATTTATGCCATTACTGAACTACAGTATTTCAATTTTCTACAAAACTTGGTACTTAAACATGAAGTCCCTTCATTGGGTAAGGTACAGAAAGGCAATAATCACAATCACAATAAAGACAGGCAAAATGGGAGAAAGTTCCACTCTGGTTTAAAGCATTAAAGATTTACCAGTTCAGTGCGAAGGCAGTGCATATTCTGACAGTATAAATCAGAATTAAAATATTTAACGTGAGATACATGATTACAGCTCAAGTCTCCTCAAAAAGGACATTAATAATTGACTAGCTTTGCTATCCTTAACATTCAGAAAAACTAAAGTAGAGAATGTCCTCCTGCTTCTAGAACAGGTCTTAACAACAAAATAAAAACTACAAGAACATATAGATACAAATAAGAATTATTCTATGAATAATTATATTAATAATGAAGTGGGAAGGGGTAAGTGGAGACAATTACAAACTACTATGCTTATGAATTTGCCATCTGAGGCTCTACATTTTTCAGTGGTTTAATCAAAAGGCAGATATTTCTCTTTAAATAAGCATGAGAATGAGTCAGGATGAAATTGAAAAGTACTCCTTTTGCATGGTTGTAAATAAACCTTTGTCTCCTTCACTATTACTACCCTTATACCATCCATAATAGGATGTAACTTTTCTACTGTCTGTTGCTAGTATCACATTGTTATCACTTCAATTCAACATTGTATTATTTTCTACATCTTTTCTGACTACATCTGCCAGAAAGACAAAACTTTCCAGCTATTCAAATCTGTCAAGAAAAAGCTGACTTGTCCTGTTGCACTCCAAAACAAACTAAGCAACACTCTCATCTTGAAGAATAATCATCCCACCTATTTCAGGCTTTGAGGGATTATGTTGGGAGGAACTGAGAATTCCCTCAAGTGATAACGACAACAAGCCTATCTCTTCCCCCAAGCAAACTGAGCAGCCTAACTTCAATGTCCACCTTCTTCCCAGCAGGTTCTGATTCACACTAACTAGGACACACCCCTACGTTAAAGGCCAGTTTCAAGGAGAGTATTCCTATTCAGCAGCACTGCCAATACTCAAAGTTGGTCCTAAAATCAGTGATGTTTAGACCACTTCAAGTAGGAATTGATAACAAAACAATCAACTCATTTAAAATAGGTTTTAACTAAAATTATAATTAACACAACCGAAATGAAAAACATAGCTTACGTGTGTGTATACTATCATCTCCCAAAACACAACATCAGTTGAAAAGTAGAAGTTTAAAAAAAATTGAAAAGGTTGAATTCAAAAAGTTTATATATATATAGTGTGCTTATAATATATATAAACTTCTCTGCCTCTCCTGTGATCACGTTTGGCAATACAGCTATTAGAACTTGCACCCTTGGCAATCTAGCAGCAAGTATACAAGTTGAGAACTTCACCCCTATACTATGGATAGCCTAAAAACAAACAAACAAACAAAAAAAAAAAACATAGAATAGAATCTCCTGAGTTGGAAGGGACTCCTTGTGAGTCTAACTCCTGGCTCCACACAGAACCACCCACAAATCAAACCCTATGTCTGAGAGCATTGTCCAAACACTTCTTGAACCCTGGCATGCTCACTGCTGTGACCACATCCCTGGGGAGCCTGTTCCAGCGCCCAACTACCCGCTCAGTGATATGCCTCATGTTCCTTTATTCTCCCCATAGGCTGATTTAATTTAAACTTGGAAGTTCTAGTATCTAAAAACCACCACTACCAGAAGTGTTTTCCCACTAGCTTGTAATCTTTAGAACTTTCTAACAGCAAGCATTCCTATCAATGAAGATTATCACCTAGATAAAAACTTGCATGCTGTTTCACGAACATGCTTCAGAAGATTCCTCTGAAATCAGCATTGCATACTGTTGTGTAAAAACACTTCTGTATTACTTGAAGCAGCCACTACTTAACACAAAGATGTCTCATTAGCTGACTATTTTACAACAATGCTAAAGAGTTGAGAAAAAACAGGAAGTCAAGAGTTCTGATGCCGACTTCCTGATTATTTCCGAAAGCAAAAAAAAACCATGATCACCACCTGCTGTTATTGGAAGCTATCACTCCTTCCAATACTTAGTATAATTCCAGATCAACACATTTAAAGATCGTAGTACGGATATATGCTTTAAATCAGCATTCTTCCAGCACAAGAAAAATAAAACATCCAGCAAAATCAGCAACTTACCTGAGAAGACATCTTCTTCTGCAACATTCCAACAAAAGTAACAGTGACAGTTTTTCAAAAGAAGCAGTGTCTTCCCATAGCTTCTTGATGTAAAGCCTCAAAAATATTTCACAGTATAGTAAAGATGTTTCCCTCACCTAGTGAAGCATAAGATCCTGGAGGTAGACCAGCTGCTGACAAGCGCCCAGCTCCAGCTGTCTGTACAGCAGCATGGCGAGCTTTTGCACCTGCGGCAGCATTAACATCAATGTCACTGCGAGACCTCTGCAGGGTTCCTGGGCTTGGAACACTTTTGATGCTGCCTGAAACTAACAAACAAGCCAATTAGCTGGTACGAAATTGAATGAATTTTATTTGCAAGGTTAATGTTTTCTACTGCCACAGCATACCTGCAAAAAGTACAGAAAACAATACCATATAATGGAAGTCAAGTCAATATAAACACAGGATTAAAAAGACATTAAGCAAAAAAATGTGGCCAAAAGGTAGCAAAATACTGTAATTTTGGCTATGAAGTGCAGATAAAGAACAGTTCATTTTACAATATTAATAATCTTAAGGACAAAATATTACCTTTTAACAGTATGTGCTCCCCCCAATACAAATTAGGTAATAATGGACATTTCTGGGGTTTATTACATTACTAAATGCTTCACAAATGTAATAAAATTTACAGCAGCCTTTGCGATACTGAGAGAAGATAACATTTCCACACTTGAGCTAAGGTAAAGCCTTGGGCAAGCTGAATGAATACTATGAGTTACTTTTGGCTTCATGTTTTGTAAAATGTTTTTTATTCACTTCCTGTTATGTGTCAAATGTTTACTATTCACTTAACTTTCACTGTTTTCCCCCCATAACTGTTTCAGTACCCAGAAAACAAGCACTCTCAATTACTGGCCACTTGTAAAAATGAGTCCTATGATTTCTTTGGCTAGAATTACAAAGACATCCTGTAAAAACAGAACAAAGATTCAACTCTGAAAACTCAAGACAAAAATTGAACTGTTTCAATCTACATTTTTTATTTGGTGTTTTTTTTTTTTAATTTTTTTTTAAATCCCTTCTCCATGAAGAGCAGCAGCTACTTGGGAATAAACGAAGGATATAAGGAGTCCTTCAATTCCAATTGTGATAAGCCTAATTATAACAAATGGACAATAGAATAATGCTTTGTTTCTTTGGGAATGCCTGCTCCATGACAAAACTCCAGAAGATTATTGATGAATGGTTCCAATACATAGCAAATTATGTTTCTTACTTTCAACAACTGAAAAATACATAAAATCCGAGCATAAAAACCATAAAATACATTTTAAAAAAAATTAAGTTGCATTTTAAACTTTTAATTCAAAGAATTTGTTCTAAGTGTTACGTGCTTATATAGCATAGGTTTACCTCTGCCTGCAAGGCTTGCTGGGCTGGCTGCAGACCATTTAGAAGATAGAGGACGACTGGAAGAAAAAAAAAAAAGTCAATAAATGCAGTTAGTAGGGGCTTTTAAAAATGCGTCTGGTATATCAGATCCAAAAAGCAACAATACACAGTGAACTGAGAGGGAAAAGACAATGTGTTCGTTTTTGTTTTTTTTTTTCCCCTCTTGCCTTCTACTTTTTCTGAATAGTTTGGAGACACATTACACACAGACTGCTAAGGAAAACGCAATCATCTTATTAGATCATCTTTTGTATTTTATAGACAGCTTCATCATAAAGCATTCATTCTTTGATAAATAATAAGCATAATTTGCTAATACAAAGATCCAGTCACAGAAACATTTAAGGTAACCACTACATCGTTTTAACCACAGGCTTGATCTTCTAAATCATCCATCATACAAAAATATTGGGAGCTAAACAAAAAGACTGATTTATGAAAGAAATTATGTTGTGTCTGCAGTAACAGCGGAAAGAGGTGAAATATTTGTAGGCCTTCTCCAGTCCCATAACTGAGAATTCAATTACAAATTAAGTAAAAATATGCTGGATCCACAAAGCAGCTAGATTGAATTCTCCTTGCTTGACTGCTAGAGGTTCCCATGGTTCATAAAATGAAAAAAAAGGCATGTCTCTTCCTCTGTGTTTTCTCTTCATTCTCCCTTTAACTTTTACTGAAAAAGCTGGTAGTTGGCAAAGCATAATCGATCAGTCTATTTAAGTTAAACTGTGAGCCCTTCCAGCTGCGTGGTTCAAAATGCTGAAATACAGCCAGCAGGAACAAAGAAAAGCAGAAGTCTAATAGAACGAAGTAGCAGATAGATGAGCAAAATAGCGAGTGGCATGATACTTTATTTGTTCATTCATCTATAGCCATCTAAGTATCTCCCTGGGAAGGTCTGTGGTCATTTCATCAATAGTCAAACTACAACCATGTAGTCTAGAGTCTCAGTTTTAAATCAGGAGAGAAAAAAGTGGAAAAAAAGCCTTTCTAAATTTAATATCGGGGGTGGTGCTGGGTGTTGCATAATACTGTATATTTACCTGAGTTACTAGCTCAGGTGCTCAAAGGTAATACGGATGTCAGAATTGTTTGTTAACTCTTCATGAAATACCAAGTTTTTGCAGCTTACTATAAACAATCCAATTCAGTGTTTTCCTGACATTAATAACTGCCGTTTTGGAGATACTTTGCTGCAAGTAAATCCTGCATACATCCTTACAAGGAGCTTCAAATAGAAGACAGACAATTGTTACAATTTCAGCACTTACACAATCTACTGTGACTGACATTTCATTAAATCAGTTTCATATAGGTAGAGCTGGTTTTGTAACAAGTCGCCAAATTTCCTCATCCCATAATTCAATTTAAAATTATTGTCAAACCATGATCAAGAAAATTTCTAAGTACAGGGGTTCAAAAATAATGAAGGATCAGACTTTTAGCAAAACCACACCCATAAGTTAGCAAATGCAGGGAGAACTCAGCAACTATGTTAGAAGCTAGAAATTTAACTGTGTTAAATGGGGAAAATAATATGCATCTTAATGCAAAATTACTGAAAACTCAAAATGTATTTCCAATATCTTATTTTCTATTAGTTCTCATTTTACCCCTTCTTTTCTGTATTATGTTCAAACAATTGGCAACTTGTATATCCTGCAATACTGGAAGTAACACTTACCTGAGAATTTAAGAGTATTAAGATTCCAATTTCTCTGTAACTTAGTTTTCATTATTAGTAAATTGTTAACAATACTCTGATTTTCAGATGGGCAATATAGATTAATTTAAATAAGAGCAATTGGTCTTTGAATAAACTTTTTTTTTTCCTTTGAGAAAGTTTTCATTTGTTTAGATTCAGAAATAGTTATGTGACTCTTACTTGAGGCTCTCCTGTGAGCTGGAGGATGACCTGTCTGACTGAGGGAGAGATGCTATACTGCCAGAATTCTTCAAGTAGGTCTGAAGGCTTCTCTGATAAGGTGGTTCAAGAGAGTTGTATAGAATCTCGGCTTCACTAGGAAAGTGATTTCTAAGACCCAGGTAAGCCCTGCAGAATAAGAGAATAACCAAATATAATTGCTCTGTTTTCTTCAAAATATAGTCAGGAAGTAAAAGATGACAAGTCTTTTGGAAAAGGAAGTCAGATCAAAAATATGTAATACATACAACTTTGCTCACCAAATCATAAAAAAGCATGAAAAATTGACTGAATTAATCTTTTCAAACTAACAAGCTCTCCATCCTCTGAAACTCTCAGGTTCACTTACTGATTCCAAGGGTTAGCAAGAGAAATTATTCTCTAGCCCACTCACTAGTCAAAGCACTGCAGTTTTTTGACGAGTTCATTCACAGAAAAAATGAATGATTATACAGCAATATCAACTTTTATCACTCCTGTTTCAGGAGAATCCAAAAATGCTGTAAAATGGTAGTAATTTCCTCAACTTTTAGAACATTTTTTTTTGTGACAGAAAATAGGTATTAATTCAAGACTCCAAGAACAGAAATGTCACTTTTCAACGTAACTTATACCCTCTTCTTCACAGGTGATCAGCCAACCACGACAGATATATTTAGACTCTTCTATCCCTCATGTAAAACTGCCAAATTTTCAGAATAAAAAGTAGTCAAAACTTACTTTCTTGCCTCCACTCTTGCTTCTGCATCAGCATCATGAATGCCCTTCTTGATCGTTTCAACTAAGACTGCAGCATGCCTAGAAGACAGACATTTTTTGGACTATTTTGCTTCTACAAATTCAATTTGAAATAGAAGAGTTTATTTAGTATTTCTCTAAGTAAATAATAGCTGAGAGAGTAGTTCTAAGGTATGAAGTAAACAAATGTTTAAGTACACCAATGACATGCACCTTCTGTAGAGGTTTAAGTAAGCTTCTAGCTATTTCCTCATCTGAAGGTAGAATCTATGTCTTCTGAAAAACTAAAAACCTATAATCATGGCAGGCAGAAGTTAAAAAATAATTTTAAAATAAAAAAATAAAATAATTTAACAAAACAGACCAAGGCATACTTTTCATTTTCTCCAACAAATAAAAAGTTAAAATGCCTCTTAAGTTTATTTTTTGAAATTCTGAATACATGTAAACACACATTTTAATAGTGCATTTATTTGGATCAACCAGGCACTAAAAGAAGCAATACAACAATACAATATAAAATGTAACAATGCTTCCAGAATGACTATTTACTCAAAACATGGTCCTAGTAGCGATAAATTTAAAAAAAAAAAAAGTCTGTACACTGCCTATAGAGTATAATTGCAACATTAGGTAAGAACAATCTAGGACCTACGGTACCATACAGTTATAAGATAGCTCAGTTCAACTCCCAGCTCTGCCACAGACTGCGATGGCTTACAAATCACTTCATGTCTTCACATGTGAATTAGTGATAATACACTTCTCTTTACAAGACATTACAAGTATCCCAGCAAAGGGAAAAAAAAAATAAAACAAGAATTTGCACAGGGTTGCATGGTTAGACACCACAGAGTTTAACTGGAAATCATGCATCAATATGAAACATTAATTTGACTTTGTGGCAAATCAATTTAAGCCATTCAGTTGTCTTACACATAGAAATAAAGATATGGTCATAAAGTCTCAAAGCTGACTGACTCATTTGGACAAAGTCTCAATTATTTTTTTAGTTAGACAATAGTTTCCCTATTTTCTTTAAATTCTTTTAAGCCATCATAATATCACCTTGTTAACGCAGTACCAGTAATGTCAAGGTATCATTTTTTTTTTAAAAAAAAAAACATTGAATTATAGGTGTTAAACTACTACACTATGCTGCAGATGTTGTAAAGAATCTAAATACTTTTTGGTCATCAGGAAAAAGGAAAAAAATCAGTATGACAACCATCTTAAGTTTTTTTTTATCAGAACCCTTATTAAAATGATGGTGATACCCACAACAATCAATGGAACACAGAAGAAGAGGACACACCAAGACTAATTGCTTCCACCTTCCACTTAAAAGAATTATACTTTTCAGACACACATGCACATATAGCATTTCAAAATTCTCAAAAAAAAGGTATTTTGTTTAAAGACAGTAGCTTTATTGAAATGGAAAAATATTTCCCCTAACACATCAATAGCAAGAGAAAGGGGGGGAAAAAAAAAGATTACTAAGTTTGCCTTCCCGGAAATTCATCTCTGAAAGCTTTTTGCATAGGACTTCTAAGATCAGCACATGCTGTAAGAACACCAAAACAGCCAGTCAGAGCAAACAAAAATTGTAGTGACAAACAGATTTTAACTAAACCCTCCCTTTTTTTTAATCTGTACACAGACACAGACTGATATAGATAATGTGACCTCACCAGAATAAAAGGTAACCCTGGAACTGGATGAGTTCTTCAGAGCCTCCTCTGGGTCTTACTCCGTTTACAGTACACACACTGCACTGTTGATGCATACTCCTACCTATTTGGAGGAGCTACAATATGCTCTTAATAGTTGTTAATGGAAAAAGTCCTGCAGACTAATCCCACTTGCCCTTTTTATGGCAGACAAACAAATTCCCTCCTTCCAGGAGAAAAAGAGATGCTTACCCAAGCAACTTCGCTGCCTAGGATACATGACAGAAGTGAAACTCTTAGAAAAGCATCATATGCATTACTCACGGGGTATAGGAGGAAAGGAGATATAAGGAGGATAAGGAGAGAAGGCAGCAGGAAGACAATTTGGAGCACAGAGCTTTCGTCCCTGACACCTGAGTAAGCCATGTAACCAACTGTCCTAGAAAGGTTTTATAGGCTACAAAAGCTGGCCAATATTAAAAAACATAATCCAATTCAAGTATTCCATTAAAAAACCCCTGTTTTAAAATTTGTTAGCAGTTTATTATTGGGGAAAAAAGGATATTAGCCCATACCTTTCCAATGAATGTGTTTGCCACTCTTGTAACAACAGGTCTAAAAATTCAAAGGAACGTCTAAGAAAACAGAATAAGAAGTTGTAATTAATACTCCTTTCCTCCAATGTGCTTGTAGAATAACCAGTAGCTTTATTCTTTCCCCCTGAGGGAAACAAATACATAAAAATATGTGGATCTATTACATCAGGACATTGGTCTCCTTACTGGAAAGTTAAAATATTTGGTATACAAAGAAAACATGCAAGCTAACTAACTCTAAACTTCAAAAATATATGTGGTTCTATTAGCCATCTGTTGTTCAAGTAATGCTATTACACATATGCTGTTAATTAGCCCTAAAGTAAGAGGCAAATAAAGTTTAAAAAACTGTTCAAAATATAAAATCTAAATATAAAAATTAGTACTTTAAGAATTCAGCTATTAAGTTATACCTTAATGTTTATACAGCATTGTACTTCTGTCCCAAACACCATTCCCACCCTTTCATGTATCATTACGCAGTGTGTAGCATGAAGGAAAACATGACACCATTAACACAGGGACATGCATACAGAAAGCACTCCTAAATGTTTGCTGACACTGTACACACTAAGTTATGTAACTGCATTTATTATTAATTTAGAATTTTTGACAACTTAGCACTTATCCATTAGCAAATGACATACTTTAAAATATGTTTGAAGCTACATCCTGTTGAATAAATCAAACTGACACACATTAGGAAGGTGCAGTTAACAGACTTCCAAAAGGTAGTGCACTCTATTGCTGGGAACTTATTTTCTCTGGTTATGTTACAACTGTAACCTGTTCTGGAGGAGATTTCATTTTTGTTCTGTCCAAACCTTTTGGGCACCTGTAAGACATGGCAAAAAGCCCTGAAAGGCTTACCAAGTCTTCTCATTACGCTAACTGATTTAGTTTTTCTTTATAAAGGAACAAAGTCGGTACATGATGCAATTGTGGGCAAAGGCAGCTTACACAGAGTAAACAGTTTAGATGCTCAGGCGATTTCTGGCATATACACAGCTACACAGCTTTCATGGCTAATGTGGGTCCAGAAACACCATTAACTGCTTTTGTGAGATTCTGTGCAGAAAGTGACACTCTATCAGAATCCAATTAATTTCCTCAAGAGCCAATCAAAATCTTTAAGTACCATTTTCTTGGAAAAGCAGCATGCTAACTGCACCTCAGCAGTTAAATATGCTACCAGATAGATCCATCATGTGCTATCTAGCCTAACAGCCAGTGTCTCAAACCTCACCCCACAGCATGGTAGACCTATTAATATGGGCACAGTATAAGCCAGCCATAGCCTATCTCCAAGGATTCAAATCTCACTGCACAAAATTTATCAGGTCCTCCTGGAATCAAGAGAGCAAGGTGCTGGCAAACACCACATGCAGTAGTATGCTGCTGTCAGGCTTAGCGCCTCAAACTGCAGTTAACAGGCTCAGGCTGGTTCTTTGCAAGGACATGCACACCTGTTTCATGCTCTCACAATGTCTCTCAAACCTGTTTTGACTTCTTATTAGCCTAAGCACCACAGATTCAACCTTTCCCCTCCCACCTTTAGGGTTTTAAATTAGTAGGTATTTTTTTTTACAAGTGTTATGAAAACTTTAAATTAGAATTAATTATGCAGAAGGATACAGTGTACCTCCCTGAATATGTCAGAAAGTACCCTTCCTTAGCGATGCCTGAATAACTTTGATGAAATTCATTTTTGTAGTTTATTAGATAATGGTTTCTTGTATTTAGGACTGATGGCAATCAATCTTCAAAGCTTTCTATTTTCAACATACAATCATCATATTTAAAAAGCAACAGCTTGAATAATTTGCTATTTG
The DNA here is from genome assembly GCA_011074415.1 of Stictonetta naevosa. NCBI lineage: Eukaryota > Metazoa > Chordata > Aves > Anseriformes > Anatidae > Stictonetta > Stictonetta naevosa. The sequence goes on from CM021698.1 coordinate 64,575,398, forward strand.
AGAATATTGTAATATACTGACCTTCTAACTGCAACTGATTTTGAGGTACAGTTGCTTGTTATTAAAGGTATGAGTCGGGGCACATGGGTATGCTGAAAAAAAGCATGACAAAGCAATTAATGACAAAAGCATTCCTGAATTTGCGTTGTAGTAATTGAACAGAATTAGAAACGTAATAAAAATAGCAATTGTTCACTTTAAAATACTGAAGCTACACGTGGAACACTATTAAATAGGAGACTGTTGCTACTATATGAATCAACTCCCCCCACCAAGATCAAGTAAAAAGCACTTCCAATACCATCAATAACCACATCACAATTTGCAATATTTAGCTGTCAGAAGTCGTATCTGAAGGCTCAAATGTAACCATCTCAGAAGAGTTCTAAACTGTCCTTATTTTAGCTTTCCCTCAGCAAAAACAAACAAACGAATGATAGACATAGTCTTAAAATCCGAGTTGTGGAGCAAAAAGCCAATTACCAACCTGAAACTATGGGCATTCTTTTAGGGATCAATATGGTTAGGGCTAAAAACACTGAATTCCGTTTAATGCAAAATATGTCAATAAAATAACACGACATGTAATCCAAGCAAACTTACATATACAATCCATACAGAAACACCTAACATCCTCATGGGAAAACCCTTGAACATTTGAAGTGGGTAAAATAAAATACATTAAATTTGGATTCAATACTTCCATCCAGAATTAAAGCAGGCTTCCTTCCGCTAATCTTAACTAATTTTAGATGTAAAGTACTACCTTTTTAAACCCAAGTAAACCCATGATTCAACAAACCCATTTTTTATTAATTTCTTTATTCTTTCCTTGATTAAATACATCAGGTAATTGTATAACAGCCTCCATTTAGTGTGAAATTGTAGTTGTAAAAAATGCTTAAAAACTATAGTTCAGAACAATTCCATGCACTGCATATATCAGTCTTTCTCCTCATTACAGGATATAAACACACAAACCAAGAAAGCAGAGAGAATTATCAGTTCTCCCAGTACTGCCAACTTCAGAATTAGCAGGGAGTGAGTCCAAAAACCCAGTAAAGCCTAGCAGTTGCATTTGTTCCTACTGATATATTTGTAAACAGTTTTTTTTTTTTTTCAATAAAATGGTTTCATGTGTGAAGAAATTAATATGTTCCAAATCCATATCAACAGTGTACTTTCTGGAAAAAACTTGGCAAAGGACTCCAAGGCTCGAGCTTGTTTTTAAGACTGCACATGTCCTATGATACCCCTTTGAAGCTGCACTAATACATCCTTCCTCCCAACCCACCTGGCAGCTCAATTACCCAACCTAAATCTCACCTCCCACTGGAAAACATTTTCCAACACCATGCAATCTCATCATGACTTTTTTTTTTCAATATACACAAGGTAAATCAGTAATTTTTTTTAAAAAAAGTCTAAAAAGAAATAAGACTACAGCATAAGAACTATCTGGAGATGAAATGTGAAGTCCAAAAAAGGGGCAACGATGAGACAGAGCTCTTCAAAATAACTGGTAAAATGCTGAATATAATACAACCACCCTCTTTTTATTGTGGACTTGCTCTCACAGCAGCTCCATATTAAAGCACCAAGATATGAACTGGCTCTAAGTCATTTCTGGTTCGAGTTTTTAGGAACAGCTCAGGCTCCAAAAGCTGTAATGGCTTGGGATCTAAATATGCAACTGATCATACACTTTCCTCCAACAACTCTCATTTAATCCAAAGGAAAGAAATCCATGGAGAGTGGGACTGTGTTTTGCCAGACTGATTCATTTTCCTTTTTCCACTGAAGCCTGAATTGTATGACAGTCAGAATACATTACATATACCATTTACTTGTTGGGAATTTGAATGCACTGCATGAACTCCATGCCTCTTATCTACTATGTTAAATTACAGCTAAAAATAACAAGTTTTAACAAAATCAGGGCAGCTATAGCTGATGTGTATGCTCATCTTCAACTGCACAAATAAATCTACTTTAATATAATTTGATTAATTTTATTTCATGTTGCTTTCTAGTCTTTGATTTTGCTCCTGTGAGCAACAAGACAGGGTTATTTTCCTACATGTCTGAGCTCATCTAATATGACTACAAACAGTATTCTCTCACAACTTTAATCATACTATGTAAGGGTGTATTCCTTCCTCCTTCTCTCAACTCGGTGCCATTAGTCATCTCACAGTGCATTAAAAGACTGGCTAGGGGTGGGGGGAAGAATACCAACACTTCTTAGCCCAAGCCTTCATGTAGAGGTAATGCAGAAAGTCTCAGAGCACATTTTTAGAGGCATGGTTAGACTTTACGATAAACACAGATTCTAAAACGTAAGATGGATGGCAATAGAATGTGAGTGCTTAAAACAGATTCAACAATTAGAAATTTAGAAATAATTTTTAACAATTTCAAAAACTACGACTGGATGAGATCCTAGTGAACACAATTAAGTGTCAAACATTAAGAAACTAGACAACAATCTAGCTTTTAATGTAGAAACTACATACAACCTCCCACTCCTATGTGAAATGTAACTAAGGCAGTACAAGTTCCAGAAGTCTAGTTAAGTATCTTGGTTCAGACACAGGTTGGTAGCAGGTACTTAAGGAATAGACAATAAGAAACAGAGCTAGCATACAGTACTCTCCATATGCCATAACTTTAAGGAGTCAATAGCTTACAGAGTTCTTAAACCAAAGGATTAAAAATCTATGTTGGGCTTTTCTTCCACAAAGTTTGGCCTTCCTCTTCAACACTCTTGAACTTTTCCTTCCTCTTCCTCTAAATTGGAATATCATTGGAATATATATCATGTATATATTATTTATATATTATTTTTATTGATTTTATGTTTATTTTTATTGCTTTCATTTTTTTTCAGAATTCATACTTTTTGGTGAAAGCAATATTTTAAAGAATTTGTTACTAGCTTGTTGACTGATACTTTGTCTTTAGCAAAAAGTCACTTAACTTTCAAAGTAGCCTTTTTTAAAAAACATTCAATTAACATGTTATAAGAATCATAAGAATCATGAAAACAGTCTTGCTTTCAAAACGTATACTACTACTACGTTTACCATAACATTGCTGATTATTGGTGCCAGTGATAAATAATATTGTCCAACCATATAAAAATATTTCTTCATTGTTCAATAAACATTTTAGACTTTTAAAGAATGATTATATAATCCTAGTTTTTCCAAATTGGTCATATCTCTGCTAAGAGCAGGTACGTCAACATTTCTAGCAAAAAAAATGAAATAGTAACACCTACCCGAATAATGAACCTAATGGCTGCACACCCCGACGTTGCCATCACTTTGGCACTGTTGGGAACCAGATTAAAAAGAGTAGGCACAATAGCTTCAGCGCCATGATCAAATTTGTTTCCCAAAACAGTTGAAAGATGGCTATGTAGGAAAGAAAGAAAACTCGTTAATAAAAATCAGTACTTTTAGTTTTTTTTTGTTTTTTTTTTTTTAATGTACAATAAACTTTGTTATTTTAAACCTCTCTCTACAAACTACAGTATTTCTTAATTTCATTACTTCCAAGTCCTTGCCTTACTGGAAAAGCAGGATTTCATAGTTCCTTGGAGCACTGTGTTCAGCTCTGGGGCCCCCAGCACCAGAAGGACATGGAAGCATTAGAACAAGTCCAGAGGAGGGCCATCAAGGGGCTGGAGCACCTCTCCTATGAAGACAGGCTGAGGCAATTGGGGTTGTTCAGCCTGGAGAAGAGAAGGCTCCAGGGAGACCTCATAACAGCCTTCCAGTACCTAAAGGGGGCTACAGAGGAGGGACTATTTGTCAGGGAGTGTAGTGATGGGGCAAGGAGCAATGGCTTTAAACTAAAAGAGGGTAGATTTAGATTAGATATAAGGAAGAAATTCCTCACTGCAAGGGTGGTGAGGCACTGGCACAGGTTGCCTGGACAAGTTATGGATGCCCCATCCCTGGAGGTGTTCAAGGCCAGGCTGGATGGGGCTTTGAGCAACCATGTCTGGTGGGAGGTATCCCTGCCCATGGCAGGGGCTTAGAATTACATGGCCTTTAAAGGTCCCTTCCAACCCAAACCATCCTAGGATTTTATGATTTGCAGAACATTTCTGTTGCTTAGCAGACATATTAGAAGGTTTAACTATATAACTTCATTTCATAAGGAAAAATCAATAACACAACTTAAAAAGCTAATATTCTCAATTACAGTGCTGGCAAAACTACTGAGTTTATTGTGATTAGCTATCCATAAAAACTAACTCACTCATTTATTCAAAGTTATGATTTCAATTAAACACTTCTGCCATGCAAAGAGACTACATATATTAAAAAAATACAGTCTGCTGAAAATTACATCAAATACATCTATGCATTAGGTATAATGAAATATTCCAAATTTTTAGGCCTGGAGGAGGACGTTTGCACAGTATACTTATGCTACTACTGACTTCATCTTAGGAAGCATTTGGATTATTTTCTCAAACCCTGAATTTCGTGTCAAGGACTGCTTTATGCTCCAACAGGCCTCCATGGTCCATTTAGTTGAAAGCTAGAAGAGCAAGGGTGAATTCTCACACAGCCACTAAATATTACTGGTTACATTAATGCCTTTACAGAAGGGGGAGGAGACGAGAATGGGAAAAACTGCTCTGATGAAAAAAAATAAGGCTTCCCCTTCAACCCCCTTGAATTTATCCTGCAAGATAACAAAGGTGGAGGTCTTAGTTCTGTTAGCCAAGACTTTTAAGATTGTCATGGAAATTAAATATAACAGCTCTTCAGACTATAGAATGCTTTGTTTAAACTTTCACTTAATTTTTTCCTTTTTACATTGCATCTCCAGCAATTCAATTGGAAGAGCTGTAAAAACCAGAGATCTCTCTCTATTATTATTAATAGTCACAGTGAAGACCTGTGCCAATCACCCGAACTTAAGTACTTCTAATATTAGTTCCCAATATTACAGTAGTACTTACAGTAGTTTGTACTTAGTCTAGTGATGTTAACTTGTTCTTCACATAGATCTTTCAGAGGATTATCGACTATATTTATCAACTAAAAGAACAAATTCCTTGGAAATGTTTATTTGGTATTTTCTCTACAGCTTCAGATATTGACTTGACTCTGTCAGTAACAATGTACAGTAGTCCAACAAGACAATCTTTCCTGCAACACTGGTAAAGCACCTTACAACAGTCAATTTCACGCTGAAGTCTAGCAATATACACAAATACATGTAAACTATACTTACGCTACAGTAATGCATGCTTCTCTAACCACCTGGGATCTAAGATCCTTGGCTGACAGCTTGAACGCACCATCCAACAACCGTAAGTGCTGAAAGAATCCATCATACTGTGCAGCTCCAGCAACAAGCAAGGACCGAACTTTCTTAAGCTAAAAAATTTAAAGCATTTAGTTTTGCACACTAATAAATATTTCTAAATATAAAAAGTATTAATTTACTGCAAAACTGTATATAAACATTTTGAAACTAGAGACATGCGTAAGAAGTCTTGAGACAACCATGCTAAATGTATTAAAAGTGCAACTGTTTCCATAAAAGTGTAATTCCATAGAAGAGGAACATTACTTCAAACATTTTAATTCCTTAAATCAAACTTATAGCCATACGTAAGAATTACAAATGGTAGCAGTTTACGTGCAGAATATGCAACTTTGCAGAAACACAAAAAAAACACAACAAACAAAAACAAAACAAAAAGAACCACCACCATACATTATAGCTTTTGGAAAAGCTTTCACTTCAAAGTCAATAAAAATACATTTCAGCCTCATAAAATCCTTGCTTAATCTTACTCTGAAATGATTTAATACGTGGAAACTGAAGGTTTTGGAATCTAAAATTAAAGTGGCTTTTATTATCAGGAGTGTAATCACTAAGAACAACATTTTTTAAAATATCCAGTCATCCGTGTTTTATGAAATACATCCACCCCACAAATTAAATCAGATAAAAAGTTTACCGCATTAGTTCGTTGATCCCAATCATGTTTGTCATCTGAGAGGATTTCCCTGATTTTGTTCAGGGTTTCTTCAAGTTCTCGACTAGAATAGATCTGAAACATTAAAAGCATAGAAAACTGTTAGTATTTTGGTTAACCTGATGAAGGAAGCTAGAAGACTAAAAATTCAATTATAATTGTGAAAATTGTGCCCCTCTTATCTAGCTCCAGAGAACTACGCAGAAGGTAGAGAGTGTTTTAAGGCAATTCTAATTTCACTCAGCAGTGACTATTCATTCATTAACAGAAAAGCTGAAGAATAAACATTTTCCTCAAGACTTCACCTTCCATTTTTGTGACAACCTAATCATAACTAGAATTTCATTATGTTCATGTTTGTCTAAAATTTCCACTCATATTGAATTGTAATCTAAAAAACACTCTGTTCCAATGTTATTGCAATACAATTTCATTTTCATACCCACTATTATAATGGATACTCATTACTCAACCGATTATAACCCAATGAAACTCTCTTGGGGCAAGGGACTCTCTTCCTTATTAAAAGAGTTGTGATACTACAAGGAACTAATTGGGCTGTTAGTCAACACTAAAATGCGTCTGAAAAAATTAAAAGCTTCAATAGCTTCTATATATATATTACTATTCCAAGCCTATCACTTATTAACTCACAGAATCAGCAAGTAAATATAAAGAGCAGCCTCCAGACTCCTCTATTCTCTACATACTAATTCCAGCAAAATTGAAGCCTGACAACCTAATCATATATCAGTCACCATTTAGCAATACGTGAATTAATTATTTATTGATAACTGCACGTGCAACAGTGAATTTCTAAACAAGAAAAAAAAATGTTAATACGTTTTCACAGAAATAAACTGACTTCCCTTTGATTCTCGTAGACATAAGACACAGAACATTCTATTCTGCTTCCACTGAATATGCAAAATGTGTTTTTTTTCTTCTCCCCCCAGCTTGAGAAAAACTTATATGAAAAGGATATGAAACAGATTAATAACCAGAAAACTGATTTTTTTCAGCAACATGTTTTCAACTAGAGATTACTAATCCCTTGGATCCTAAATTCTTAAATTGTGCCAGCAGAGGTTTAGGTTGGATATTAGGAGACATTTCTTTACTGAAAAGGTTATGCAGCATTGGAGCAGGCTGCCCAGGGAAGTGGTTGAGTCATCATCCCCGAAGCCCTTCAAGAAATGTAGAACTTAGCATGGTGTAGTAGTGGACTTTAGTACTAGGTTAAAAAATGGATTAGATGATCTTAGAGGTCTTTTCCAACCCAAACAATTCTATGATTCTTTACATACACACACTGGGCTACATTCAGTTGCCCACACACAAGCAGCTGGTGCCATCTAAGGCATCCAGACAGGGCTGGCAGATGTAATACAGGGCTTCAAGAAGACTCATGCCCTTATCAAGCATAAGCTGGAAGCCAACATAACAACTTACATAGCACCTAAATAGTAGTACCTGATAGTCACTCATTAGCTATTCAAGTCCAAGACAGTCTTTCTATGTTCTAGAGCACAGAGCGTGTTGGGGGAGGCAAGGACCAATGGTTACAAAGACCTTGGTTTGCTGAAGAGCCTTGATGCTGGTCTCTTGAACACACTGCTCTGTGTATATACCCGCACCTTTCATCTTACTGGAGAAAGATTTAGGAATGTGTCTCTATCCTGTTCTACAGCTAAGCTGAACCCATATTTTCTATAAAATATTTTATTTCCCTATGCAAATTGAAATTACTACAAGGATTGTTTGAAATATAGACTAGCTTTCCAATTTATTGAGTATACTGAACAAATTCTTGCAGTAGATACAGGACTGGGACTCTCCACTGATTTCTACTTTTGATCTAATGCTTTAATAACAGAACACAGTTATGGAGGCCTCTATTTCATGGAAGACATCCATGCTCTAGACAATCTGCATATTTAGTTTGTCTGATAAACAGGGTAGGAATCACTTCATAAATGGATGAGTTAGCACATCTACACCAGCTTCAAACAGAAAACACTGTCTGAATATGCTTTAACAACAGAATTAACATTTCAATTACCACACAGCTACGTAAGCCTTTTTTTCTTCAAGGTACACACATGTGGAAACAACTTAGCAATTCTGTCTACACAGGAGACATGACTGCAACCATAAAAACAAGTGCTATATTCCTCATGATTACATCTTTCTTCATCACTAGAAGTCAACAGCTATCTGATTCAGAACTTATTTTAAAAGGGTGAAGAATTTAATGAAGAGAGTGGATTCAAGCATAACAGACTTCATTACTCATAAAGACTGAACTTGAGTTCTGTATCACCATTGCGATATATGGAGTAATAATTCATGTCAAGAAGATGGCTGATATATAACAATGACGAACACTGAGTAAACTGTTAAAATTTGTTGTTTAATGTTATATGATAATTGTATTATTAGTGTGGTTCGGGCAGTTGACGAGATGTGGGAAAAGACGGCCTCGCATGGGTTGGTGCCAATTGTATTTGTTGTTTTTGGGAACCTTATGGTTTAAGATAGGGAGATGGGGGCCTGCGCAGAAGAGAGGGAGCTGGTCAAAACCGCCCCTCCGGTCTCGACGAGATCCAGGAACCCACGGAGTCAGCGGAAGAACAAAAGGTTACTAGCGGTGATGAAGAAAAACCGTGAGCCTTCATCCCCACGACCCCCAACGACCACCACCAAAAGCCACTGCACACGCGCCAAAAGGAGGAGTTTGTGAAAATATTAATTATAATATGAAGCGGGGATAGGTCATACATATGTATAGGCATACACGGGTTTCTTATGAATATGTAAATGCAATGTTCTATATATTTAGAAAGTTTGACGGTTGTGTGCGTGTTGGTAGAACGTAGACTCCCCACGCACCCAGCGCTGTTTACTTGCCTTTTATAAATACTGCTAAATTCAGATTGAGTTGTATAGTCATTTATAACACCATTTAATATACAATTGTGTATACTGGTAGTGTATAATACTTATTAGAAAACACATTCACTGTAACACTAGTAACACAGGTACCAACCATATTGTTAGGAATAAACACCCAATGTGTCTCAATGAAAATTTAATTTGATGAAATTGCGTGTCATCAAAAGAAAATTCTTATTTTACTTTTTAAAGTGGTCACTGATCAACTAAAGATGCAATTTTATATTTATGGTGACCATGATGCCATCAGAACCTGCAGTAATTCAACCTTCCCCTTTACCATCATCCCCCTTTACCATCATCCACCTTGCCCTGTTCTTCCCAATTCAGGGCTTTAACATAAAGAAAGCTAACCCTACAAAGAAGAAAGGCAAGAACTCCTCTGTGAATTTCTCTGTACTCTCATGGGCCAGCAGCCCATGACAACTTATCACAAAGAAGTGAAATGAAACTCAAGGGAAACATGGTCATTTATTTTGGCAGCAGCCAACTCGGATCTGTTTAGTGCACACACCAAGCTTAGTCTGAAGTTCTGGTCAAGCTACAGATACCTTTTGTATGTTGCCTTACTGAGTAGGCTCTCAAAAATAGGCTAATTTCTGTTCTTAGCTGATGCATTCATTACCTGAGTCCATGAGCTGTAGCTACTGCCACAGGATTACAATGTGCTAGAGCAATAGCCAAACACAGAAGCAACATACAAAATAGCTTTAAGTTAGCGCCACATGCATGCCTAGGCAAAGAACTTATTTTTTCCTTTAATTACCCAGCACAAACAGAATTGGATATATGCATTTTCTGCTATTCTAATTGACATTTTAATGAGGAATAAGTGGCATAATTTTGATTGACATGAAATTAAAACTTTTCCACCGAAAATCTCAAAGTACTAAGCTTCTCCATCCCTACATTAGTTTCAGAGGAGCAAAAAGTAATATTTTAATTATTTCTTTTTCTTCCTCTGCCCTTGATTAATTGTGCTTTTATAAGGCCAACATGAAGTTTTGTGTTCAGGCAATGATAATACATGTTTTGTTTGTAAGTTTCTAAGTCAGACATAAACACAAACAATTACATTTGTTTTGAAAAGAAATCTAGCTAATAATGGGAGTTATTCCTAATAACCTGACCACTGAATTTTCTTCTTCATTTTAAACACAAGTGAAAAAAGAGATGTAAAATTATTATGTTTGTAATCTAAATATGCAGGTACAATCCTGTCATCATAGTACAGCAAGCAAAGGACACTTGTTAGCAAAAAGCCATCATACTATATCTCAAAATAAGCTATCTTCATAAACTGCAGTTATCCAGAGGGCAACATGCACATGTATCAGTAACAGCAACTGCAACATCAAAGACTGAAAACTTAAAAGCTCAAACACAAATTAGAGCAGTAACTATATAAACAGAAACTATTTTCAATATGGGAATTACAAATTCCCATAGATAGAAGAAAATGATGTGACATTACTAGAGGATTAATGATGAGCAGTCATTGAAACAGGTCACTATTGAAGCAGATCCACCAGTGGAGGCTTTTAAGATCAAGTCAAACATATACAGTAAATAATTTGAATTTATTTGATTAGTCCAGAAGCACAAACATTATTCAAAACTAGACCCATTTCCATAATATAGTTCCCTCCCTTACCATAACTGAAACCACTACTAAAACCCACACAAACATAATGAAAAGACAGGTAGACACAGGAACAGGCCCAGTAACACACAAACAACTAATTCCCTTTCCCCATTTTGTCTTACAAGTTTCCTTCACTTTTAGATTAACCTGGCAAATTGCAGATCATGAACATTCTTCCTTCATAAGTTCTAGTACAGAAAATTCTCTCTTCCATAGTAATCAACACAGTCTCAGCATGTGGGATTTTTATTTTTTTTAAAAAGAAACGTAAGATTGTCCACAATCAGAAACCTGAGGTTGGGACAGCAGGATGTCATCATTCTTAAGGATACAAAAAATATTATTATTATTATTATTGCCTGGCCTGGTCATATGTAAACCCAATAATTTATTTTAGGGTCAATGAAACATCTCCCGTGACTCCCCACCTCAATTGAGGTGACATTAGTAAAGACAAGTGGGTCATCCAGCAGAGTCAGACAGAAAAATCACACATACTGGTCAATGACATACAGTCATACCACTTTTTATTACCTAGTGTTATTAACCAATATAAGTAATTAGAGAATTCTGCTTGGGACTTCAAACATTAAAGTAACAAATTAGAGGTAGAACATTTTCAGTGCTGTTGAAAATGACTCCGTTCAACATAATGAGGATAAACAATATCAGAAGTTCCATGGTTTTGCCCTCCAAAGAATTCTTAACAGTACAGGGAAGCAAAGAAGGAATACAAAGGTCTTACAGTGTAAGACAAAGATTTGCTCAGTATGACAGGAACCATGGAGAAAAAGTGTTCCTTCATAAAAGCAGAGTAATTCTGCCTACAAAAGGAGATCCAACCAATAGTATACCATCATCTTGGGAAATAAAAATAGAACAAAAGTACCTATCAAGAAATTCAAAATCCTTGTGGTGTTCAGAAACTGTGCCCAAGTTTTTGGTCATATTCACTCCTCAGTCCCTCAAAGAAAACTTATTCAAAATTGAAGATACAAAAGTGTTAGGTGACCCAACCTTGTGTGAAAGTGTCAAGTATAAGCAATTCCCACACTGCAGGGACATAAGTTAAAATCTGATCTTTCAACTAAGAACTCCGCATCCAACAAGTTCATTAGCATTCAAATAAGTCACTAGGTATTTTTTTTTGAAGTGCTGCTAGAGATGGGGGCATATATGCTAGACATACATCATAACAATTCAGACAGGTTTTTAAGATATAATTCTTGTTTAAATTATTTGCCTGTATTATTGTTAGTTGCTGGTCCAATGAAATGGCAGTCCTAAGTTTTCCAACGCCAATGGAAATCTTTTTCTTATCAAAACTGGAACATGCCATTATTTTCAGTAGCTCCTTGGAAAAGATTAAACAAAGTAATAATGGATTCTACCTGAAACATGATGTAATTATAATTAGTAGGACAATTTTAAAAGGTGGGTTTTTGTAACTAACAACTGAAAAAAATGAAGCTTTCCGTGGAGACTAAATTTGCAGAAAGAAGGAAAAGTAATGACACTCAGTTGAAAGATTACAAAATTATATATAAAAAATAAACGTAAGCTAAGACAGTGTTGTACATAGCACATTCCTGAAAACAAAAGCTAGAGTATACAACATCTTACCTGTACAGTAGGAACATCTGTAAATGCCTTAATAAAATCATCTTCATCAACAGCTCCAGCTCCTCCTTCTTTAGAGGAACCTACATAAACATAAAATACCGTTAAACAGTATCTAATATATATCAAGGTTTTCAAAGTGAAATAACTGTCTTTCACCATACCTATTTTCAAACACGTAATAAAACTCACAAAAAGCCTGAAAATTGTCTAAAATCACAAGACCCTGAACACTGATTTCACCTCAAATAATTAAAACTTTTTTTCCCTAAGAATGAAAAATTTGAGCAGTTTCCAATGACAAAGATAATGGTTTCATTTTATTGTTTTATTTCTGTGTTTAGTTGAAGATGTACCTAGTACAACCCTCTACTAACAATTTGTACAGAATTCTGAGACTTGCATCCTGTTAATATAAATGCTCCTAAATGAAGCACAGAATTTCAAATTACTTAAAGCAGGAGTTACTTGTCATTAAAGGAAGTTCCTCAAGATCAGTTTTTCACATTAACACATGCATCTCTATGCATGTTCCTCTGTGAAGCTCCAGGATCATATCACATAGAGGAAGTCCCAAGAACCTTCCCAACATGTTACTGGAAAACTATCATACCAAAAAATGTTCCCTCTCCAAGAGCTTCCATGATGGCTACATGAGTATATAGTACAGCTGACTCTGTGCAAAGTTACTGATGGAACTATTCACATGTAATGCCACAAATTCCATGGCAAAAGGATCAGGGAAGAATACTGACACGTAATTTATTGGTCCCATAGCAGCATATAGCTAAGTTTCATAACAATCTTGAGTAGAAACTAAGGAAATTATAAAACAGAAAATAACTTAAAATGAGTTCCTGGATTTCAGTGTCTTGCAAAAATTACAGTTACCAAGAAAACCGGTGTCTAAAGGAAAGGACTAACATTTTCCCTTGAGTCAAAGAGCAAATTGATCAGATGCAGGCTGTGCTAAAAACCTAGAACTCTAAGTAAAAGGTAGAGCTTGGCAGAAACTTCATGCATCTTCAGTAATTAAGACAGGCAGACGATAGACAAGGACAAGTTACTGCATGGACATAGTAAGTCCAATATAGTATTTCCTTCTCGAAGGAAAAAAATTAGAATGGACCCTACAGGAAAAGAGAACTCGGTAACAAGGGTCTTTTCTGAACTCTTTCAGATACAGTGAGAACAACACATTAGATGGCATGACATCCTGCCCAATATACAGAGTGCAGCTGAAATGGAGGCATCAGCCAGAAAAGTAGTGTATCTCACTAACTACAGGATAAATAAAAACTACCAGTAAAAACAAGTTAAGGGTATGGGGTCAAAAAGCTAGGACAACAGAAACTCTTGGTGGCTACACTCTTCAAAAACATTTCATACTTCACACTCCCTCATCTCCTATTTACAGTGGAGGGAATTAGGTCTGCTGTGATTGTACACTTGTGTAGTTTGGAATGAGAGGGTCTGCTACCACTATGATTCATATGACAGACTTACTAGATTGGAACAACCCTATGCAGAAGAAACCCTATCTTACTCCTCTGTGGTTGCTTAATGTAAGAACAGTGAGTGACACTGAGCAGAATTTGGACATGTAAGTGTTCCTGTATTGTACTGCAGGCACCAACTTTTGCCAGCCTAAGCTCAAGAATGTTGTGAAGGGATGCTGCACACAGAACTCCTCTATGTGTACATCTCCAACAGCATCTGTCACAAAAGCCAATGGCAGTCAAAGGGAAAGAAGAAATTGTAACCACTTATTCCCTCTACTCTCCGGAGGGAGAAGAAATGAGTCCTTTGACAAAGTGAATGAGGACCTACCTGGCTGGGAAATGGAATAGGGAAAGATCAAGTTTACACACTGGACACATCTTTCTAAGTGATCTTCAACATACATCTAAGAAGCAGTGTGACACACACAAGCTCTAGACGGTCAGCAAGCACGGGCCTCTATTTCAAAGAGGACAGAGAATGAAAAACATGAGGTTGCCTATGAATTCCCATTTCAGATTTTGCTCTATGCCTACATTTTTAAACTAATAATCCGAGCACAAAAGATTTACTAGCAAGTCAAGCAGATAAGGCACAGTGTAGATCTCATTGATGCAAACCACTACAGCTCTCACTTGAGGCTAAGTAAGACATCAAATAGAAACACTGTTTTACAGAAGTTCTTGATAACCACAAATCATGCAATTTCTGTGAATGAAGTGCAGTGTAAAAGTGGCCTCAAGTATGAGAAAGGCAAGTAAAACTTTTGCTTTGAGGTACGACGTTGTACCCACTAATGTGTGCTTGAGCTTGTAAATAAGCAGAATATTTTGAGTATGAGATGTACCACATCTGCTTTTTCATGCAACTTAAAAAAAAAAAAACGAAACAGCTGTAGAACCCCTTTTCCTTTCTGCCACACAAACCTGTACAGCTCCTAAGAGGGAGGGGGGTGCCCTGGTGAGAGCAGAAATTTTATTGAGAGAAACCTTGAAAGGAAGAATTTGACACAGAAGCATCATGCTAAACTAGGGGGTAAACACATCCATCTGGAAGTTCAATTCATAACCCCATTTGTCTCTACCAAAATATGCTGACATTTAAGAAATTGTCCTAGTACTAACACAATCACAACCAAAATGCAGTACTCAGGAAAGGTAAATGGAAAAATAGTTTGAATAGCCAAAAGATTGCTTAAGTTTTAAAGGTTAAAACATAGTTTTCATCTGGTCAAAGGACTTGTTTCTTTTTAAAAACGCTTAAAGTTATAAGCAACAGTTCATACAAAGTTTCTGTTCTCATCACCAACGTTGTTTTAATCAAATATAACTCTGTCAGCTGCAAAACAGTAAACACCTATGAAGCTCATACTATATGTTTCTTTATAACCTGATAAAACATTGCTCAAGACTGCAGTGATCCTGTGACCCTAGAGGCAAGAAACACCTGCACTTAACAGTTTATATATAGAGTTCTGTATGATTACTTGATTATATAAATACCTAAACACCACTATTAAAGCACAAAGAGTATTTTCCATTACTTACCAATTTTCTACCAAGAGAATAAACTTACAGAAACCAAACATTGGAAATGTTCTACTTCACTAAACTTTATCATCCTCTGCTCTGATCACATATGCATACCAAAATAAAGTGTGAAATAACAGCCTCTGCTTATATTGTATAAAAGTCAGAAGTCTATAACGCACAACGAGGAAAAATACTGTCCATCCTCGCTCTCCCCCATCTCTTAGTAGTTATTTTACCAATTCGTTTAGTCACCGTTTCTGTGGAGACTAACAAAAAATGACAGAAATCAACCTGCTGTTTCCCGGTTGAGGAGGTCTTTTAGTCCGCTGATTTTAGTCCTGCACATGAAGATGCCTTCAACTAAGTTCTTATGCAGTATGCATTTCATTCTCTTGTTTTCATACATATCCTTTACCTACTCCTATCCTTCAAGCATCATGGTTAGACAAACTCACACAGAGACCTCTTCAAGAAGCTGGTGAGAATCTACCTAATGTAGCAAATACACTTGACATGGAGGTAGATTACAGCAGCTTAAGCATCCCCAAGTTTTATGGTGTTTTTTTGTTGTTTATTTTTGAATTAGGTTTGATGTCTGGAAATGGAAGCAAAGGAAATGAATGAACCTCTTCCTTCATGCAAAGTACTAAGAGAGATGACATTTTCCTAAGTTAAAGGGTTTCTACCATTTTGTGAGGCTCCAGGAGATTTTTTCCCCCTCCTCTTTTCCCTGAATAATGTTTATCCAAGTCACAAGTTCAGTGTTCTGAAAAGCTCAAGACCAGAAAGGGTTCTGAATGGTTTGCTTTTTTTTTTTTTTTTTCCAGAAACAGTTTTCTCACCCAGGAATTAATTCTTACAATAAATTTCTTCTTCTGACACGTGGAATCTTTCTATTGCTTCAAAATGACTTGGGACCACTAACTTGCTCTGCCACCTGCATGATCTCCCCGCAAGTACCCACAAAGCCATACATGATGGGATGACAAAACAAGGGGACAACAGTAAATGGAAAAAGAAATACATCAGAGTGGTACTGGACTGTTATTTTTGTTTTGAAACAAAGAACTGCACAATCAAAGCATGCTTATGCTTTATGTTTAATAAAGCAGACAAACATTAGCCTAAAAACAAAAAATATTCATCTCATACAATAGGTTAACTGGCACCTCCCACTCGTTCTTCCTCCTGAGCTGCCTCATTCGATCACTAGTAAATTCAAATAAATCACAACAGCAAGAGACTAAGCAGAGAATGAAATACACTGGACAAGAAGAATGGCTTCAATGAGACAAGTGCCCTAGTCTGTTTCACTGTGGGGCCATATAAACACTGTGCTAGCACAATACAATGGGTAACATGGGATAGAAATGAATGAGTGGAGACGGAAGGAAATGATTCCAGGAAGATTAAACAGCACAGCTGCTGAAAACCTAATTATAGTCTGAAGAGAGTACAGTCACACTCAAACAAAACAAATTCAAGCAAGGACAATTGCAAAGGCAACAGAGTGGAATGGACAGCCTATCTCACTAAACAGGAAGGGGAAAAAAGTTTATGGAAAACACTGACACAGGAAAAAAAAAAGCAAACACACCCATATGAGCTACAAATAAGTTACAGAAATTAGAAGATGCTTCTTATAGATTACAGCAACCGATTCTTGCTGCCACTGATTTTTGGAATCCCTTTCAGTGACATAAAACCTAATTCTGTGAGATGAGTTCTTTAGCACAGTACTGGCAATAGAGACAGTGCTTGATAACCAAATTGTGTTCCCAGTCCTAGCGGGTAGGTAGGTAAAGGCAATGTTTAACTCTCTCTGAATATATGTTCTGCTGTTTGTTAGTCTCTGACATGGTGAATTTTCATGAATCTTCTGTAACTACCTACAGCCTAGTCTAGTCTTCTAGAAATCTACTCGTTTATCCTTGGGCCAGCCCTTACTACTGTTTGACAACACCAACAGCTCCCTTATAAAATGGTGTTTGTTGTGGAGAGAAGTTAACAGTGCTTCATGATCTGAATTACCCCCTTTGACATGGCAGTGGTGATTTTTAAGATAATGATTCTGATAAAGCCCTGCAGATAGACTGAATTTCAGTGGCTCAGTAAGAAATTTCTGTCTTTCCAGACACCATATGGTTACTGGTACGATTCATACAACAGTCCTGAATAATACATTTTCTTATGCATTTGTCAGAACTCTGCTTCTGGAGAACATGAAGCAAATGTTTGGAAGTTGAAAGTCACTGAAAATTCCCTTCCTGCTTTAAATCACTAGGTCATCTCAAGCATTTTGATAGGCTGTATATGCACAGCCTAACATATTAACAGAATATAGGAAACATTGATAGAATTGAGGTAAGACCACCAATGTTCCATATGTTCTTATTTCCATGTTTGAAAGACTGACCTTTGGATTTCAATTAAAAAAAAATATTCAAAAAACAAGCAAAGAACTATTCTTCAGTCTCAAGCATCTGGATAAAGCACGAAGTATTTTTCCACTGGGTGCCTAGGAGTCATTTAGCATAGATGTCTTTGGGTTGACAGCTTAAGAAAATATTTGAGAGGAACAAATAGCATTTGCTCTAATAAAAATAACCAGTCAATGTTAGACAAGGTGCATTTTATAAACAAAGCAGATTTACTTGAAGATGGTTACACTG
Source organism: Stictonetta naevosa (assembly GCA_011074415.1). Classification (NCBI taxonomy): domain Eukaryota; kingdom Metazoa; phylum Chordata; class Aves; order Anseriformes; family Anatidae; genus Stictonetta; species Stictonetta naevosa. The sequence continues at coordinate 64,593,335 of CM021698.1, forward strand.
GTAGAATAATACCAACAGTGTCCTTTAATGGATATAATTAGACTAATTTAAAATAATAATAAAAATAATTATGTTAGTTTAGTAACGTGTCCCAAGTTTCACTCACAGCATAAACTGTACTAGCCAAAGCATAATCATTCTGGTATAACCATTAGCACCACTTACTGGCTTTGCTATACAAATTAACAAACAGGTCACACTGCAAACTGCTTCAGCTCTTCTAGTGCAACTCAGGGTAAGACCAAACAGTAACGCTGTAGTGACCTTAGTTTGGATGAAAATTTTATCAGCAAAAATCCAGTTACCTTTTGTCTGTTTTCCAAGATAAAGAGCAATTCAATTTGTAGAAACATAAATAACTTTCCATCCTCAAAAATCCCTCTGGTTCCTAGAAACTTAACTACACTTTCAGAGCTTTTAGGAGAACATGCCTTGCCTACCTGAGAAACCTCATGAATAAAACATAGGCCTCCAGTAAACAGGCTCTGACAATTTATGCTGGAAAAATATTGGGAGATTACCCAACTGGTTTGCTCATGACTGTCTGATGGCAGTTAGCACCTGCACAAACTGGAGAAAGGAAGGAGAGGAACAGCAGAAAAAACACGTACCAGTCCCTCAAGCCATTGCAGTTGGTGATTTATGAACTTACACTAAAACCAGTAATGGCCTGAAGTGCCTTTGACAAAGAGACTGGGCAGACAATTACGATCAGTAAACCTCTTTGGCTGGCCCAACACAACCAGATTTTTTGGTGATAAATTTAAGAAACTGAAAATACTTTTCAATCATCAGACAACACTAATGTCAAATAAGCCATTTTAGCCAGAAACTTGACTTAAAATGGCTTTGTGCTTTCTGAAACCAGCTTAGAATATAGCACAGTGACTTTGCAGAGGAAAAAAGTCTTCACTAGAAAGCCCACTTTATGGAAACTGACAGATGAATTCTGTCAGATTCAGCCCCGTGACTGACATTCTTCATGACAAGTTGTCCGCCTCAACTCCTCCAATGCCAAAAGTCTTTGTCCCCGAGGCATCCAGAAACAGTCATTCAAGCCAAAATATCTGCACAAACAAAATAGCAAAATACCTTCAAATACATTCAAAATAAATCCAATTCCTTACTTGTTTTTTCCCCCCTACATTAGAAAGTTGGCAGACATGGTTACAGAACTTCCCCGGAGATTCCACCTGTGGTGCGCCTGCTTCATTAAAGCATTCCTCTCACATGCCAAAGACATTGTGCATGAACACAAGTTTCTATGCAATAATTGAGTATGCTGCCTCTCAGGACTGAGATGCTAAGCAGAACTCTCTGTGCAATTACTCACTTCGGGAAAGAAGAGGAGCCAGGTGGAATGAGAAGGAACTAGAAGCAAGTTATGCTTATGAGGAAGAAGGTGGCAGGAAAATGGAATGTAACTATTGAAACAGCACATTTCAATCCTTGAGGTGTATACAGTAGTTCAGGAGCAATCACAGTGTGAAGTACACATATAGTACTTGTCCCAGGACTTGTGTGCTAGGAGGAAGCACAAACTAACTCTGAAGATCTAGCATGCTTACTCTTAATTTTGGAGCTGTTCTTGAGTGTGAAGAGCTCTTTGGAATTGTGTATGGAATGCAAGGGCTACAAAGTATTGGATTCCTGAGACTTGGTTAACGATATTTGAAGCTCTTTCCCAATAACAAATGCACAGTTTCAATAACTCTGGACTCAATTCCTATGCAGCATAATTTGACAGGTAGAAAAAAATAATAATACTGTACAAAAGGTTAATAATACTACCTCTTATTTCCACAGGCATGCTATGAAAATCATTTTGCAAGCATTTGTGAAGCATGCACAAAGTATGACTACACGAGAACGGAATTAATGTTCTTAGTTCAAGGCCTGGATAGCATACATTAGATAAGGCCATAACCAGGGTGGGGGACAGCAGGGAAAAAAAGTAGTTCCATGAGCAACAAGAACACAGATACCTGACTTCCTTTGGGCTTATCTCACAGTTGGTTATACTGAAGTGTAAGCTCACGCGGTAATCTTTCAAATAAAGCACAGTGCTCATGCTCACGCTGTAACTTGTCAAAGCACTTGTGTATTTCTTTTCTCAACTCAGCAATCAATTTTCACAAATACATAAAAGAACATTTTGAGACCCTGGCTCACTTGCCAGATTTCAACAGTTGGGTTTTAGTTATGCTAATTTTATGCAAATTAGTCTTCTTTTCAGTTTTAGTATAGCTTCCTAATAAGCTAATATTTACATTTTACTTTAATTTGTACTTCATCTTCCACCTGAATAGTGAAAATAACACACTAATTATTTTACAGAAATTGTTACAGAGAACAACCAGGAATACAAACAATTTTTATCATCTATGATTTGTGTTGCAAAACAGATTGGGTTGGGATAACACAATTGTATGGGGGGGGGGTTGTTTTGATGCAATGGTTTCAGAAAAAAAAGGTATTTTCATTACTGTTACCACTTCTCTTCAACTGTGCAGTATTTTCTGAAAGAATTCAAACTGATACTCTATTAAGAACAATTAGAATTAACACTGCCTGTCATCACAATGCAATTAATTTTTTTAAGATATGACAAGGCTTTTTTTTTTATCTTTTAGTTATCTATTTTTATCTTTTAGTTCTAGAAGTTCATTAGTGCAAAACAAAAGGTCAAAATGATTTGATTTTAATGTATGGTTGTTCTGTATTTTTAAGGACAACTCATTTATGTGGTGGCAAGTGATACTTGTACCTTTGCTGAAATTTCTATACTTGTATTATAAAAATAATTTTCATCTCATGTTTCCATTTTCTCTGCCCCTATATTTGAGAGGACTCAAAGTGGCAGCAGGGTCAGCTTAATTCTGTTCCACTTCCTTTTGCCTCCTTTCTTTTTCCTTCTGGATTCAGCCATATGAAAACAAAGAAATTGCCTCCCCCCTTCTCACTACTTGAAAAAGAAAATCACTATTCAATGTTAGCAAAATAATCAGCAGCTGGCTTGTCTTCCTTTTCTTGCCACTGCCTGGTACTATGTTTGCTAGTAGGATGTTTGGGACTGTAACACTGAGTAGGGATATCAAAAGGAGGTTGGACAATGCTCTTCTTTCCAGACTTATTAATTACTGCTCCAATGTTACTCTTATTTTATCCATTAGTAAGCTGCCTTCTAGGCTATGAGCTTTTTGGAGAAGACTATTGGATACAGTCCATGCTTATACCAACATAATAAATCCTACAAACTAGTTGAAGTTTCTAGAAATTAGTGCAAAACTAACTGAAGTAGCACGAACTATCTGCCAACTGTCCTAGAATGACACACATTTAAAAGGGAGACTAATAAACACCAGTTATGAATATATATTCATATATGCTGTGAATGTGTGTATATGTATTTGCATATGAACTGAAAATATATTCAGTTCAGTTTCATCACTGAGGCTAATTTTTTAATTCACCTGCTGATGCAGCAGGTGCATCATTTAATGCATTTAATGCATAAATGCAGCAGGTGCATTTAATTCTCTTGACCAGATGCAAAGAAAAAAATGTTATAGGAAAGTAAACCCCGGTGGTTGGACAAGAATATGTAACAGCCAAGTAGAACAGACTACTAATCACATGAGAGGAAACCTTCTCAAGTCCTGTTCCGGGGACTAAACAGCAACAAACCCCAACAACTGTAGGTGAACCTGGAAAGTTGGAAGTCCTCCTGTTTCCCTGAATTCTGGGTTAGGTTAATGCAGTTCATGACTGCATGATTGCAACCCAGTCATTTCATGGGCGAGGCCATGTCAGGAAGGAAGGTAACTGACATTCCCTGTCAGGACAGGGAAGTAAAAACAAGATTTTTGTAAAAATTCCTGATTCACTCTCTGATACCCACGACAGATCTTAAAGGGTGCTCAGAAAGACCGAAAAGGCTGATTTCAGAAGAAAAATCCTTGAAATTCACAGCAACCTGTAAGCCAAGGTGGAAACGGCCACAGAATATCAGCGATGCTTTGACTGCCCAAATTATCTCTGAGCAGTTTTGTATCTCACAAAGGGTCAATAAACAACTATGAAGAAATATCTAGTTTATTTTACATGACAACTACAGCACTTTGGAAATCACTTAATGAAGGCCCAACAAATAACAGAGGGAAGACTATTGCACAGCATTAACAACTCCTAAGTTTAAAATAATTTGAGTACTGATTACTCTGAAGCCTTTTTTGTGTGTTAAGTAAACTCAGAGCAGTCTTCATCAGTCTCAAGATGGTCAATACAGCAAGCAAAGTATTTATCCTTGTTTAAAGCCCATTCACTAACAATTTATATATACAGTTCCACAATTAAGTCCATTTTTTAATACATTTCTTAACTACCATATGTAGTTTTAACTTAATTAACCTGACTAAGAATATTTCAGAAGTATCCATTTTTCAGTGCATTTATTTTAGGCAGAACTTTTTCATTTAAGCTGTCCCATACTGAAGCCTCTAAATACTTGGAAATCTTTTTCTGCTAGAAAATACAAGCTGAGAGCAGACAATCAGCAGCATTTTAATGCATCTCAAAGAGCTGTGTTCCTATGATTCAGGAGGGAAAAAAAAGCACTACTATGCTACACACTACAGACAGATACACAAACTAAACTTGAATTTCCTAAGGTTGAGAATAGCTTTCTACAGTTAAGAGTGTGTTCCTTTAATTATCAAGGTGTACTGTGTTATTACTGTCCTCACAGCTGCCTTTTTGCCAAAACTGTTTTCCTTGTTCATCTAAATTTTCCAGTTACTTGATCTCTACCTGAAAGAAATTATTCTTAACGTTTTTTGAGCCATCATCATACTTTTGGAGGCTTTTATGTCAAAAAATTAAAACCATCCTAAGACTGAGGGTTATTTTAAATTATGACAGCATGAAACCTCAGACTGGCACAAGATCAGTCTTCACTGAGGAGTAGAGCCTTTGAACACTTGAACAAAAGGCAGTATCACATTTTTTTAAACATGGAAGAAAAATAAGTTTTTTGTATGTGTACATACTTTTTAATTGAGGGGATAAAAAGAAAAAACGTAACGTCCTTAGGGTTTTAATTCATATTCTTCATGCTTGGCATCAACAACATTCTTACTCCAAAATATCTTTTAAAATGGCACTCAGAATAATTCTTTTATTTACATTAATAACATCCCTTCTTCTGGTTTGCCATGAGATGATTCATCCAGAAGCAATATAGGTTGTTTCAAAAAGTGTTACAACATTATTAGGGCTAAACAGGAAGCAATATATGATAATGCTACTAGGCTAATACACTACATTAATTAAAAAAAAAAAAAAGATAAAAATACTTTATGCATTATCTTCCCACTGAAGACAACTACGAAAAGCAGACAGTCTACCTTATTGTTTCAAATTACACTAAGTCATTTTAAATTGTTTTAAATTACCCTAAGAATCATGTTCTACATGGACTTGAGCAAAGCCTTTGATATGGTCCCTCACCACATTCTTACCTCTAAATTGGGAGAGGTATGGATTTGAAGGATAGACTGTTAGGTACCTAAGAATTGGTTGGCTGGTCGCAGCCAAAGGGTTGTGGTCAATGGTTCTATGTCTGGGTGGAGACCAGTCACAAGCGGTGTCCCTCAGGGGTCTGTCTCAGGACCAGTGCTCTTCAACATCTTTATCAACAACATAGACAGAATCGAGTGCCCCGTCAGCAAGTTTGCAGATGAGACCAAGATGAGCTATGCAGTCGATACAATAAAGGGAAGGGATGCCATCCAGAGAGACCTGGACAGGCTGGAGAAGTGGGCCCATGAGAACCTCATGAGGTTCAACAAGGCCAAGTGCAAGGTGTTGCACATGGGCTGGGGCAATCCTAGGTATTTATATAAACTGGAAGAAGAAGAACTTGAGAGCAGCCCTGCGAAGAAGTACTTGGGGGTCCTGATGGATGAGAAACTGGATATGAGCCGGCAGTGTGCGCTTGCAGCCTGGAAGGCCAACTATGTCCTGGGCTGCATTAAAAAAGGGGTGGCCAGCAGGGAGAGGGAGGTGATTGTCCCCCTCTACTCTGCTCTTGTGAGACCCCAACTGGAATGTGGGGTTCATGGGGTCCACCATGCAGTCCTAGGGCCCCCAACACAAGAAGGATGTGGAGCTCTTCATACGGGTCTAGGGAAAAGCCAATAAGATGATCAGAGGGCTGGAGCACCTCTCCTATGCAGAAAGGTTGAGGGAACTCGGCTTGCTTAGCCTGGAGAAGAGAAGACTCCAGGGAGACCTCATTGCAGCCTTCCAGTACTTGAAGGGAGCATATAAACAGGAGGGGGTTTACATGTGTTGGTAGTGACAAGACAAGGGGGAATGGTTTTAAACTAAGACTGGGGAGATTTAGGTTGGAAATTAGGGAAAGTTTTTCACTCAGAGCGTGGTGAGGCACTGGAATGGGTTGCCAAGAGAGGTTGTGGATGCCCCATTCCTGGAGGCATTTAAGGCCAGGCTTGATGCAACTCTGGGCAGCTTGCTCTAGTGGTTGGCAACTCTGGGCAGCTTGCTCTAGTGGTTGGCAACCCTGCCCAGAGCAGGGGGGGGTTGAAAGTAGATGATCTTCAAGGTCCTTTTCAACCCAGGCCATTCTATATGATTCTGTATGATTCCATGTATGTTCCAGCCCTACAGAGGTTCTCATAAACATACAATAGAAAGTTAATACAAATTCCTGTCCTGATTTTTCTTTTTACTCAGCAAGCTTTTCTTCCAAATATCACACCACTCTATTGAAATACCAGCATTCCTACACTTAATCCATTTTAAACACTGCTGACCTAAACTGACATTTTGGGAAAAGAAAGCAGTCTGGTCTTCTTGTCAAGGTGCAGACTGAGCTTTCCTGTTAACATCTACACACCATAAAACTTCTGAATAGGAAACAAAGGAACAATTCCCTAGAAGTCTTGGAAAGGAGTTCACATTGGCAAGAAAAACTGCCACAGCCCTCTAAGAGATCTTGAAGAACACAGAGACAAGAATATAGTTCATTTGGCTAACATACTCAACTTAAGCCAATTCCTACTTTAAATTATGGTGTCTCTTTCGATCGAAACATGACATGCCATACTGCCAAGAGCCTGTGAGTATCCATTTCTTGGAGTGCAGAACACACAGTGTGTGCATTGTCAAGGAGGTGGCCTTGGAGAGAGGCTCTGCCACTCCAGTGAACAGCTGCAAACAACTGCGTCAGAAATAAATAGATCAGCTGTGTGGGACACTGCATTTCGTGGCAAATGACTAGCTTGGGGAAGTGTATCAACCATGGGATAAGAAATATGCCAGACAAAACATTGCCCCATTAAATTGAAGATCCAATACTTCTTATTCTTCACAAGCAAGAAGGTCAGGGTCTGAAAACCTCCAAGCAGTAAAATCAGGTGAGAAACAGACTGCTGAATTTCTTACACCCAGAGCGGTACCCTGCTAATGCTGCCCCCTCTGATACTTTTCTGACAAGCTACCTTCCACAGACTTAATCACACCTGCCATCATATGTACAAGTCTACAATCTCTCCCATCCCTACTGTGGGCAGGAAGAGATCTTGATTAATAATAATTCCTAGCTCTAGGAGATACAATCCCCACCCCCCGTAGGGCATTGCTATTGCTAATGTACATACCTGCTTCACCTTCCCTGGATAGTGATTTTGCATTTCCAGTGCCACCGAAGTGTATTTCCTACAGTAATTTAAGTGCTCACCACACTGAAAATCTCTTTTTTCTGGATGGGTCACACTCAAACAGAAGAAAGCAAGGAAGAAGAATTGCTCTGGGAGGCAATCAATTTCTTAAATAAGAAATATCTCCATAATGTATGTAGTGGAAAGCCAAGCATATACCCAATTCAAGACATATCACCATAGAAGATGGCGATCAATATGGCTAAGAGGTTTAATTTTCTTAGACTTAAGCCAGACTCACCTCCACTTCCCTTTGGAACTGGGGGGGCGGGGAGAGAGGAAAAATGTCTTTCTAAAGTAGCATCATCAGGGGAAAAGGATCTCTGGAATGTAGTAACTAGTTTTAAGTACATCAACTTCTAGCAATCTCAGCCTATGCTCAGGATAATTTCCACCTGCACTGACAGTTCTACCTGGTTACACAAGCCTAAAGAGAAGAATCTGCAGCGAAGGATTTGTTAAAAATAAAGAAAAAGCAACACAGATACGGGAACTGCTGCAGCTTCTTCCTCCAAAGCTGAAATGTAAATTCTTGATATGTATACATACATGTACCTGTACACTCACGTGAGTTGGAGACAAGCAGGATCAACATGTGGCAGAATGGCAAAGCAAGCAGTTAGAGTCCTGAAACACCTGCAGCCAGTGCTTAGGAGAGGAAGGTGAGCCAACGACATCCCCACTGTTTACAGGTTCAAAATGCAGTAGTGAGCAGGATTCGGGGCTGCACTATGTGGTAGAGCCCTAATAAATCAGCAAGAGTAGACAACTGCCAGAACCACAGATTGCCAAAGAAGGTAATTTGGGGGCTGAAAAAAAATCTCAGGTGTCCTTTAGATGCCTGTAAAGCAGACCCAGACAGGAAGTGGATACAAGAGATCTAGATTTGTTCACATGCAACAAGAACCACGGAGTCTCAAGATAAGCAGAAGAAGATGCCCTAACTGGACTCCTCAAAGCCCATGGTTCTCTGTGGAGTGAAGTTCTCTCAACCCAGTGCTTTCGTCCAGTAAAGACCATGTGTTTCTGGACACTTGCCCTGTTCATGTGCATTTATGTAGCAACCATTTCTGACTCCTGTCAGACAGGGTAGTAGGCTATACATAGACCTCTCATCTAAACTAGGTCTGCTGTTCATATGAATAAAGTTAGGGGAAACTCTTCACTTCTGGAAGATAACTTGACTGAGAAATACAAATGGCATCTTCACTAATGCTTTTTGATAGGCTAGGAGATGCAGGATTTGTAAATACTATGCAGAAAGGTAAGGCCCTCTAAATGCAGACATTTAACATTTCTATCTGCTAGCAAGCTGGTTACTAGACAAAAGCAGTTTCAGCACAAGACCAGAAGGCACATTTCTACCTTCTAGACATTTTGTGAAGAATATTGAAGTCGAAAGGAGAAGGTAGGTATAAAACAAGGAACGACCCAAATACTCTATTTTGGCATGCTCAAATGCTGTCCTTATTCCATGGTTTTGTTTTGTTTTTTTCCATTTTATTATTTTAAAAAGATTGGCAATATAGGAAAAGGAGAAAAACCAACTTTTTTTTAATTAACTCTTTATCTATCAAATTTCTAGATAAACTGATTAACCAGTTAAGTGTTTATTCTGATCTTATTTCCCTTTCCCTGTTATCTTACCTTCAGGCTTTTATTTGAAAGGTTTTTCACAAGTCCAAATATAAAAGCAATTCCTCATTAACAAACATCTATACTTAATATTAGGCAGTACATCAACTAATATTATATTGAAAGAAACAGGAATCCTAAGTGTTCCATTCTGGTACTACATCTTGCATGTAAAAAACAAACAAACCATGCTTTAACTTAAAGGAGGTACACAAATAAAAAAATACTAATAGTTACTTTCAAGAGACAGCTTCCTTTATGAAATCATTTAAGTTGTGCTTCAAGATTCAGTGAGTTGTAAGCACGAGTTGTACTACAGCACGGTTGATCCCACCCTATGGGAATCTTTTCAATATATTAGGAAGTCTGAAGATCACGTAAGAGATGCAATAAACTGTCAAAACATGAGCTATATCTTATTGACAAGCAAATGCATAAGGCAGCTTGTTTGGCACGCCTTAATTTTTTTCTTTGCTTTGGAGTTCATATAAGAGAATGTTTCATGAATAGGCTCTGGAAAAAAATGACTCAAAAAATCCCTTAATAAATAAAAACTCATTTTTTCATAAAATGCCATACCTGAAGCATGGTATACTTCCACTTAATTATGTATTTTTCTGAATGTGCACATAGACCATCAAAAAAGCTGTTACTTTTTTTTTTTAAGCAGCAAATAGTTGCTTGTTAGATTCTGCCCCTCCTAACTATTAAAAAAAAGAAAGGAAAAAAAAAGGAGGGGGGAGGATGTCCACATTCAACAGCTACAGTTAGTCAGCATCATCATTATCCTGCTTTGAAGTCTACCATGCAAAAAAAATCTGGCAAGGGTTTTGGCCTTCATTTTTGTCTTCGATAACCAATTTCACATTACTGACAGTTTAAGGAGTAATTAAAGTCATTCAGCTGCACTAGATACCTCTGTTGAGGTACACGATTGATGGCTTGCCCTTTCTAGCCATGTGAAATGGTGTAGACCTTACAGTAAAAATCTCACCTACACAGATCTACTCCAGAAATTCACAATACATTCATTTATACAGTAAGTGATGTGCAGATTCCATCAAAGAAGCACCCATACACTCATTTTACCAACACAATTACCAACTCCAGATGTTTGTTTCATTTATCAGAGGCCTCTATAAGCTAAATGTACATCCACAAAGCCAGACAGACATGCACACACCTTTACATACAACTAATTACATGGTCCCTTACTGTTTCCAGCTCTGCAAATAATACTGCAGGCATGAATTAAACATCACCTCCCAAAGTTCTGTTTTGTACCCGCTCTTAGCAAGGTTTCTGGGAACACCTATTAGGGACTGAATTGGCTTACATTACCTCCAACCTTAGGCCCACCAGCCGAACCCGGCTTTCTTGTACTGTTGGAAGGATTTCCTGGCTTTTTAGGTGCAGGAACCTTAAAGGCTGAAGCAGCTGATGATGGCCTATTTCCATCCACTGACTCTTCATCATCAAAGCTTTTGTCTGGAAAAGGATACATTAAATAAAAATAAAACCATTAGAATGCAGATATATTTATTTGCTGATCAGCTGTTTTGCTTCACATTTCACAGAGATTCACAAAATGCATAAATAAAAAAAGGATTTATCACTTTGCCCTGTCTGTGACCTAGGAATAAAATGACAATGGGAAATAAGCACTTACTGTGTAGAAAATGCTATTTATAAAACATTCTTTTGCCTCCTTAATTAACCACTCTAAAATTGCATGCAGAAAATTAATCCTACACATTCATTCCCACAAAGGGAAAATATCTTTGCACAGATTGATTTTTTTGCCCATTTCTGAGTATTTTCCCCAAAGGACAGCCCTTAATATGATTTTTATCATTGCAGTCTACTGCTTCTCCCTTTTCTCCTTTTACTCATGCATGCATTTTTCTGCTGCACATCCTCCCACAATGAGGCTACCAGCACTCCCTGCCTCCTTCCTTCCACACAGATTTTTCAACTTACAATCGCAGATCCGCTTGCAGATCAGCCGCCTCATTCCTCTTACAGCTCTCAAATCTCCTCGCCCTAGGACAGACCCAGCACTTCACATGGCCACAACGCAGTGAATTCTCAACCCTAAGCGAAGATGCGATGGGAACCTGCTCGCAAACGCCCCAGATTCTCCACTGAGGTTTGTGCCGGCATCTTTCTCTGCCTTCACTGCACTAGGTGCCGGCAGAGCCAATGGGCTGCAAGGTGACATCATCGGCAAGGAGAAGGTGGGAATCCTTCCTGCAAATAAATGCGTTCCCACACACAGCGTCCGCCACAATTGCCATCCTGCGTTCAAGCCACCAGACCGCCTGCCCACCGCACTCTGGGGTTGGTGCTCCTCTCTCCTATGACCGCAGGTTTGTTAATATCTAAGCAAGGAAGGGATTAATCTCTCGTCGCTACATAAAGCGGCCTCAGTACTTCAGAAAACAAAACCTGCAGCAGAACACAACCGTTTATCAACCCACTTGGCGGAGGAAGGATTTGTCTGTTAGCATCGACATGGAAAATCTACCAGCCTATGGTTCCCATAATAACTAAAATGGGCAAGGTTGAGCCCCAGCTGCACTACAGTAATAGAAGACCGATTTAGCATATTACCTTCTTTAGAACCTGTCATGTCTAAAAAAATAAAATTAATTGCAAACCCTTGCTACCTCTGGAAGGGAGGCTATTTACCCGTTGCTTATCCAGAGCTTGTTTCCAGCAAAATGTCAACTATATTTAATAATATAGCCTCCCAAAGCGAAGCAGCTTTCATTAGAATGGTAAAGCAAGGCTTTTCCCTACTCTGCAGCATTCACAGCAAAACCTAACGTTAGAACAACCCACATTTAATATGTCAGAGATCACTGGTCCTGTAGCGAAGGCATTTTTCTAGCACTAGTGAAAAGCTGTGTACTGCACTAAAAAAATCTTGACAATTAAAGAAACAGAAAAAAAAACACATGAAACATCTGGACACAGAGTGACAGCTTGCACGGCGCTCATCCCACCCTCTCCTCTCTCACATACGCCAACTTGTAGGAGAAGCTCCCCATGCTCCATGGGGTGCAGATCTGCCAGGTATGGGGCCACAGCATCGCCCCATGGCCCCGCACTGCTGTGGAAGCAGCATGGGGCTGCACAGCCCAAGGGCTGGGTAGGTGGATGTGTTCCCATCCCTGCTGCTTGTGCTCCCAACAGCACAAATAGAGCCAGGCATCATAGTTTTGAACAGGGAACACCACCAGCCCGATGCCAGGTTGAGTGTAATAAGCCTCATACTGTAGTAGGGATACAAATTATGATGGTTAAAGTCTAGGATGCCTGCAACGCTACAGGTAATTTTAGAACAGCATTAGGTAACATCTTGCAAATTTTTAAGCAGCCTGAACAGACCAACACCGACACATCAATATGCTATTGTGAAAACCAATCAAATGTAAATATTCAAATAAAGCAACAAAAGCATTTTTGATTTTTAACATTCAAAATGAAACAGGCTACATTTCATGCTACTACCCAACTGCACAACAATGCAGCATTGATACACAAATATTGCACAAGAGGCCTTTGAAAAAAATGAATTTATTTACAGCACAACATTAAAAATACAAAGTAAGCATTTGCTCATTTAAGCAAAATCTCCTAATCAAAAAAAACATAACCCCCCAAAAAACAAACAACCAAAAAAAAAACCTAACAACAGAAATTGAACAACCCCAAACAACACTCTGGGAACTAAACATTCCTAGTTACTGACATGTTGGGTAATTAGATGCCCATAGTAAACAATGCTCTGGAAAATATAGTCATATTTCTTAACCTCAAAGACTTTTTTCATACACCAAACATTGTTAACGCTGGATTAAAAACCTACCCTATTAAATAGTTTCATACACTTGTTCTGTCCACAGAAAAACCTAGCCTTTACAAAGCCATTTTTTCCATTTCTTTTTTCCCTGCTCCTTCAAATGCAAAAGGATTTTTTGAATCACATAACTCACCTTAACCACTGATACACAGACATTCTTAATTGGTCTTTTTCATGATTTATGTAAAAAAAAATTGAAGTACAGTCACCACAACTTACAGCACATTACCGTTTAATTCTAAGTTTTAAGGCTGAAGTAGTAAGTGTTGAGTTTTTTTTTTTTCTAAATAAAGAAGAACATTAAAATTTTGTACCACCTTTCACAGAAACCTGAAGTTTTTCTCCACCCATTTAGGCCTTCACAGTTTTATTTCCCTAGGCTTTATTAACAGCGTAATACCAATTTATCTTTAGGAACATTTCATTTTCAGAAAGACCCCTAGAAGTATTTGTGAATACCTGAAACCTGCAATCTTCCATGAAGATGTGCTTTCCATGCGTTCTCACTTGTGTGCCATGACACTTCTTTGCCTCTCTCACAAAAGCACTTCCACATAGTCCAGCACCCAGACCTCGGGCTTGAGGTACAAATGTTAATCCGCAAGGCAGAAGCAAGGTATGGGTCTACAAAAGCCAGCAGAGCTGAGACAATTTACTGCGTGCCCCCAGTTAGCTCCCGGAAGAGGGCTGAAGCTCCTGACACCCCATGTGCAGCGTGATGGTGGTTATACTGACAGCACCCAACTATGACTCTAACGGTAGTTTAGTGTAGTCTGCAAATGAAATTATTTTCTCCAATGGAAGCTATAAAAGACTAAATATAATTCATAGTCTCAAATCAAGTCCATCTGAAGGATGCAAACACGTTTTCAGTCTAGAATGGCTTTGAGAAAAATAACTATAAGCAATTTAAAATGTATTAAGATAATTTACAAGGTCAAACACTTTCAGCATATCTAATTGTACATTTGCAAATATACCTGACAGCAGAAAGAGCACTCTCCTAGCAGCATTTATAACAAAGTTCCAAACTACTGAAAATGAGAATAAAAACCTATATGAATTGCTAGCAATGTACAAAACATGTGAAAGGAAGAAGCACAATTAATGAAAGAGAACACATCTCAGTTAAATCTCCTAAGACTGTCCTTGTACTCAGTATCATCATTCTAAATCTCAATGGATAGTAAGAGTATTGGTGCTAAATACTTCCCCACAGAGGAAAGCCTGGAATCTAGTATTGCCAAAAGCTCCCGAAGAAACCTAGAGAGCACCAAAGGTTCTCACTTTGGTACAACTTTGCTTCCAGATGAAGAACTTCGAGCTAGAAAAGTACCAAAAAAGGTTGTTATATTCATAAAGCTAGCAACGCAAGTTCCAGCATTACAAGTTTTCTCCTCTATAGTAGAGGAATGAGAGCTCTACAAAGTCGGCATGTGTTGTACAAGGGCTCCGTAGCAAGTGAACTGGTATCCAGGAGTTCAGGCACGTTTCCACAAAACAGTAACACACTATGCTATTTGAATTAAAAATTACTAAAAGATAAAGGATATCTTTCTGTCTTGTAGCACTACCCTTGGTGGCCAGATTATACATGTGTATTACCTGTTTTTAAAATTATTCACACATGTCAAAGGGTAAGTACTTAAAACCAAACTCAATATTCAAAGAACATTCCAGTACTCCCATGCTGAAAACGTCTTAACAACCTATTTACTCTGATTTGGTTATCAAGTAATAATGGTAATTACAAATACATGCAGGGACAAAAGAGAATCTAAACCTTTTCGTATCTAGAGAAAAAAATATTTTAGTGCTGATATATATTAAGTGAAAATTAATTTATTGCTACCACAACTCAAGCATTAACTTATTTGGTCTTACAAATAATAGAATTGATGTCACATTTAATATGTAACATTTTCTAAGTCACAGGCAACAATGAAAGAAGTGCATCATCATCTACATGCCTGTAGAAATAGAAGATCTACACTCTACTCATGCTACTCAGAAGCTAATCAGAAGATAACTGATCTTAAAGCAGATCCTTAAGTAACACCAAAGTAAGAAAAAAAACAAGTTGCCTTGCAGTAACAGTGACCTAAAGCTGGCCATAAAGGCAAAAAAAGCAGCAGTCTTGCATGGGCTGTGAATACCAACATGTAGTGTTTTCAAGTAGGTACAGAGTAGTCAAAGAGTCTAATAAAACCTCTTCTAAACCTTGATTTTTGTCAAAACATGTCCTTCCTATAACCATTCTTCTTTCAAGTATTGCTAACAGATACTATGATTTTGGACTACTCTTAAGAGTTCCTCGTCCACACCACAAACACACAAACTGTTTATAAAAACGTTATTGCAAAATCACAGCTCAGCAAAACAATGAGAAGTAGATTCAACTCCTGACCTTTCCCTCCTATATCTTGCACCTACCAAGAGGCTCCAACTGACAGTTGGTGCTGCACAGACATGGCCAGCATTAACTACTTGAACAGCTGGGACTGGGTCAGTAGCTTGCTTCCAGCTGAACTGGTACAGCCTGCAACAACTTCCACCAAGCATAAAAAGGAAGCCGCAAGCACTAGGGACGCATCAGGTTAGTTGATACTTCTAATCCATACTTCAAGTCAATGCCCCATACTATTTAGTGAGCACTTTATCCCTTACACAGCAGGCATTTCATACAGCGGGAATCTGTTTGTCCTACCACAAACGACAGGATTCGGCTGCCTATGCCCATTCATTCTAAACCCAGTTTAGACAGTCGTGGGCATCCTGTTGACATCCAGCTGACATTCCAGAAGGACACCCATCTCCTGCAGTTCTTGTGCTGCACTCTGTACCATGTGGCTCAGCTGGAAGCTGCAGAGCATCTTAAAAGGCACTACCTACCTAGGTTTAGGCAGCTAAAGCACACTCACAATGCTTTAGACCAAACATAAAGGCAGAATTCCCAGTCATTATCCCTGTGTCCGTGAAGGTAAAAGAAAAAGAAAAAACACACCAACCAACAGCAAAATAAACAACAAAGCACAGAAAACAAAACAAACAAACAAACACAATCAATGTATTGCAACCAATCCTGAAGCCAAATTCAATTCACATGCCGTTTTTTTCAGGCAGTTCTAGGGGAATACAACATCTTAAAACAACCAAAAAACACAAGCACGGGAAACCCCAAACAGTAACAGGAATGGGGCAAACAAATCAGCCAAATGTATCACAGTTTTTTAATTGGGTCAACAGCATAATGTTCCCCTAACTTTCCAGTAAGATTGTGAGGTGGAGCATGGCTCTACCACACTCTGCTGATCGCTACAGCACAGTGAAATAGGTCCATGCCAGACGCGCCTTGAAACAAACAAAACAAAAGAAGCAAAACATACCACCAATAATCTAAACGAATGTGGCAAGAGAAGAGGGGAAAACTGGAAAGGAGAAACTAGGCCTGAGAGAGACATTTAGAAAATAAATATTTAGGGATGGCAATGGCACTTGCCACGATAATTATTCCCATTTCTTAAAGCCTATCTAATTATACTAATAATTTATCCATTTCCCTCAACAGTTTCATGGAAGACTATCTTCAGAGAATACTTAATTCAGTAAAAATATAAAATATTCCAAAATATTCCACCCCAAATAAAAGCTAGTCTTACACTCCATAAACTCTATTGTCTGTCTGAAAGACAGGATTTAGAAGACAAGGTTTCAAACAAAGCTGCAAAAAGCCAAAACAAGCAACTGAGCTAATTTCCCTTCCAAGCCAAGCTTTGTCCCAGTCTCTAGTTCTGAAATATTTTCCTCAAACTGAAGTAATTTTCTCATTTTTACCATTATCTACTATGATTAAGGGAAGGATTCTGGATCTGTGTTTAACATTTGCAGCATGTGTAAAGTGATTTCCACTGTCCAGCTGCATTTGCAGAACTACTTCCTTTAGTCAGTTTTAAACTATTTACCTTCCAATTGGGCTTTCCTTTGTTATGCATTTCCCAAATGTTACTCCACACTGAAGATGCAGTCAGTATTTCCGTACTTTGAAAGTCAACAGCTTTATTCACAGCTTTCCTCAGGTGCATTGCATAGCCTCCTAAATCAACACCTAGCAGTCTATGGCCTACCAATAACTAAAGCATAATTTAGTCAGTAAAGGGAAGAGGGAGGGGGAAGAAAAGGATAGCCAGGATTTCTAGAATTCATGACAAGGCACCATCTACAGCAGGATACACTTTTAAACATGAAAAAGAGTACATGCTTAGTATCATTTTTCCTCAACATTTCTAGGATGTTGTTGCTTAAAGGCCACACTACACTCAATGCTAACATGTTAACATAGTGTTGTGGGAATAACAATCAGTCAAGCAACTTGGCACCCATTGAGGAAGGAACCATTTGCAGTAGTTCCAGTACCTAGTTCATTCATACAAACATTTAACTATTTAAATTTCAAAATATTAATTAGTAATATATCACCACAAAAGTGAGCAAGGCAGATTTAAGGACCACGTTCATTCACCTTTAACACGTATGATATGCCCCTTCATTATCATATGTGTGTGATATATATCACGTAATATCAGTAAGAACGTTCACAGAGAGCTCAAATTGTGATTCACTATTAAAGGTTGACAATGATAGATTTACTTTTAACATCAGAGAAATTACTTGAGCAGCAAATGCTCACATTACTTCTTAGCTTAGCCAATTTCTGTGCATTGAACTATATCTGCATGTTGGAAATAGAAAACAGCAAGACAGATTCAAATATAAAACACAGCTCCTAAAGGTGAAGCAAGTGTATAGCTCTAATATGAACACAGAAGTAAAGAGATTTTTTTTTTCTAATTTTACTCTAAATGCATGTAGTTCAGGAATTAGAAAATAACATTTATCTGAATGTGAAAACACGCATACCACAGCACAGAATAAAAGGGGTTGTTAATGGCCTTAGAGCTCACTAGCCAACCTGTTCTCTACCTGACATACTCAGGACTGGAGATGAAGAAATTATGCCAAATTACCTTCTATTTATTCTCAATGCTGCAGCTTTACTGTAGGTGACAAGAACTGTGGTTTTTTTTTATTACCATAGACTCCACTAAAACGGGACTTCTTATAGAAAATGAAAAAACCTCACATCAGATCTGAAAAATGGGAAGTGTCTGGCATTCAGCTAGACAGTTTCAGTAGATGCCATTTTTCTTCTATAAGAACAACACCTAATCCCTCATGTGGTTGCACACTGGAACAGACTCCCCAGTGAAGCAGTCACTGCACCAAGCCTGTCTGAATTTAAGAAGTGCTTGAACTGTGCACTTAGTCACACGGTCTAACCTTTTGGGTAGACCTGTGCGGTGCCAGCAGTTGGACTAGATGATCCTTATGGGTCCCTTCCAACTCGGGATATTCTATGATTCTACGAATCCCCAAATTTTACATGCTCTCCTCAATGTTTCTAAGGAGTTTGTAAATAATAATAATAATAATAATAATAATCAAGTCAATGCTGAAATTTAGACCAAAAATTTTAGACCAATGCTGAATTCAGACCAAAAAATCTATGCAGAAGTGCTTTTGACCCTCAAGTTCAATAGCAAACCTTGTATTTCAGAAGTCCATTGCTTTAGAGACTTCTACAGTTCTACACACAAAATGATCATTGATGGTAAAAGGGTATTTTGGCAAAAATAGATCTACTTAGGTTAATTGCTTGGGTGGCCAAGGAACTTCACAGAGTTCTGGCATTCCACGAAAGCAAAAATACCTAAGTTTAAGACAACAAAATTCTCATCAAGGCTGTTATAAGTTTTTCTCTGCATCTTCATCCCTTTTCCTCACCCTTCCCTGAGGCTATAACCATCCACAGTTCTCAAGGCTTTGAAATGTTTCACAGTTGAAGAGCAGGATTTTTACAATCAAATACACATGAACCTATACCATTAAACTGGTAACCACAAAAATCCTATTGCCTATATTCCATACAACTGTACAACTCCCTCAAATTTTAAATTACTTCTTGTAAGAATCTACAGATACAGCTTTGAAACTAAGGCACATTTATTAACACAATATACGGAGTGGAATCTGACTCAGGTGAACGCTATAGCAAAAACCTTACTTCTGAAAAAGATCACCTGAAATGATCAAATTATAGCTTACTTTCTTTTCAGTATTTACAGCATCTAGACTTTATTAAAATGACACAGAAACAGTAACTCTTCGTATTTAATAGATAACAAAGACGAACATTACCCAGCAAGGTCATTAGTCATGTGAAAGAATCTTTCAACATCTGTCAAAGAAAAATGCTTAGTAGACAATAAATTTCTCCTTGGGCTGTTGACAATTCTAACACTCATTTCAAAATTTATTTTTTTAATATATCTATATACACACACATTTAAAATTTAAATATATACATACATAATATTATATATACATATAAGCCATAGTCCGGACTAATCAAAGATGTTTGAAAAAACAGGATATTAATTGAAACACCAAGAAGGTTTTTCCCCTCCATGTAACTTATTCCTAAAAACAAATGGAAACATACTCCAAAAGCAACTAAAACTTCCGGATGCCAAATTAAGCATATCTGGAAACCTTTTCAGTGAATTGTCATGCTTAAGGAAAAAAACAACCTCCCCCACAAAACAAAACAAAATTGAAACATCCATACGCAAGCTTCCTGAAACTGAATACCGAATGGTCCTTTACACTTAATGAATTCCATTTAGAAACCGGAAGACAAAACTTATTCATAGTTATTATTCTAGAACTATATACATATAAAGTGTAGCAATCACTCTAGAATCCACCATTGTTTTGAGAAACTAAGTGTATGTTTTCATGTTTCCAACTCCGAGCATTTGTTATCAAGGAAACAGAGTTGCTTATTTCTTACTGGAAGCTTTTTTAAATTCATACCAGTGTTGAACCTTGCTGTGTTGATCCATTCTGTGAGCAGAAATGGTTCCTTTTCATCCAGCCCTTGGCTGCTTTACACATTCCCTCCCTCTCCCACTTAGTTGTTTCACTGTCCACTGTTCTTTTACAGCTAATAGCAATGATATGCCCACTTCATAGACAAAACGCTACTCAGAACCTATGCTAATCAGTGAGAGTACCATACGACTTTACAGTGAAAAGAAGCTTTCAACTGGGTTGATTCAGAACAGCCATCAAATTCCAACCTACAGCATCTGTCCTTCATCTCTTAAGCACAGAGAGTAAAGCTATTTCCCAAACCAATGTGCCTACCAGCTACTAACAATGGAAGAGGAGTAGTGCACAGCAATTAGAGGGAAGGGAGCCAGTGCAGGCACAGTTAGCATGGTCAGAAACAGCCCCAAAGAACAGAAACGGGACCAAGTGATGCATTTCTATTCCCCGGTACCACCTCCTGCTAGTGTCTAAAGTTTTTGCTTCAGGAAATGGCTCTAGACAGTAGAAAGCATCACAGCTATATTCTGTGCATTTTCTAGGCCAACTGACCAACAAATTTATTACCATCATCCACAGCACCACGTGGGTTTAAAGAGCTTCCACCCTCGCACCAAATGAAGGTAAAGTCATAAACACACACCAAAAATGCAAATACATAGCAATTTTATATATTTAAAAGCAAGCTATTGTCTGAACCACAGCTACAGTTTCCGTACCTTTAACTTGTCCATGTTTTGTTTTTTTTTTTCAGTCAAAAGTAAGATATTAAAGCTGGACAGCACCCACATTCTACAGAAAGGACTAATCAGATTAAAGACTTAGGAAGACAGCCTTCTGCTCAGAAGAACATCAGGGAATAGAAGATTGTTCTTGTACTCTAGGACCATGCATACATTAATGAGGTATTTTGAAAGAAGACAAAACTCATAATTTGATATGCATATGTAGTGAGATATAAGAATGATTCTTAGTATATTTACATATAGTTACTAGAATACACAACTAAATCAGTTACATATACTTTATCGTTTGAAACATGGCAAGTGCTTGAAGTTACGAAACGTCATGACATTGTATGTCATTTAAATAAAAATCCAATAAGTAAATTTCTCTCTTTCATCTGTATGATCCAAAATATAACACTCAATATACGCTAGTCCAGCAAGTGTTGGCACCAAATACGTCTGCTTACAAAGCTAATTAGATGCTTTCAGATAGCTCTCAAATACCTTATGTCTGGAACTGCAATGTTTACTGCACCCAAACAAAACCTCTGTCTAATCTCCCTTTCACGCCTCCTCTCCCTGCCCCAAATTTCAGGCAAATAATTTTTTCCTTATTTCAATTATCTTCTTGAACTGAGAGCAGGACAGTCCCTCATGTACAAAATAGCAGAGTAGCAGAGTGAAGTGAGTGACAACGCAACGAAGCACAGATGGAAGCCACTGAACTACAGGCCACCAAGGGAATGTACAACTTAATGTGCCACCCTGCAAATACCTTTGCTACCTCCTAAACACCCTAATCTGTTTATCAACAGATAAGGTCAGAAATGCAACATCCTCTCCAAGAAACAAGAAATCCAGAGCGAGGAACAGTTCTTGACTAATCTTCCTCAGCAACTTGTGAAACAAACAGGCCTACATTCACATTCACTGAAGTATGTGAAATGCCTTTAAATCAAGGCAGTGAATGCTTTCTCATTGGCATGCATTCAGTACACTGGAAGCAACAATTCAATTGTTTGCTGGACCACAAACAATACTGTTTTCTTCCTCTACATGCACCAAACAAAAGATTGGAGAGCTTGAGACAGTTAACACAGGGATAAACAGAAGACTTGGCTCTTCCCTTTAATCTTCACTTGAGAAATCAGATTAAGATTCAACAACTAAGCACCACGTTTTATTTACGTTTCTGCTCATGTTCAAGAAAACTGAAAAAATGCCCAAAAGTTAGAATAAGCCAGTGTCTTGTACTCCAGACAAAATGTTGAAATTATGACTTCTATATAGTACTTCCAAATATACTCCATTCAATTTTACAGCATTATCTAGGCAAACCAAATGAAATAAACTAAAATTTCTGTTCTCTGGCCTAACTGCAAAGAAGCCTTCAAAACATCAGCCCACCTTCATAAGCAGTAAGTTAAACATGCACACTAGCCACAATGAAGCGCCATTTTGTCAAGAAAGACAATTCTCAAAGGCTACTGAATCACTAACCTTCAAACAAATTGTTTCTGCTACACTGCAGGATATACAGGACACTCACAAAACAGAAAATGACAGCTAAACCAGCATATCAATTCAGAACCAAAAGTCAAAAAGTTCTCTTAATAGTTGCTAGTGTTTTGTTTTCCCTAACAGTTTCATAGCACAATGCCAAAAGACTGAATTCCTTGTAAGTGTGGTAAACAATAGTTTTAAGAGAGACTAACAGCTACATAATCATCCTACACACTCTTAATTTTATCTGACATTATTGCTCAAAGCTCCCACACAGAACATCAGCTGACTGCCTGAACAGTACTTTGTTTTTAGCACCTTTGTTAAGGACAAATTTAAATATACAGGAGAGAGCTCCACAACCACCCTCACTTTATAAACCTCGACCATTACAGAACCACAAAAATCCCATGATTTTGCCTAGGGAATACAGTTATTCCTTAACAGGCTACGGCTAGCACCCTTGATCTGCAAGTTACCACAATCCATGTTTACATCACAGAGAACCGGGCTGCTTCATGGGAAACAAACGCTAGGGAAAACATTCTTAGAAAAGAAATTAGCAACAAAGAGCTTACTTACCCTGACTTTCCTTGCAGCTTGCTGATGACAAATAAAAACACAAACACCAGAAAAACGCCTGAATATTTTGAATAGTGCAGCACAGCCTTACTTTTGCTGCTCTGCTCCCTCTGACTCTCTGTTTCAGCTCCACACAGTCAAAGAACTAAGTGGTGAATGTAGATGTCAAGATGCTTTAGAAGAGGTCTTCTCGAGGATTCCTACTGCCTGATGTCTTAGCAAATTCAGATAAAAGATTCACCTTAACTGAAGTATCTAAACTTTGCGAGAGAAGCTTTTCGCCTTAAATTACGTGCTTAAACTTTGTAAGATGAGGGATTTAAATATTATTTAGGAGTAGGAATGTAATTTGCAAACTCAAAGCCCTCTTCGTTCATCCTAAAACTTGCTTCAAGCCCAACGGCAGCTCGTCAAGTTTCTCTGAAAACAAGGCATACAGAGGAAGCCACCGCCGCCAGGAGATGGGACATACGTCCAGTTTCAAGGAAGACAGACATGGATCCCGCAGTGCTTCACTGACCTACTTCCAGGGGTTTGTGTAACGAGGCACCGTGCCCGGCCGCGACCCACGCCTTCACCCCACACACAGCCCTGCCCCAGCAGCGAGCCCCCTCCTGCCCGCCCGCACCGCGGGGGGAAGAAGAAGAGGAGGATGAGGAAGGAGAGGACCCTATGATGGCGCCGTTACTCACCGTCCCCCACCGCCATCATAGCGCGGCTCCCCGCCGCCACAGCCGCCGCCCCGCTTCAAAATAGCAGCCCTGCGCGGCGGGCACGGCCCGGCACGGCCTGGCCCGACTCTTACAGCGCTCCCCACCGGGCCCGCCTCGCCCCGTCAAGGAGCCGCCCCCCCCGGCCCCGGGGGCTGAGGGAAGCGGCCTCCGGGCAATGACTATCTGCGGCCTGTTACTGCCTCGGCCCCGCATCGCGCCTAGGGCGCGACGCCATTGCTGGGGTTAAATAATAAAGTGTTTCCTCGCGATTTGTTTCCTCTTGTCCAAGGGAGAGTTTCAAGTTTGGCAGGGGTTGTCGGTGGGAGTGGCAAGGAGATGGCAGTGGTTGTAAACCATTCGCCTGCAGCAGGGTGGGTGCTCAGTTGGTGAAGGTCGTAAAAACATGCACAAGCGCCTTAAAAAATAGTGTGCGCATCAGCCTGCGCACGTCCTCGACTTTCAAACACACAAACTGAAAGTACTGCTTTGCTACTCCGCAAATTTACATATTTCAAGATATAAGCTACCACGGGTAATAGCTGAAATTTTAAATTTCAGCCAGAATGTGATGTCACTGTCTCCATAGAAACTCTGTTTCCACAAAGAAACCAACAAAGGGAAATTAAAAAAAAAAAAGGCAAAACAGACACACTAGTCCTATGGATTTTTCTTGCCTTTTTTTTTTTTTTGGAGAACGTAATAACTTGACTGTATCTTTATCACCTGTAACATAGCTCCCCCATAACTGTGATACTAAAATCTCTGTATCCTATCACATTTATGAAGCTAACACTATGACACATACCATTTAAATAGGAAAATCGCATGGGTTGAATAGAGACATAAAATTTATATTCAGCTCAGATCATTCTGTCTACTGAATGGAGCAAAGTGTAGAGCTCAGTGTTACTATTTTCCCTACTTTTAATTCTACGTCTCAAAATTTATACTACTACCCAATACTGGAGTCTGTTTAAATTCTCTTAGTGAAAACAGTATTTACAAATCCCAGCCAGCAGAAACAATTGCTTTTGCAGCTTTGAGATTGGCTGCTGGGTCCGTTTCCATAGAAATTAAAATTCATTTGCTGAGAAATTGAGAGATGCTTTAAAGAACCTTCCCAGTTTGCAGAGGTATGAACATTCCTGTTGGAGCAGAAGGGCATGACAAGCACTACACGCAAGGCCTGGCATGACAGACAAACATATCCTCATATGATTCTTGTGATACGCTGCATTATTATGAATGTAGACAAAACACAATGTTTTCCATAGCGGCTAACTCATTCACATAATTCACGGTAAAGAAACTGTCGGTTTTCACTAGCCACAGCTGACTGCAAGGGAAGATGCTGGAATCAAGAAAGGGGAGAGGGAATCAAAGGTCAGCCAGAGAGACGAGTTATTTGTACGGTAGTATTTAAGCTTGTACTCATCAAGCAACAGCACTAAGACTCTTGCCCAGTCCCCTCATTAGGCACAATGCCTTTCATGCTCCTCACCTGTTGGCTTTTGAAGCTTCATGATATCAAAGCTTCATCAAATGGAAGACAAAGCCAAGATAAAGCACTAATAATAGAAGAATATCTTTTCAGTAACATTTTTTAAATAACAGTATAGATGGATTCAGCAGATAAACGCAGTTCAACGAAAAACACTGAAACAAATGTACTAGAGGGATTCTGTCTCTGGGACCGGAACAGCTGGACTCATAGTAACATTTGCACAGAATTTGCCACCTACAAGACAAATTATTTATACCACTGTAGATGAGCACTGACACCTGCATTGTATAGATGAGATAAAATGGCTTAAAAAAAGAAACTTTGTCTACTCTCATAAGATACAGACCAAAAGCTCTTAAGTGCTATGTAAACTAGTCCAGCAATAACTGTTGTATTTATATTTTCATATACATTTAAATTATTTCAACATATTTTTATTCCCTCCTCTTAACTTTCTCAGTTTTCCTGAGAACTGCCAACAGAAAGCACATATATAAAATGTATCTTTGAACGGCTCAAATCTATGCAGTAGCATGAACTTTAAATGCAAAAACCAATAGTTTACCCTTCCAAAAGGAATAAATCTACAATCTAACAGAACAGTTACGTAAAACATTTTCCTCCAAAATTAACACATTTTCTTCTCTTTTTCTATCAATCCTTACAAATCTACTCTTTTATTCTTCAGGTGTTCAAGAATAGCAATGTTTTACTTCAAACCAGAATGCAACGTAAAACTCTATTACTTCAAGGAAAGGGTTTGAAAACACATTTCTTCAAATCTACAATCTCTTCCATTTTCACACAAACAAGGGAAAGGTAAGAACATTCAAAATGGAATAGTACATTTCTGTACATTAAGAAATCACATGCATTCCTCAAAATCATAGAATCATAGAAAAAAATCTACTCTTGCACAGTTACTTCTTAGATCTAGCAGAGCCTCTTTTCAGTCAGAATAACTGGTTTCAACACAAATGAGTGTCTGAAAATACTCCCCTATAAATCAAAACCCACTGATTACTTACAGAAGAAAGATAAGGAAGCTTTCAAATCCAATCGTATTAAAGCTACTGCTACACCACCTCCCTTGTGATATTATGCAAACTTTTTTCTTAAAGTATACTTTTAAGTAGGAAAGAATGATGGTTTTGCTCTTTCATACTATAAAACACTAACTCAGGAATGCAGTAGGAAGCAACAAGGATTCTTTGCACAACAGGTTTTGTTTTCATGAAATGCACCAAAAAAAGAGCTTAAACTCATTACATTAGAGGGGAATTTTAAGAGGAAGTCGTAACTTGAAGTGTCTTTGAATGGTGCAATCACCTATCTTCAATTGAGAATTTTATGTATTACAATCATTATTCAACACTTTAAACTGAGAAAATCACATAATACATTCATCACTTGATTACCATTTTCTTTTACAAATGCTGTAAGATAGGAAAAAGGCTCATTTGATTTTTTTTCTGTGCATGAATACTCTGCAGCATTCCTGTGTCCTCTACTGAGTGGATGCATAATTTTTAAAGATACTCTGTTGGTTTCTGTGCAGTTTCAAAATCTTTTCCAACTGTATTCTGACAGTCCCAAAAACACTTTTGCTAATCTAAGTTCGTTTCCCTGCGTAAATGTCTGATTTTCTTAGTAGTCGTACATATGTTTCTAGTCATCCATTTCACATTGTTAATGCTAGTATTTAAATATTTATCTTGTGTTAATATAAAGCTGATTATAAACATATGTTCTTTCATACTCACCACTGATGCTACTTAAAATCATACTTCCAGAGTTTCTTATTTCATCAATTTTTGTAAAGATTGTTTGCAACCTGTAAAGAAGAACAAATTATATGTATGTGCGTGTGTATTTACATCTCTGAAATCTCCCAGGTTACTGGTAAAAACAGAACTGAATTTATTATATATAAAACAGTAACACAGAATATAAAAGGGATTATGAATATGTAGAAACAATTTCCAAAGGACTCTTCTTCTTAAGTTAGTTGAGCATCTTCTCGCAAATGCACATAAAGCTAAGCCAAGTCAGTGAAGAATAAAACTGAGCATCATTATTAACATTATTGAATATAATGAAAATTCTGAAGTACAGGTTCAGTAGTATTACACAGTGACTTCAGAATGGCAGTGGTATTACCCTATTTATACACAACACTGTAAGGAAACAATTTGAACTATAGAATGCTTAAGTGAACAAAATAGAGATTACTATTTAATTTGTTCTGTGACCATTATAAATTTTATCAAGATCTCAGCTTTGTTATGAAAATATTTTTGAAGTGGCTCGTGCCTCCACTGAAAAAAAGAGGAAATACTTTTTTCTAAACTTAAGGTACACTAAACACTTTAGTTACGTTCAACACTTACCACTCACAATAAAAAACACACTGCAAGTGCTTAGTTGAATGTAAATAGAAAAATAAACAAACAAAATAAAAAATATCCACATTTTCAGTCTGGTCCCACATGGTAGAAGACGCTATTCAAGCAAGAAAGCTGGCCAAACCTGAACGGCTATTTCTCATCACTTCTGCAGAAAATGTGGTAAAAATAGCGTCTCACAGACAAAAATTTGACCAACAGACTAGCAGTGAATTTGTACTAACATAGTAAGTTGCAAACAATTGAGAATACTTCCTTACATTTCTCCAAAGACTTTTCTGCATCTTAGGATACTCAGCATACGGTAACATCTAACATGCATGTGAATTTTTAGATACAAAACTAGCAGGATTGAATCCTGACCTTAAGCATATAGTTATCAACTATAAACCGCATGATGGTCTGCAACTCTCTAAGTGGATATAGCTCAGCTACATTACGAGGACTAGAAGCTATATTATCTGATTCAAAATTTGCTAAAAGAACAAATATTGAATGGCTCTGTTTAGCGCTCACAATCCAAACTATTTTAAGACAAATTGGGAAAACCAGAAAAGAACAGTGCTTGGGTATAAAAATTCTCATAGCACAGAAAGGAGCAAAGTCAAAGAATCATAGAACCACAGAATCATTTAGGTTGGACAACACCCTTAAGATCAACCAACACTGCGT
Organism: Stictonetta naevosa; assembly: GCA_011074415.1. Taxonomy (NCBI): domain Eukaryota; kingdom Metazoa; phylum Chordata; class Aves; order Anseriformes; family Anatidae; genus Stictonetta; species Stictonetta naevosa. Next base: position 64,621,635 of record CM021698.1, read on the forward strand.
ACCCCTTTCATTCACCTGAAACAAAGGATATAATAAAATCATGAAATGCAGACAGAAAACAGTATGAAAAGCCTCAGCATTTCCCCACACTTTCAAATGCTTCAGTTCTCTCAACATGTTAGTTTTACTTTCCAAATATTTGAAAGCAATTTGCTGGAGAGCAGACTTTGTCATGGCCCACAACCAGAACACACATTAGCTGAGAATTCCACAGGAAGACCTACCTTATTTCAAAGGTCTAAACAAACAAACAAACAAACAAAATTTAATTGTGTAATTGAATAACCTGTAACACAAACCAGCAGTTACTCTACCATTTCAGCTTATCTCAAAACTATCTATAATTCTGTAGTAGTTTGCATAATCTTCTCCTAATGTAAATGTCAATCTTCTCACTGGAACCTCTCCCTTTTGTGCCACAGTTGCATTTACACCCATTGCAGCCACAGCAAATCGTCTGAAATAGCAGCAATTCATAAATGTCAGACTACACTACCTTAATATTAAACCTTAGTCTTTTCATTAAAAGGTCGATTTGTAAAGCAAATGCAATTCATACTGTAATGTATTTTTTGCATTTAGACTTCAAAAAAATAAAACTACAGCTATTGCATTAAATGTTTTCTGGGTACCAGTATTCACTAATCACATATCGAAACCCATTAACGTGCAACATGCTTCCAAATGTATGAAGTGAAAAGTTTAACACTTGCATCAGACAATACACATAGTAATGTATTATGCCATCTTACTTTCTTAAAAGGAAATCAATGCAATTGCTACATATGTGCAAAATTAAGTATTTTTACTGTTTACCAGGGACTGCAAGTTCCCCTCAACACTACTGGATTCCATACTGAACGCTGCATTACCAGTCTGCCCAGTTAATAAGGAATTAACACTATGTGTGAAATGCTGAAACTGTTATCTTGAGAGAAACTGAACATCAACACTATAGAGATTAAGAGATTTCCATTAAAATTTCCCCTGGTTTTTCTATATCCTGTTACACTGATGGCATGCTGTGTATGTGTATACACACACACACCCTCCCCCCCACATTGGAGGATTTAAAAGAAAAAGTATGTCCTGCTCTTCTGAACTTAGTTACCAAAAAATACTTTAATGAGCATTTTACATTGAAGACAAAAATGAAATGCTTCCTTATACATTATAATAATAAATAAATTGCTTCGCATTCAGGGCAAAATATCTGACAAAATAGTAACCAGGAACATTCAGTAACATTTGTCAACACTCAAAGCTACGCAGTCAGTGGTGCAGGCTGGAGAACACCATGGTACTGCCACTCCTGAAAGCTTACAATCACATCTTTCTGACTTCAGACAGACACATTCTCTATAGTGTAGACACAGCGTGAGCTGGCATACATTTCCCTTTACTGCTTCCTTTGAGAAAAAAAAAAAAAAAAAAAAAAGATCTCACAGACGCATGTCTACATCTGGACACACAGATGGACCCTATCTACACTATGAACTAGACAGACAAGTAGAAGGTGCATACCACACAAAATTTAGCATTCATAAATGCATCCTGTAAAGTACATAACATCAAAATATCAAGTTGTAGCCTTAGACACAAGAGCTCTCTAAACAAATAAACGTGTTTTTATACATTTATGTTTCTCAAGTAATGGTGGGAAAAGCTGTCAGATGACTTCCTGAAAACTCTTAAAAGGCTTTTAACACTCAGACCTAGCAACTGCTGCTCTCTTCCAGATCCACATGTACTATTTCTGTTCATGGAAGACCAGCTACACGTTCCATACTGTAAGAAATTCCATTTGGCTCAAACAGAACAAAAACTGTTCAATGTTCTTGGCTCTTAGAACAAGAAATACAATATGTACTTTCAGTATTCACAAATATATTAACACTAATATTTACAGGCCAAAGACTGTCAATCCTCTCTGGCAGCAACTTTAACTAAAGGTGAAACACAACATCCAAATCTCCAGACACTGATATGATACTGATTTTTTGACCAATGTGCTTCGGGCCAAAATTAAGATACTGTTCTGAGATTTGTAAGTTGAAAAACAATACATGGAAAGAGGAACTCACTGGTTTCAGTCACAAACAGATATTCACAAGTTAATCTCTATGAAAGAATAAGTATGCGCTGAAGAAAAATAGAAATAGTAGCAAGTATAGTTGAAATACAAAAGTGCAACTCCATCTTCTTTTATTGACCATCTAGATCCCTATACAGGTCCAATTATCCTTCTCTAGAAAATCCAGTATTTTCCACAAAGGCACACCTACCAGGTGCAAATTATAAAGCCTTTTTAACCTAGTATTATTAAACTGCTAACTACATTTGGCTTCATATAGACACAATATGCTTGCACTGTGTGCATATTTAAGGAAGTTGACTGATTTCTGTAAACAATGCTTGATGACTTTCCTTCCTTTCAGCAGACACAAGCTCTCATTTTCAGAGCTTTAGGGCAAAATGCACTCAAGCAGCAACACACAGATTTCTCATAAGTCAGTTGTTATGTAAACTGCACAAGCCTACACATTCTATTAAATCACGTGTACCAAATACTGAAGTAATGATGCTAATATTTACATTTACACACCATTTTAATGCACTGTCACAATGAAAGAGCTTCAGTGTGGTTCTTTAAGGCTGACCTGAACAACTGAAAGCAGCTGTGTCTGAACTACAGATTATCTGTAATACTTAAAAGCCTTAAAACCTACCCAGACACACAAATATGAACAGAAATTCCCCTCAGAACAACAGTAAGATGATGCCCTAAATCAAGTTACTTCACACACCATAGCTCCTGCGTACCCACACAAAAAGTTTAATGCATCTAAGTGAAGGGAGAACTTCTGACAAACGATGGGGAAGAAACCTATTAAATTGGGTCTGCCTGTAAAGAAGCAACTGTCTGAAACAGAGCTAATCCGTCTTTCCTGAGCTTTGTCAAGTACCTTGTTACTGTATTAAGAAGGAAGAGACTAAAGGACTTCTGCTTTCTGACAGTGCTAGGCATGGAGACTTGTAGCTTTGTGCAACAACTCAAGTATATCTTTCCCCTTCCTCCCAGCCTGAAGAATACTTTAAAGGACACAGCACTGAGCCTCAGCTCATGTATTATTTTACACTGGCCTTGATGTCAGGTGTGAAACTGCTGAGATTCAGTGACAAGAACCAGTTTGACATGCACCAAGTACAGCCTTGCTTGTTTATGTAAATGAAAATGGTAAAACTGTTCTTGATTTCAGAGCATGGGGAATTTTGTACTCAAATGATTCAGGCAGTAGGAATAAAAAGTTGACCACTACTGCAAGTAAATTAGAAGCTGTTGATTACCCTGAGACAAATCTCCTATGGTGTTTAATCCTATTTGGATCCCAAGATTTACTTACTTTGTAACGCATGGAAATGCGAACAGGATGAGTGCTGAACCTAAATGTATGATCAGACCCAACACTCTTGGGACAGACAAAAGCTTTTGTTACTTGCATTCTTCTGCTCTGATATATTATGACTTTCTCTGATATACTTATCTGCTGTAGAACTGAATTTTTGAAATTGTACTAATAATATAGCTTAAACTTCTGTGGTAACCACATAGTCATTTCACACTACAGAACTGTGACAATCATTAAATTGAAGGGAATGAGTATGTATGACTTCTCATTCCTAGAGGCAGGGAAATCATTTGATCAAAGAGGCTGAACTCTGCCTGGCATGTAAATAGTAAATTTAACACCATTCTCCTATTACAGTATTTCAGTACCCTATAAATTATCATTAAAAACTAAGTCTAATAATTTTTAGAGGGGTCTCACAAGTCACAGAATTCATTCTGATATTCTGTCTAACCCCACGTAATAGACACATTCAGCTTTCTCAAAATCAAGAAACATGCTGAAGATTTAAGAGTAAAATTTTACATTAGTTTGTAATAGGCTAACATTTTTAAGAAGTGTAAATAATTTTAATATGGAATTTTAAAGATTTTATTGTATAAACAGTCTTTCCCACCAAGTACAATTTCAAGCTCTACCTAGTTTTCTTAAACAAATCCGTACATCAGTAGCAAGAAGACAATGGCTACTTTTATTTCACATAAACTAAGCTACAAACAACATGAACCAGCCTTTAAAGAATTGCTCTTCAGAAAGAAAAACTAGTGATGAAATAAGCATTTTCAAATTTTTATTTCACCTTTTTCAAGAAATATCCAGTGTCCTGTGACAGCATGTGTATGAGGCTAGCTTATACTCCTCTTGAATACTCCTTTCTCAGCAAATCCCAGAAATTTCAGTTTCAGAATTGGAAAGTAGGTACACTGAAAAGCAGCTCTCTCTTATCTAACTGTGACCCATAAGCAAACCTCTATTGTGGAAAGGGTTGTTCTGATGTAATTAGCAAGAAGCAAAAGAGGATATTTCTATATTATAACTATCTTCAAGAAAGTAATAGCTTGTTGCATATTTGCCATACTTTCATCTCACTCTCACACATGTAGGCACACTTCTCTCTCACGCAAGCACAATGCATGAAAATTAATTTAAGTTATTCAGTTGTGACTCTATACATTCAGGCTAAACACCAACTCTAGAATAAGGAACAAGATGCATACATTCAAGTATTTTCCAATTATTTCCCCAGTGTCCACTGTAACTCCCCACAACATACAGTACATATTTGCATAATTTTGAAACATTTTTCCACTATTCATCAGCTCTCAGCTTCTCTTAAAACCAAGGTATTTTAACTGGTGAATATTAGACTGCATTGAGCTATAAAGGTATGCCTCTTCCAAGCAGGAAAGACAGCATCAAAAGAAAGTCAGAAACATTAGTAACATCACTAAGTTTTTAGTAAGTTTTAAGTTCTGATAAAAAACAGTAACAGAATGGCTCAGGATAATTAAACGAAAACAACTAACTCACCTTCCAGGGGGAATTCCTCTCTTAGTTAGATCTATTCGTACTTTCTCTCCGACATGTCTATAAATCTCTACAATGGCTTGTATGGCAGCATCTCTCACCTGCGAATGCCAAATTTAAATTATTCATTTCTGGATTACAGAAACCTAAACAGCATTTTGCTGACAGCTCACTAATCTTCCAATCGGCCTGCACACCAACTCATTTCACAAAACAGTTGAAACAGTGAGAATGGACAGGAAATACAACTGCTATTTCAAGATGGTATTTGTTCCAAGTTAGAGTATCTCCAGATGGTAAATGAAAAATCCTAGAAATAACAGCTCTAGAGGGAATTTCTGGGCATGACGTGAAATAAGAATAATATTTATCAAAAACGTGCTTTATTTAGGACCCTATCACACTAGGCAACACTTCCAAAAGTCAGTCGCTGCACTCAGTCTTGTCTTCATCTCTTTCTACAAGCAGTGAGGCCATTCTGGAAAACTAGGTGTCTGACTGCCCACAAGAGTGGGCTAAAGTGACCAGCATTTCCTGTACTTCCTTCATAAGCAATTACCATAAGCAATTATGTGGTATCACATAAGTACAAGAATAGGAGTAAGACGAGATAGGGTAAGGGTTAAGAACAGTTAAAGCAAAGAGACAGCTTGCCTTTTACAAAAATATAAAGCATAGTCATCACAACAAAAACTGCCAAAAATGCATGTTAGTAAATGCCATTATTCTCTATAAAGCATTTCTGGAATTATTTTGGTATTGTTCTTTGTAACAGTCTGCAGTAAAACCACAACCACTCTATCAAGATATGAACTACATATTCACTAATGATCAACAAACAAGACAAATTCTTAACTGATTTTCTCCAGAATAGAGCAATGCTATGGTACATAGAGGAGACAAAGACTTTGCTGCACTGAGAAAATAAGCATAAAGACCTCTTCTGTTTATTTGCCCATCTCCTACCACTGCTGCCTTCTTCCTTTCTGTATTCTTAGTATTCTTTCTCAGATGCAACTTTAAAAAAATCAAGAGATTATTTCCATTCAAAAGTTTTCTGAAGCTCAACATACGTCACCATTACAACTGTATCTTGATTTTCACTTCAGATGTTTTTGCTTATTTAAGCAATTTTTTAACTACAGTCCTATAGAAAAAAAAATGATCTGTTGTATACAAGCAAGCCTATCAGCTTTTCTTAAATGCCTACATTTATTTTGCATTCAATTATCTCAAAATGTAGTTGCTGAAGCACCAGGATGCTTACCTGGCTATTCGAGTCACCAAACGCTGCACACAGATGTGGTACTAACTTGCTGAGGCTTAATGATTGTGCACCATAACTGAAAAAAGTAAAAAATTAAAAATTCTTTTTCTGGCAGAAAATCAGAAAATGAACTTTTAGCTTATCATTGATAAAATACAAACTTATATTAATCAAGCTTCATCTCTCTCTTAATAGTCCTTTGTCTATTTTTAAATCTGACACAAATATTACACCTTTAGTCTTTCTTTATGAAAGCTTGCAAGTAAAGTTGTTCAACTTTTCCTATTCATTATTTTAATTGAATCAGACTTCCTGAAGTATTAGTTTCAGACAAAATAGGACATTCAGAAAAAGAATAGAATCCTTACGTCTCCATAGAAACAAAAAGCTTACATGTTTAAGGTTGCAGTAAGACACAAGCACACTCCTTCTCGGGATCGGTAATTCTTGTGTTTAAAACCAACAGCAAGGCGTTCCCAAATGTACTATAAAACAGAAATAATTGTCTTTCGTTACTAGGAGCACAATATGATGTAATTCTACCCATTTTCTATAATTACATTAATAACAGTTCCAAAAAAATACATAAGACAGGTCCACTGGAAAAGTAAAGGCACTTTGCAGATAAAATTAAGTTATAAAATGTACAGCATGAAACACGATACGGATTATTCTTATGCCAAAACAATTTCTGAAAGTGTTCATCACAAATCTAGCTACATATTTTTATTGCACACGAAATGGCTTTAAAAATGCAGAATTGGTACAGTTAATAAACACAAAACAAATGTTAACATTTTCAAACTACTGACTCAAGCAGAAGTTGCTATATTCTTTTGGCTTCATATTGTTTCCCTGCCAAAATTTCCTCTCATCCATTTTAGCTCGTGCTTATCCATACTCCGGCTGTCTACTTCTCTCCTACTTTTAATTTACTTCTTCATTTTTCAGTTATTTCTTGCCAATTCATTCTAGTTTCTTCGCTTCCATTTCCGTTATGATTTCATTTCTCCTTTTGTGCTGGTATCGCTTCCTGTAGTATGATTCTCTGGCTTGCTAAACCCTCGTTTACCTTCTTGCACCTTTGTTTTCCATTGCCTGCCTTTACCCTTTCACTGCACAGTTTATCCTTTTACCTTTCCATTTCCTTGTCATTCTCTAGCTGAATAGAGTGTAAAGAGCATAAACGCGAAACTTACGAGACTTGGGATTCTCAGTGGTGTCTCAGAGCAGACGCACAGACTCAAACTGCAACTCCCCCAGCTGCACCGCTGCCATTACAGCCTCCGTCAGCTCTCGAGCAGAGCATCCAAGGGGCGCGTTGCTTAGCAATGGCTGCACTCTGGCAATGGCACAGTTCGCAGCAGCACAGGCACCACCCTCCTTTCTACCCCGGGAGTGCTGCAATTTCGATGTATAGTGACTACATAAAATCTTTCAGACACAAATGATTGCAACTGTATTTGGCTTGCCAAAAGAAAAACAAATGCACACAAACAGCTACTGATCAACAAAGCAGGCAGCATTAGGAGCAGGGAACACTGCATCCTCTTTATTAAAGAGGGACCACACTTCACAGTAGACTTAAGATTTTCCAGCTAGAGCCTACTTGATCACTTTGACCCATCTGTGGTTTCTTGTTTGTCTTATACTACATTACATTCAGAGAAAACAAGCCTCAGATAAGTAGAATATAGCTTGCTGAAATTACACAGCTTAACCATAAAGAACAGGATCTTACAGAAGAAAACATCCCTCCACGTAAGCCCCTGTCCAGGAAGAAAGGAAATCTGCATGGGAGGTGTACAAAAATACAGCCAGAGAGGCAACTGCAGAGTATGGAAATAAACAAAGCAGGCTGAAAAGAAATTTAGTCTTTCACTAAATTAAGCCTTTAAGAACTTAATTGATCTAGACAGAGAAATTCAAATGACTTCTCAGAAATTTCGGCTCTCATGTCTCGCTAGCAACAGTTGATGCCAACCTTCTTTTATCCTATTCACACACTTATACCATCTCTATTCATATTTTGAAGGGTTCCTGCCCATGAACAGCTATGTCTAGCTCTTAAAAAAAAATAATTAAAACAAAAAATAAACAACACAAGAAAAACCCAAACACATTTAAAACAAGAAAAAGGAACTGACAACAGGACAAATTAAGTACTATTCAAAAACACACTAGAACAGACCAGAGGAGATGATCAGGATGAAACTTACAATTCTTATCCCCAAAAAAGATTCCACCCAGCTCTTCCAAAGGGATGTTTCTCTGCAGCAAAGGAAGCCTAAAACTCTGTATTTCAGTGTTGGAGGCACAGGAAAGACTTCTCTGTTTTGGTCCCTGCTGTGAGGATGATAGAGGCTTTTTATCCAATTTTTTCAAGATACATAAGCTGTCTTGAGACAGACACCTGAAGCTGGGTTTCCCCCACCCTAGGGGAGCTACCAGAAAAACCATGCCTTCTGTTATTTATGCATGCTGTTCCTTAGACCCCATGAATCTTGTATTCTTTCCAACACTGCAGGAAAGCTTCAAAGGTGATGGAAGCTTTTTTCCATCATAGAATCACTGAATCACAGAATATTCTGTGTTGAAAGGGACCCTTAAGGATCACAGACTCAAGCTCCTGACTCCACGCAGGACCATCCCAAAATCAAACCCTATGTCTGAGAGTGTTGTCCAAACACTTCTTGAACTCCGACAGGCTCAATGCCGTGACCACTGCCCTGGGGAGCCTGTCCCAGTGCCCAACCACCCTCTGGGTGAAAAACCTTTTCCTAACACCCAGCCTGACTCTCCACTGTCCCAGCTCCATGCCGTTCCCTCGAGTCCTGTTGCTGTCCCCAGAGAGCAGAGCTTAGCACCTGCCCCTCCGCTCCCCTTGTGAGGGAACTGCAGACTGCCATGAGGCCTCCCCTCAGCCTCTTCTTCTTGAGGGTGAAATACAGCCTCACAACAAAGGTTCTCTTCAGAAACTGAAAGATGGATCAGTAATCCAGAGCTCAATCGCAAGGAGGACCTATCAGACTATCCCAAAGAATCACCACTCTCTTTATCAGTGATTGTTTTAAGAAAGGAGTCTCTGAGATGCTATGCATTTATCCTAAGGCTGTTACTGTAGAGGTAGGTGTACTTTCAGGTCTATAAGCAAGGTACTTCAGAGCATCTTGGTACATGAACTTGTCACTTGCAAGCGACTTGCACTTAGGCATGAAATAAATGCCATGTCTCTTGTCAATGAATATGATCAAAACTGCAACTCATCAACAGATAAAGGCTAGGCTTTATGGATGATGCTCTGATGCCTAAATCCCACTCAGATCTGTAAGTTTCTATAGTTGCTTAACATACAACCTGTTTTTACTAGCAGGCAAAGCAACCACAAACAATTTTCTAACTGCAAATGAAGTTTGCAAAATCATATTCCTTGTGCTCAAACATTCAAATTTGTATCTATAAATAAACAAAGCCAGGAACTAGCAAGCAAAAGAACTTCTTTTTGGTGTCCCCCCCCAAAAAAAAACAACATCAACAACAAAAGCAAACACTCTCTATTAACTGCTGCATTTAAACTCAGAAACAGATTTTTTAAGAAATTAAGAACTCAGCGAACACTTCCTACTGACAACCAGGCTCCCCAGAGTTCCACATAATATCAGTCCTCAAACAATTAAGTCCTGTTAAACAATCTTATGAGTAGATATATCTATATTTAGCACTTGGAAGCCAGCCGATGCTAAGACTGTGAAAAGGTTTGCTTAATTCGAACTTCAACATAAGAAACATGGCAGAGGGCAATTTATCCCCATCTCAGTTTGTCAAAGGTTCACACGTATGTTTATCATACATTTAGAAAGCCAGATTTTCTATGTTAAAATGCACCATCTCAACTGTTGGACTACTAAGTGTCAGGCACAAAGTAAATTTAAAAATAAATTCTGAGCAAAATAAACTTACTTATTCCCATTATGTAAACACAGATCCAGTAGGTTGTTTCAAGCATCCTTTAATTAACAAAGTCCTGCCACATGACATGATAACATCTACTCAAAATTTAGTTATGATAGATAACTAAATGATAGATTCTGCAGAATTGTGCTGTGCCAGGTTTTTATCTTCAGCTGAACAATGCATCAGTGTTAATCCATTAAGAATACCTTTAACACTTACACCATTAACAGTCACCAGAACATTGTGACATATTCAAAGTCAAGCTCATGCATCAGTAAAAAGCTCAATGGAGGCCTATATCTGAATCTCTATGAAGTGAAAGCATACCATGGGTGTAGCTGCCTCATCCATCAATTTCAGTATGAGATTCTGTGCTTGCTCTCGAACTTGGTCTTTGGCATCTCCCAAGCGATCTATCAAAGGCAGGAGAACTACAGGAGAGGAAAAAAAAAATGAAACACTTACCCAGTAAAGATTTTGTAATACTGAAGGACAGTAATACCGAAGGACAGTTCCTTAAACACGTTTAAAATATACCTTATTAAAAAATAAAAGCTGACTGTAAGATGGTCAAAACATTTTCAACTCTGAAATGTATTTCTGAATACGTTACAAAATGAACAACAAATGCATTGAACTGAAATTAAAGAACAAGGCATTTTCCAACAGGCTAAAAAAATAAAGCTTTCTGTCTTAAAAACTGTATGAATGACTTCCATTTAATCTTCAAAAACTATGCCAGCAGCTTCTGAATGTCTGGCTTTTCTGAAAAATAATGCTAAGACCTGGGGAGTGGTGGGGAGAGGTAAGGAATAGACTACGACAAAGAGCTACTTTCAAATCATTGGGATTTTGCTATTTAATTACAAAAATTTTAAATGTTTTAAATCTTCCTGTTCATACAGTTTATCTTGTGGAAACTCGTCCTTCCTTCAGTAAAAGTTACTATTTCAAAACAAGTGTCCTCAAATACTATTTAACTAAAATTATTCAAGAGTTGATGACTTCACATCCTAGAGATTAGAACTCACTAAAAAGGAAATGACTTGCCAAATCTTTGATTTGCTTATCCACAGAGAAAAGTTTTTAATTGCAGCTGATAAACAAATTAACGCTATATGATCTTTAGGAAAGCTATCTGAATGAATGCTGAGATCAGCATTGTGCAAGACATCTTGCTATACTGGTTCCCAGTTCTCTGTATGGTGCCTACATGCACACTGTGAGATTCTTCCCCACAGTGCTTTCAGTACAACTTCTTGAAAACAAGCAGCAATGAGTATTTTTTGACAGGGATTACAAGCAACGGGAAACTGGTGATGTCATCTCCCACAAAGCTCCCATGGGACAGTGCTTTTACAGTCACTGTCAGTAGCTGAAACACCACTTGGAAAAATCAGTGTCACAGGCTAACAGTAACATTTACCTCTTAACAGCTTAGCCTTCTGTATGAGCTTTTGTTTCTGATCTGATTCACAGATTTCTAAGAGCTGAAAGTATCAGAAAGGTAATTCTAGCTGGAACTCTTACTCAACGCAGATCACGACACCCAGCCATAGTTCTCCTCCAAATTAGTATTCGGGTCAAGCAGGGGCCAAGTTTGTAATCACCATGCCATTCACTTCAAACTTTTAAAACTAGCCTAATATTCCTAACATTTACCACGGGCCACGAGTCTTTTGGGGACTCTTTCATATTCCATCACCAGCTAAAACAGTTACAGCTAAAATCACCTTTTGCTGCTTTTGTTGTTACATTTCTGAACACCTGAGAGTAGTTGACAGTTACTTTTTGTTTGGTCCCTCTCTCAGCTGCTGACTGCTGTTCAACTCACAGAAGAAATAACTCTATCACCCTGCATTTTGAAAGAGAAATCTGAAAGAATTGTAATAGAACTTGATGATTATAATGATAATGATAACTAAGCAGTAGTGGTGCCAGCAAAAGAAAGGGAAAAGAATAAGTAATTCAGGAGGTCTCCTCAGTCCTCTGCTTCTACATAAACCCCCCAGCTGTTTCTGTAGTGTGATTACTGCTGGACAAATACATGGCTGTACTCTGAATTTTTCCTCCTACTATATCTGAACACTTTCTAATTGTTACAATCTAAACACTTAATTCAACTGGCTCTGGATATTCCACTGACATCTTTAGCTATCACTATCAAGCTTTTGCAGTTTTAATCTATTTTTTCTTCCATTTCTGCTCTAAATAAATTATTATAGCTGTCTTCATTGTATACTGTGAAAAGAAAGGGTGTGTGTCCCCCTATTTTGTGAACACAGAAGAAACATCCAGAACCTCAGAATTCAATTTTGGGAGTACACAGCTGACCCCTCCTAAACTTCCAGTCACAAAACAAAACTAAATACTGAGAAGCTGTTCCAAGGGAGGGCAGCACAGTGAGTGCCTGTCCTGCTGAACACCACTCTTTTGTGACTCATTAGCAGGCTGAGTCAGTTCATGGAGCTGTAGATACCAGGGCTTTGCTATAGGCAAGCACAGAGAACAGCTACTAGAAGATGCTGAACAGAGATGAGGTCACTGTGTTGCACGAAGCTATGACACAGCCGGTGGATTACTAAACACGCCAGCCTTTGTCACTCTGGGAGCTCTGACACAGGGACTACCTGTTGCTGCAGCTGCTCGAGGGCCTGCCTGTCTGCAGCCTTGACTTGTTTTCCCCCTAAATTGCAAGTTGCTTTAAGACCACATGTATAGCATGATGTATTCTGGTTGCATAAGACAAAAAATACAGCTGTTGAGTGCTGGCAACCATCAGCTGGTTTTCAGTTTGGTAGTTCATCTTTTCTGTCAGAGTAAGCTCCAATAGGAAATGATTTTAAGTTGGTTGCCTACCAACAAAATTCCAAAGTGCTCAACTAGAAGGGGATTGCCACCAAACATATTTCAACTTGAACTCCTAAAGTCTTCATCACCTATTTTCCAAATGTCATAAATGTTTATAGCAAGAGCTACTTTGATTATTGCTTTTTCTGCATTGGTAATGAAAAATAGCCAGTGTTAGCTAGCCTTTCTACAAGGAAGTAGGAAACACATCTCCCTACCCCAAAATTCCTGGACTATTTTTAAGATGCTTGGGTTCTTTTTATCATCCTGTTTTGCTGATGCCCCTCTCTTTTCCCCTACCCTAAGCATCCTTGCCTAGCTTGCATTCAGTGCCTCCTGACCTCTTGCTCTGCTCTAGTCCTGTCCAACCCAAAACCACATAGCACAAGAAATCTTGAGTTCTTAGAAGAAGAAGCCCTTAGAAGAAGTCCTAAGCCCAAACCAGCCATTACAGCTTAGCTTCAGCAACTACAGTACAACACATTCTACATCAGGACAAGCCAACACTACTACTAGAAAGCAGCAGCTTTGCCTACTCACCACCTCAGCCATTGTTTCCCTCTCCCAGCTCAGCCCAGCCCTTGTACCAGTATTTATCTGTTTACAAGCAGACCTGAGGACATACTGGGGCATTCCATCAACAAGACACCCACATCTCCATCAAAGGTAGGAGCTAAGAGATATGTTGGAACTGAGTCCACAGGAACAAGCTAGGAGATTTTTTGGCACCTTAGGAAGTATATACTGGGTATTTGTGCACTAAGAGTTCATTAAAAGATTTTCAACTTGGCCACCTTCAGGCAGGTTTCTATCCTTACCAGGAAAAGCTTAAGTCATAGTTGCAGTGCAAGGGCACCCTACACCAGGATTGGAGTTCCTGCTCTAGAACATTAGAGCGCTATTACTTCCCAAAGAACAGGTGACCTGAAAACATATCACTAAGAACTTTTGTATGACTTTCATCCCCCAACTTTATTCCAAATACAACTGATCAATCATCTTGGCTGGTACTTCTCTTTTATGTTGTATATGCTTTCTCATCAGCATTATCAAACTGATGTCCTTCTTTATGCTGCGGTGCAAATCCTGCATTTGGTTGTTTCTGCCATCACTCTGTAAGCTAAACAGTCTCAAATAGACGTTGGAGTTACACAAATGTGAGGATGGAGAATTAGCATCATCTATAAAGGCACTATTCAAGGCAGAAGTATCCCATCTTATCCAGTGAAATGTATTATCTGTCACATACAGTATGGATTCACGTATCCCTACTGTTTTATATTAATCTCACTGAGCTTACTTCTTCCATTGCCTGGTTTCTTTAATTTATTTCAAATGGATTTGGAAAAAACAGTAACATTTTACAACTTTATTTCTTTTATTAATTTCTGCTGATAATGCAGAATTATTCTTTGCAGAGCCACGAAGACCTGTACCCCATTCTATCTGCCCTCGCACCACATTTTAGCATATTGTCAGTCTCCTATCACTACCAGCCATTCCACAGGTTTTCTTGTTAATATGTTGGCATAGTTATACAAAGATATTATAATTTTCTTCACTGAAGAAATCTTCAAGGTGTTAGTAAACATACTCTATCGCACACATTAATTGTACCTGGTCTACCTCCAACTGACCTGCTATCTACATCTGACCTATTTATTCCTTTTCTTTTCTAACTGCATAAATAGTTAGGTTTGTATTACATCCCTAACAGAGCTTGTTATCCAATTAGTTTATTCTCTGTTGTTTGTCTTCCTTTTCTTGGCTTGGTAAACATAAATAAATCTTCATTTATATGAATTCACATAATTTTAGCACTACTAGTTTGATAATAATGCCAAATTTAGAGCCAAGAACAACCTGGAGACTCAGAGTACAGCCTTGAGAGATTAAATATTTATTTCTTCTACAGGGACAGAAGATGATAAGCAAGTAAATCACAGACGTCAGTGCCTAGAGTGGCACCCCATTTATTTTTAAAAATTCTGAGCAGCTTTACTGTATGACCCCCTTAAGCAAAGAACACCACAGGTAGCACAAACAATTTTATTTTGTTAAACTTTAACAAGAGTTCCTTCTTTAACAACACAAATAAGGAGTTTTTCAGTGTGTATCATTGCTCATAACTCCCCCTTATTCCCTCTCTCTTGACCACTGCTCTTTGTAAGTGCCCTTATGTATACCCTCTTCTGCTTACCCCTTTCTGTGAACGACCTTCAGAGAGTCCCTGTCAGCTCTACTGGAGTTGCAACCACAAAGGCTTACAAGGGGAAAAAAAAAGGATAAAACAGACATTAAACAAATAAGAATATTTACCAAGGAAACAACATCTGTTGGCAAATGTTGGCAAGAAATCTGTTTCTAAAAAGTCTAACTTATCTCAGGCATTAAAAGAAAAGACCTTGGGGACAGAAACAGAGATTAAACTTGGGCAGCAGTATCTTCTAGTTTTCTCAGAAACCCTGCCAGTTCAGGCAGCAGCACTAATTGGCTGCCAGTATTAGAAAGCTGTCAGCAATGGGGGCAGCCTCTGCTCTTCTGGGTAAGATGTGCAGGAAAAAAAAAAATCCCACAGAGGCTCCTACAGGGCCTGCAATATGGCTGGTCTGACAGATCAGAGTCAGCAAAGGCTACTTCCAACCAAAGAATCTCTATCAGGCTTTCAGAGTTAAGAGGGCCACAGGGGCCTCACTGCTCCCCTTCCGACACTCCTCAAGATAAAGTCCAGTCCAGAGTAAGCAAGTTCAAACAAGAGCCATGTCAGACATTAATGTGCCTCTCTGGGTCTCTCCTGGAGCCAAGACAAGCATTTATGGGATTAATGAGATACACTGTTCAACTCCAACAGTGGAAAGAAAACATACAAACACACATTTCTTTTATGATATAACAACTAATCAATCAGGGTCTCAGCCCCAGGAAACATGAGGAGAGAGGCTTCAAGTCCAAACAGTTTAAAGAGGTGCATTGGACCATCAAGAAAATTGGAAAATTGTCATCTTCTGAAATTTTTTTAGCCCTAAGCTGGTTTTAAAAGAACTAGTATTAGAACAAAACAGAAACCAAGGAAAGCTATGATTCGTCTACTCACATATTTAATGAGACTGCATTTTTAGGGGTCATATAATGAGGTGCTATCTGCAGCAAGCAGATAGTACTCTAATTCACAGCCTATCAGTAGAGCATGAATTGCTTCAGGTAAAAGTAATTCTAACAATTGTTATGCAATAAATAAATAAATGCTACAGGAATGTATCCCAGACAGCTCAACAGGATGTAAAGAGCTTTAAACATCATAGAGCTCTGTTGTTGTTGCTTTTTTTACAGCTTTAGATAATCTGTCCCCAAGACAAGAAAAGTCACAGCTTAGAACAGCTCTGACCATTACCTATGATCATTAACCATAAAGGGAACTAAATGAAATTTAAGAATTTTCTGAGATGTTGCAGGAAGTTCATCGTTTTGTGAAATTCGGAAATATAAACACAATTCAAAATATCTATTCTGGGGAAAAAATACAAATAACTGAGTCTCCTTTTGCAGCCTTTTCTAAAAACAAAGCAAACAAACAAAATCAACCATGCAAATAAACAAATAAAATAAACATTCAACTTTGTTGTTTAAGAGAATCCTAGAGCACATATCCAACACAGTGCTTCCTGAGGTCAATAAAAAGTAAAACAAAAACCAAATTCAAACTAAACAACTGACTTGCCTATAGATGCAAAGTATCTCTGAGTAAGACTTCTCTTACATATATATAAAAGCCTACTTTGCATTTTGTGAAAAATTCAATTTGATTTTATTTCAAAGTTTTGTCTAACCTTTGAGGTTGGCCATACTTTAAGCAGAGACATAGTCCAGATGGACTCAAAGGTCCCTTCCAACCTAAATTACTCCAGGTTTTATGTTTAGGTTGATGTTTATCCGAATGTACACCATGACATAAGCCTCAACTCTGCAATGAAATTAATAAAACTAAAAAAATAACCACTCCGTAAAACCGAAATGTCAATTATTTTTTAACACAATATATGTCCATGATAGCTCATGCTAAATGAGGTTTTGGTTTTTGTGCTGAGGGGGAAAACATTTTTCCATACATCATTAAAGCCATCTACTGTAGAGTCACATTGTGATAAAAATGCATATTTATGCCTTTTCCATCAAAAAATGTCATTCAATAATTGGGATAAAAAGCAAAAATTATTGTCTAAGTCTGCACTGATGCAATCTGACTCAAACAAGTATTGTCAAATTATTCTACTAAATGTTTTTCATCCAAATTAACTCAAAATAATGCACATTTCCAAGTCCTTACAATGTTTTAAAATAAATCTGGCAACATACTTGCATACCTATTTATGACAACAAGATTGAAAAAGCATTCAAATTATTATGAAAAGTCTAATTTAAAGGTTCTTCCATCACTTCTAGAAACCACTTGAGAATGAAGTTAAACACTTCAAATTGGTAGTATAAAGCTCTACAGCAATCCTTCAAAATTATTTTTGCCCACTGAATTATTTTTACTATGAGAAGAATTTCCAAATTCTATTACATATATGCACATCAACTAATATACATGTCTGTCTGTGTGTTTGAAGTATGTGTATATATATATATATATTCAGCCTTATACATATATACACAAACACAAAATGGGTATCTGTGTTTCTAATCGTCAAATATTTTTCTTTTGATTTGTAAATTACTAAAACATTTTATGGACTCTTATAAGGTTGTTTATGGAAGTGAATGGCAACATAATCATATCATAGAAAATGGATAGTTTCACATATGCAGAAAAATGTATCATGATACAATACCATATTAAAATTGAAACAGTTTCTATATGCTTTTACTGTAGCTTTTCTTTTTCCCATTCTTTCAACAACAACAAAATAATGTTGAATCAAAGTCACATTCAATTACAGGATTATTACTTTTTTCTTATCTTTATCCAAAGCACTACATGACCTAGATTCAGAAAATGGTTTGTGATATTAAACACTGCAATTTTCTTGCAGGATACCAGCTAAAATTCATCTTGTACATAAGAAAAATAAAGCTCTCTGAATTATGGTCACTTTTGTATGCCATACACTTAATTCTGATGGTAGAAAGCCCCAGTGACGGTGATGATGAGAATTCAGAAAGACATGTTATTCCTAAAGTACTGAAAAGAACTAGAGGACAGTTTAAAAATAAGTGGGGTTTTGGGCTTTTACTTTTTTTTAAAAAACTAGTGAACTTCAAATTTGTCATCACAGAATATTAAAACGTAGATAGTATCATCAGGTTCAGTATTTGAAAAATTCATGGACAAGTACGTAAACAGTCACCAAACTAAACAGACATGGGTATACCCTCCAACATCCAATGAACGGGGATGCGAAAGCAGCTCTGGGGAATGGGGAAGCTCAGCTCAGGTCATACTGCCAAAATAAGAGGTTTTGGGTTGGGCACAAGAACCACTGAACCTGAGCCTGAAAAGGACTTTCTTAAACTTTGTTCAGGAACCATATAGAATAGAAAAAACACTGACAAATAAGTAACATTGCTTCAGTGACTGTTCTCACAACAGTGGGTTGGGAACCAATGCAAGGAAAGAGGGCAAAATAATGTTCACTTCTAGAGAACAAAATTATTTATTATATATAGTATTTTAATGGCATTTATATGTATTTATAATGGCATTTATAGTATTTTATAGTATTTATAATGGCATTTATAGTATTTTAATGGCATTTTAATGGCATTTAAGGGATGCCATCACCTGGGGAAAAAAGATTGTGACAAGGTAATTATGTACTCTTATGTAATCTTGTTTTAATCACACAACTATCATCAGTATTCAATCGTGAAAGATATAACACTCAAAAATACCTTAATCTGCCCTATTTTTCCAGAATATAGCCCTCTACTCTTATGAATTAACACATAGCCTGACACCTATTGTTTGTAAAGTACTTCAGAGCATCTTCACTGGAAGTACTAAAAAAACAAATCAAAATTTTTGTGTCCAAGTTCCTAGAACATTGATGTTAGCAACAGAGGGCAGGCAATGTGGTTGTTCCAGCCACATAGCCCAGGCCCCAGAAGGCAAAGGCAGGGAGAGGAAGAATGAAGAACTGCCCACTGTAGGACAAGACCAGGTTCAAGACCAGCTGAGGAAACTAAAGGTGCACACTAATTAATGAATTAATGGCATATATGTTGACAGTAAAGATGGAAAGGATAATACAGCCTTCACGTTCTTAGTGAAAAGCCTGCAATGTTTATGGGCGTGAATATTCAGTCACATCAGTTATTTTTTTCTGCATGTAAAGAAAGCTATCCCCATGATACCTGAACAGGAAATTAAGCAGTAGGAAAAAATGTATTTTGCTATGTTATAGTGGGTAATATGCCATTATACTTCCATCATTTCCTGAGTTCAGAATCATGAATACAAACATTTCAGGGTCACCGAAAAGTAACGCTCTTTCCTAAAACAAATATACATTTAAATTTCCAGGTCTGTTGTGACAAAATATAGCTATAAAAGTGAAACTTCACATAGACGCTAAGATTAATTTTATTTTTAAAAAGGCAGAAAACAGAGTAGAAAGGTACTTTACATGTACATCTTGCTTTGCTGTATTTATGTTGCCATCCCAATCTTCAGTGAGAATGCAAGTACCAAAAATGACTTACTGCAATAAATGAAAAGTGAACTGCATTTTGAATATGTCAGAGTAGTATCTAAATTTGCCTGGAAAAGTTCTATTATGTTTGTCTTCCAAAAATACTATGCTCAAATTCATTTGACTAAAACAGAAGAAAGTAAATGCCTACCATACAAAATAATAGTAAGAACTCCCGTGGGGCTGTAACAGCCTTGTTACTTAGTTGAATTTGCTTTTAACTTTCCCAACATTTGCAAGCTTGATACCATGATCTCTATTTTTCCCTCCTATCACCAGTATGAGCTGGAAATTTGCAACACATGATTACCCATCTCATTAAGTATATCCACACCAAACAAGGACTTAACTGGACACTTACCAAGAAACAAGAATATTAAGATGATGGTTTGTACAGAGTAGTTGATTATTCTCAAATGTATGACTATGGAAACTTTTTTATAGTTTCAAGGGAAAAAAAAGATTATTTTTTCTACCTCAAAGCAAATTCGTTATCCAGATGCAATGAAGAGGTTACATCTAAAACCTGAACTAAAGTAGGTTCTTCTAGCATCTGTAAAGAACCCTCTATAGTTAGAATTACACACAGTCAGCTCTGGCAGAGAAGAAGAGGTAATACAGCTTTCATAAAGAGAAGTGATAACTCACAAGCTTATAAGAGCTCTCTGAAGAACAGCTGTACAGAAGCTAACTCAGCTGGCTGAATGCAGCTGGATTTTCAAATAGTTCTCATGAAGGGGTCTTACAGGAATGAAGGCACCATAATGATAAAGGCAGAACAATACATGGGTTAGGAAATAAAGAGACACCATCCTGGACAACAGACCCTAAGTCACCATCACTGCACAAGACACAGGTTGTTTCAGCAGACAGTTTCATAAATATATGGGGTCGATTTTAAGGAAGCAGCAGTTTTACAAATAGATCATCAGTAATTATGAAAGTAATAGATGACATACTAAAAACAAACATCATTATGCCACAAATAACATATGCTGCATCTGAGCTGTTATGGCTTCCTCAATTCAAAAGCACTACAATAGAAAGACACTGAAAGGGGCAACAAGAAAAATAAAAAAATGTGGAACAATGTGTGTACAAGAAACAATTAGACCACAGAGGAGAGAGGGGAAACGGGCAGCAGAGAGGCCTTGAAGAGAGATGTGTAAAATGAAGATTAGCATTAAAGAAGAAATGATGGCTTGCCTCTTTAATAAAAGAGGTGAGCAAGCAAGAAGATATCAGAAAGCCAGTCTGAAACAAGAGTTTTGTTACACCACACATAATTAAGCATCACTACACAGCACTTAAGTCAAAGGTCTATGTGGGTTCAGGAACCAACCCAATAAAGCTGTAGGAAAACAGGGTGATGGGGAGACGCTGAAGGTAATCATCTATGCTTCAGCTGGCCCTAAACTGGCAAGACTACTGACAGCTGGCAGGTCATACTGAAGGAGGTACCACTGCAGTTTTGTCCTGTCCCTATTTTTTTCAGACATCTGCAAACAGATCACTGTCAGACTCAGGTCTATGGTCTGACTTACTGGATTATGTTAAAAGACAAATCTACAAAGTCGACACAATATGATTTGGGAAACTGGTGGTTCTTCAAATTGTTTTGAAGGAAGCAGTTTTCTTGTTCACCAGTGTGCTTTTAATTACTCTCAAACTCTGGATTATCCACACTATCAGACATTTACAATAAAGTTTTTGTATTACTGCTTCACTGAAAAAAAACGAAAATAAACCAAATCTTCTTATGAGACTTTGTCAGACAGCTACCAACCGAACAGAACTCATCTTATAAATCCCTCTTTAAAAAAGTAATTAAAATAAAGATTGTTTTCAGCCTTTACTGAGACTAACATTTTAGTGTCTGTCAAGCTTATATAAAAGTTGATCATGCACAAATGTGACTTGCATATTTAGCATAAAGCACTCTATAGGTCCTGATTTTGGAGATCTCAGAAGGCTAATTTCAGTTCAGGGCACTATTTCTCAACTTTTCTAAAGAAATACTTCTGCAATACATGGCTTCATGTGTCTACTTATGCTATACAAGTTCAACAGTCACCCAGTGACAGTACATTTCTTCTTTTAATATAAATGCTACTGAGAACAAACTGTAAATATTTATTTACTCATGGTCTCAAGAAACTCAAATAGGAGGGGAAAAAGTTTTTTTCATTGGAGCTGTCTGTGTCAACCTTTACAGTTTGCTTAACACAAAAATAGAACTGAAGAAAGTTTTAGACTGAAGTCTAGCACTGTTTGTCACTACAAATGGGCACTACTCAAAATAAGTATTCTGCACAGCACAATATGCCTCCAGTTCTCCTATGCTACTCCAATACAAAACCAACCAGCCAACAAAACCCTCCGCAACAAAATAGATTTAAATTCTGTAGCACTTTACTGCAGCACAAAGAATATTCAACAGCATCCTGAAATATGCTTTCGATTAATTTAGTTATAAACTTGTCATAAACTAAACTTTGTATTCCTAAACTGTCAAATTTTGCTGATTTCTCAACTACTAAAAACAAAAGTGGAAACCTGAAGAATAGCAAATTTAAAATTTTGTCAGACAATTTAACATGGCTATGCTTGTAGGAACAAGATGCAAGAGATTACACACACATTTTGCATAAGGACATTAAGTTAGGTCCTTCTCTTAAAAATAGCCAGTGATAAACCACCAATGTTAATGCCCTGCCCTAGTACCACAATCTCTTTTCAAGGACAGCAGCAAAATGAATTGAGCAGATTAGTTTGCTCATATTTCCCAGAACTACTATTTCACAGTCAGGCACACACAGATCCATTCATTTGAAATGCTCTTATTTGAGTAAACATTTCACCCAAGAATAAGAGCTAGTACTCTTTTTCATCCCAGAAAAAGTTTAGACTACTGAAAACTAGACTTACCTAGCTAGCAGTTACCAAGCAGGAGGTGGACCACACACTCCCCTTAGACCACAGACTTCAGCAGACATAAAGCTCTAATTAAAATGATCCACAAATAAAACCTACAGTCTTTAATTCAAGCTAAAGGTAGCACTTGTGTTCTAACATCATTTTTAGATGACTGTCATGGAGCATTGTAAGTGACTATATAGCATAGGAGTGGCAAGCAACTACATTGTTTGAAATTAATTACAGAAAGGACATTCCTAGAAACTTTAAAAATTCCAATCAACACCTACAAATCAGTAATTACATGAAAAATGACTATTTACAAGTTAATATAAAATTATTCAAATTCCAACAACAACGAGATACCTATACATTTACATCCTCAGACATTGTTTTAAACTATAATTAGCTCAGAAAGCTTTGCACATGTTCAGCTACCACTGCTGGGGGTGGATGGGCAATGTGCTATCTTTTGGTCTTAAGTAAAAGAAAGTTACTTTTCACTTACCGGTTCCTATATAGGATTTAAAGCGTCCTGATAGTCTATTGACAAATGCACCTAAAACATCTAATCCCAGTAATGACACCTGTCAAAACAAAAGCATAAGATATACAAAACAGAAGACGATAGATTTCTTTAGAATATACTTCAAAGAAATTACAGACTTCTGTATGCAAACAAGCTGGACCACTATATCTTAAACTTAAAAAAAAAAATGAAAGTTCCAATTAAAGAGCTGATAATTTCTTAAAAGCTTTCATTAAGACAAAGTTATCAGCATATGTTTTGATCAATTATATTTACATATACTAGATCAATTAAGATTTTTCATTACTTAAAATGGGAAGAAATTAAATGTTAGAAAATCAATGTTTTACTATTTGCAACTTCAAACGATTAAAATTCAAACGATGAATGAAGAGGACTAAGGAGCTGGAAGAAGCTCTTAATTTTTCTCTCTGGATTGTGTATGAGGACTGCAATTCCATTCCTCCTTTCTTTAAAAAATGACTGCTAGATACTGTCTATCACAGTATAAACTGTAAATCAAAATCCCTTTGAAACAGGGACCAGTACCAGGACAGCCATATTGCTTTAGGCCTCACCTCCTCTACCAGGCACCTAAGCTGCTGAAAGAAACATAAAACAGAATGCCTTTCAAAAAAAAACAAAAGGGAGGGGGGGGAAGGAGGGAGAGGGTGAAGAGCAGTTCCCAGACTCATAAAAAGCAAACAGTTTAACAGCTTGAAACAGAAAACAAAGCCCAGATGTTACGCGCTTGTCTCAGTCTGGTTAACACTAGATCATCCACTGAAGTGATTGCATCTTTTTCCAAACTCCCAAGAGAACAACTCAGAGAAGCTAATGGTATCTTCCCTAGCAGTTCAGACCACACTATTTGTCTACCTGCTTCATAAAATATAGAAGTTTTATTTCTTTTCACTTGGGTCTTCAAAATTCAAAAAGCAAAATAAAGTACAGAATGCTACTGGAATTCTGAAGATTTCCCATAAACCAACAGAAAGTAGATGAGATGACAATGTCCATTTATCTAGAAACAAAAACGTAGTCAGAAATGATCAGTTAAATAGTTCTGGCAAGTGAGGACACTTCTTCTCCCCCCCTTATTATCCTTTATACTGTTCCAAGACTTCATTCATAATTTCTTGTAACTGTTCATTATGAACACACAAACCTACATTGCTGAACCTCAGGGTTAACGCAAGCTACTGCCAAGAAGGGGCAAATGCCTAAGACCTCCTGAAGCTTTGGTGTTTGTAATTTTCCCCACAAATACACAAGCAGAATTACTCCCTCCTACTAGCTACTTATTTTCATAAAATTTGGAACCACATTTTCTCCAAGAACAATGTTCTCTTAAAATCCTCATCTGTAACAACTGTCCACACTAGAGGAGAGGCCAAAATTAATTTGTCTGGGGATGAATATGAGGAAGAGTGGCCCACGTACACAGTATTGTATGATTCTTGATTCCACAGGAAACTAGACAACTAAGCCCTCCATAAAATCTAGGATCTGAAGCAACCATAAAATTAAAAATATTTTAATGAATTTAATATTAATAGATCTCCATTTAAACAGGAGATAGAAAATTGAGTACAATTTACTTGGAAATTTACTCATTTTTATTACATACTAACACAGAAGAGTATCCCTGGCTTAAATTACTATGTTGCTAACAAGTACCTGCAGCTAAAATGTAAGCAAATGAGAAAGCAAAATACTGTAATTATAAATATTTTAAAAATATAAATTTATAAAAATATAAATATAAAAAAATTATAAATAATATAAATCAGTTTTTCTGGTAACATCAGGGATTTCCATTAATGTTCTTTTCCAGATTCTAAAGCTACAAAAGACTTGAGACAAAATCTCAATATAAAACATGATGCATGAAATCATAAATTCTTTCTGAACATACAAACTGTTTTCCTATGCATCTGTTTCCCAACTATCAGCTCCACCTTAGGTCTAAGGTGTCTTCCAGTGACAAACTTTAAAACACCTTTTCTTCATAAGTATTCTGTTGTTTATTAATGCACAAATCTGCAGCAACTCCTTCTGTAACAATGTGTATAGTTCTCTACACATCTGATTATATTTGTAAAATCTCTCGTGAGGACTTCTACTCCAAAGTGCAGTAGCTCAGAGATTAAAAATCACAAGGAACACATGACTGCATTTCATTACATATTTTAATGTTTTCAGTCATATGGCAACAACACAAGCATTCATGTGCATTCACACATGTTGCAACAAAACTAGATTTCACAAGTTTTCTGGTATGTAGTAATAATACACGTTCGCACATGTTGTGACAAAATGCAAGTAGATGTGTTTTCAGAGTTTTCATGACAACATGTGTTCATGTGTGTTGTGACAACATGTACTTTCACATCTTTTCAGGCATATGGTGACAAAACGTGTTCACATGTGTTCATGTGTGTTGTGACTAAAGGCGTTTTCACATATTTTCAGGCATTTGGTGACAACACACATGTTCAGTGTTCATGCATGTTCACCTGTGTTGTGACAAAAAGCGAGTAGACATTTCAGTGCTTTGATGGCAACATGCATGCTCACATGTGTTCAGGCGTTTAGTGCTAAAGGGTATTTTCACACATTGTCAGGCATACACTGACAACACGTGTTCATGGGCCTTGTGAGAAACATTTTCACACATTCTCAGGCGTACAGTGACAACACCTTTGTTCATGCATATTCATGCATGTGCAAAATGCATTTTCACACCATTTTAGGCATAAGGTGACAACACACATGTTCACGTGTTGTGACAAAATATTAATACATTTTCAGGTATAGGGTAACATACTACACATGCATCTTCAGGCATGTGATGAAACATTTTCACGTTTTCAAGCATGTGGTGACAACAGATGCGTTCACACATGACAAAACACATTTTAACATGTTTTCAGGCATTTGGTGACAAGAGGCATATATGATTTCAGGGCCCTGATGACAACACACACGTTTACATATGTTGCAACAAGGTGTATTTTCACATCTATTCAGGTGTTTGTCAACATGCTAGCCACAGGCATGTCTGATTACACGTGTTGTCAGAACAGGCAATTTCATGGGTTTTCATGAATATGGCAACAACACATGCTCACTTGTGTTCACAAGTTGGAAGCAACACATGGTCATGCATGTGGAGGTGTGGCTGCAACATACCTGTTCACCTCTGAGGTGGCAACGCATGTTCAGGTGTGTGGCAGCAACACATGTTCACATGTGTTGAGCCATTTGGTGGCAAGACATGTTTACATATGTAGAGCTGTGTATTGGGAACACTCATGTTCTCACATGTTCTGCTGTGTAACGGCCACATGCCTGTTTGTGTTTGTGTTAGCAACACAATTCCACCTGTGGCAGTAACACAAACATTCATGTCTGTGGTAACATGTGGCAGTAATGTGTTCCCACATGTGGCAACTACACCCATTTTCATGTGTGGTGGCTACACCCATGTTCATACCTGTTCAGGCATGTGACAGCTACATGCATGTTCAGGTGTGTGGTGGCAACACATGCTCAGGCCTGAGACCTGAACATGTTCAGGCATCCAGTGGCAATAGCCTTGTCCACACATGAGATGTTTTCACATGTGTGGTTGAAATGTGTCTGTTCAGGCACGTGGCAGGAACACCCATGTGGCATGCATTTCTGCACCTTGAGACATTTTTCCTCGTATTCTGACCTGGTCCTCTCTGTCTGTCTCCGCTTTGTGTCACTGCTGCTCACTCCTTTTTGCTCAAATGCCTTTCAACTTCAGCTCCCACCTCACTCACCGGTGGCCCTGGTTGTTATATGTAGCCTTGTTTCTTGCCTATTTGCTCAATTGCCATTCCAATTTTCCCTTCGTTACTGAAACCTGCAAGCTCCTCCAGCAGGCACTGTTCTGTTGAACAGAAGATATGACACACACTTGCTATACCACATAAACACACAAACACAACAGCCACTTTCTTGGTCATCCAGTATCTCTCCCTCTTCAGCGTTGTGACCAACAAATCCAAGCAATAGTCTGCTTTGCAAAAAAAACATGGAAAAAAAATCTCCTGCTCTGACACAAGACCAGTGATGTTTTATTCTCGTGTATTCATCAAGAACATCCACGCTAATCCCGTAAAGCCAGTGACCACGTATGTCAGTAATAGAAGGATGTGATACCCTCAAAAATAAGTCATCGGTTCACTGCTTCAAGTTACCCCAAGGTATTCTCACAAATACTATCACTGCTCCGGTTTTCTGAGTCTGACAGGTATTTCTAAGTCAGAGGAAAACGAAAACGATGGCAAAGTAATACCATCAGCCAACTCTCAATACTCTGCATCCGACTTCTTTTAAAAAAAAATCAGATTTTTTTCTCCACTGTTGTTCACAGCTTTGGGAAAATGGCCATTTAAACACAAAATCATGAAAAACATTTGGGTTGCAGCAACAAATCAAAGTCCCAGCCAATGTATAATAAACCAAATCATAGCACCAGGATGCTAGGCAAACGATTTCCAATTCAGTGGGCAACCCTGCAATTGTAATGAGGTCCGAAACAAAAAGGTTGAATTGTGCACCTCTTCTGGGTACTCCCTGGTGTTGACAAGTTCCTGAGCATCTCTGGAAGCTACTACATCACTGGTTGCACAGTGGACATCCTAACTCAAGTCCCCAGGACACCCCTTTAAAGACAGCCTGGCATGACAGCTCATCTCCCTCTCTAGGAGGCTTCCCGTGTTCTGCAACAAGCTTTCACTCCATGCCATTCATAGATGAATCAATGCATGTTCTTAATCCCACCTTACTGATTTGTAAGCAGCTCCAACTGGTAACTGCTCTCCTCTTCAATGAGAAAGATGAACACAGACGTTTTCCTCATCAGTTCTCATAGTTCGGAACTACCAGTTGAGTTTTGCTGATTAAACCGGTATGAACAGCTGCAAACTTCTAAAAAGTAAAAACACTATTAAACCTGTGGCAAAAAGATTTTGACCTCTTAATTCAACCCTACTGATAACAAGTCCACGCTTGCTTACTTAACACCTCATCTCTTTTCATTTATTACCAAGTCTGCCAAATCAGCCCTTCTGTTCTTATTTCCTCCAGTTCCTCTCCTCATGTTTATTTGAGGCAGAAACTCTCATAGGATGTTGTGTCTTCTCAGACATAGCACAGAGCTTAACCGAGAGCTCCCAGATCTCTCCTCTTCTTTTTCAGGATGTTCAGATGGAGCACTTCTTGTAGAAGAATTGAGCTTTCCCACTTGGTTGAGTGGGAACAAATATAGCGCATCCAGGGCAAGTTATGTTAGCTATTCCCTCATTATCCATACCTGTCACCTCCAAGAAAATAATGCTCCCTCTTGTACCTTTGTTTAAATATTCTCTGCTCATAACTCCAGTTCATCTAGCTCAGCAGTTCTGACAAATAAGCCAATTGCCAGTCAATATCATCACCCAATTAAACTGCCATGCCAACTGGGAGGGATTAATTACTTCAGGAGTTTGAAGACCTTCAAGACGACATAAGAAGAAAGATGGTAAGTAGGAATTTCTAGGAATATTCATTCCTTAGCAGACAAAAAAGCATCCAACAAATCAATAGAAATATCATAATTAAAAACAAAGTTTACTGAAATATTTGTCTCGAGAATACATACAAGCCTGTGACACTCATTATCTTCTGTTGTCATTCAGGCCCCGAGCTTACCAACAAACTACAACCTAGCAGTTAAACATAGGACAGAATACTTCACTTGGAAGGGAGCTACAAAAATCAAGTCCAACTGCATTTAACATCCATGCTTGTTTAAGATGAAATATGAATTTTAGATGCCAACCACAATTCTCCAGAATATTCCTTATTTTCATTTGGAAACATCAGATGCCAACGAACACC
>CM021698.1:64657473-64844063 GCA_011074415.1 Stictonetta naevosa
AAGATTCAAAAATTATACTTCTGTATAAATATATTTCTCCTCCAACATTTAAATCTGATGCATAAAACCTTGCAAATAATAAATGTCAATATACTTATTCAACATCAACTATTTATCTACTTTACAGAATATAAATACAAATTACTTTGAATTACAAGCATTATACAACTATCTTCTGTACTGCAATAGTTTGCCAAAGCTGATATATTCTAAGCCCAGCACAAAGATAAATACACTAATTGCATCCTGTAACTTGTTTTTGTTGATGACCTTGCCATTTCATGCAATATAGTGCTAACACAAAAGTAGTTTGCCAACAGATTTTTATAGTTTGTAGGTTAACTGCCCTTTCACAAAGCCTTTGTAAAGAAGTAGTGTGTATTTAGCATGAATATTACTGACACACAGCATTTTACTGTTGCATTAACATAACTCAACAGACCACAGGCTGCATTATTTCACATTATTTCATTGCTCTGTTTAAAAATAACATCTGAGCAAATGAAACCACACAGAAACTCATCCGATGTAAACTGGACCTTAAAACAATTCACGATTGTGGGGATACAGATTGTCATTCCTCCTCTATTCTTTGTTGTGTAGATCAACAACATAGCTTCTGATTAAAATGTAAAGATGAATGAAGCATATGGGTATATTTTTAGGACTGTATTTTTAATTAACTTGGATGTGACTTTATTCAGGTTTGTGACCTGTACTGAAAAATGTATGAAGTCATAGAAAAATCTTGCATAAAGATATTTGAAGGTAAGGGAAACTACACTACAATTGCTTACAACAAAAACCACTTTGTTCAAGTGTCAGAAACTTTACTCACAAAAAGAGAAGCTTTATAAATATATTTGAAAATTAATAAATTGTATCTTTACCTGCAATGGAATGTGGTAGGTGCTTAATGCTTTTCTAGGTCAGGTCAGGTTAGTGCGTGGGGCACTTCAATATCAATTTGCAAATGTAATGTATAAAAAAAATCCCAAACCAACAAAACAAAACATCTCTTCTGTAGTCTCACATGCCTCAAAGTAGTGGACATTTGCACACGCATGATTACAAATGAGATTTTTTTTTTTAAAGTAATTTCAGACAATCAGTATTGTAAGTCTCTTTCAAGAATACTCAGCAAATACACTGTGTTGGTTTATGTTTTTTTTGTGTGTGTGTGTTTTTTTTTTCCTTTTGTTTATTATCAGGTTTGCTCTTGCCAAAGTCTACCTACAGTGGGCAATCAATTAGATCAATTAGTTTGAATGGAACAACTAAATTTAAATGTTTTCTGAGAAATATAAGAAAACAGCTATATCTTAAACTGTATAGAAATCCACCATCTCTATACAGATTTTGAAACAATATAGCTCAGGTAATATACTGAAAAACATTAAATAAATAATATTTTTTTAAAAAAGTATATAACAGTTATTTGTATCTGGAAAAACAAATTGCTCAGACAGTTAAGATTTGGAGCATCTACCTGCAATATTCTTTAGTCTCCTGAGGCACCATTCTTAGCTGAGACAAAGCACTGTTTTTGAGTTTAATGAGCAAGCAGGAATGCAACTAAAGGTCTCTCACTAGTTTTAGGACTCTGAACACTTAAAAGGAATAGCTCAGTCCTTCATTTCCAGCTTCTATCTGGTAGCCAGATGGGCACTTGGGTGCACAAAATTAATAACTTAATGTCTAAATGCAATTTTATGGGCAAAACTCCAAATATAGGAGGTATACATGTATGAAGTTGATGCACTCCCAACTAAGAATTTCACACAAGTTTGAAATTTGTCATTATGCTTCAGGTATTTCATTTTGTAAAAGTCCATGGGCATTATACGACAGTCTCCTGTTCCCTGTTCCTGCCCCCAGTATACCATTACTTTGTACTTACCTGACTGCTGAAGAACTGTGTGCATACATTGTGAGTGTCAACTTGCTTCACAAAGTTGGGGCAAATAAAATGCAGGGCCCATGCAGGGCATAATTTTAAATTATCTCCTGGGAGCACTCAGAGGAACTGTTGACTCTTTCTTTTCTACTTCCTCACTAGGGAGGAACTCTTCTTGCCATTGTAAGTCCATGTTAGAATCACTGAAGAGTGTTTTCCTCCAGAAATAGGAACAGAGTAGACATATGTGTCAAAACATGAAAATTCTAGATCTCTACTTCTGTGCTGTGGAGGTAGAATGGCAGCATTACCAACAACCGGCCATGCTGAATAGCTCAGACTGCAGGACTAGAGCTTTGCCTTTTAAGATTTAAGGTTTAGGCCAGCACTTACATGGTTTAGTTACTTAGCTGGATCCAAAAACTATGTGCACATACACACACAAACCAGCACAAGTCCTGTGTATTACATTACCTACTACCAACTAACAGACAGAACATAATATTCACAGTACAAACAATATACACAAAGGTGCAGTCATTTTAGCACACACACAAGGCCAACAGTCAGAGTTTAAAGGATATGTACTAGTGCAACACATTACATTTTATCATGAAAACAAATGGCTTGTTTCTTGGTGAGTGCAAACAGAATTCTTATTTATGGATGACAAACACATGCCCCCAAAATACATGCATTACTGTGAGGTAAGGTTATATTTTGAACAGCTGATAATTATCATACGTGCAGGCACAAAGGAAGTTTATTTTAACTGACATCACTTAAGAAAAAAATAACACAATTACAATTACTTTAAAGTTTTGGTTTTGGAGAAGGATGCACAAGCACTTTCTCTCAATACCTCTCACTTGCAAGCCAAATCCATAGTAGTCATTTACTGTTTAGTTTTGGCTTACCAACAAATTCTATCTGCCATGAAAATTATAGTCAGATAGTTCTCAGTCAACAGAGAAACATGACTGAAATGGTAACCCATGAATTCTATCATTTCAAAAAGTTGCCAGAGGAATTTTTAGTTGAGGTAAGGTCAGTAAAATACAGGGAAAATATCATATTTTAATCCAAAGTATCTTTGAAGGAGAATCTCTATGCTGATGAAAAACACAAGGTGTGACATATGAGTAGGTTGGAAATTTCCCTCTCCTTTCCCTAAAGTAAAAAAGATATTTGTGTCATTGGTAAGAAATAGTGTGTGTTTTTAAAAACACAACACACATACACACACATGCAAAAACCCAAACAGGCCAGATATTGTCCATTGTCCAATGTTCATCATTTCTTTTGGTCTTCCAAATATTTTATTACAACTAATCACAACTGTTCATATAGGACTGTCGAAAAAAAACACATTTTTTAATGTCTGTTCTTCAGTAACACTATTGTGATAGCTTTGATAGCCATAAAGAGCAGGACAATTTTTTTTCCTGAAATTTCCATATAGATATGATTGTTGGAAAAATCTCAACAAGTAACTAAAGCACAGAGAGTGAGAAATTTATTAAACAAGCACTACTAATAAAACCCATTTTTCTTCGGCACATTTTGAACCATATATATATATATATGCATATATATATATATTTAATAAGATTATTCTTCTGCCTTAGTCAGGATTTTTATTTCTTGTCCTCAGTCTTGCAAAGGTTTGACAGTCAGACTGGAGATGCAGGTAAGACTGGGTACTATCATAGTATTTTAGGGTTTAATTTTAAATGAACAGTGCAATTTGAGTTTGTTCTTATATGTAGTTATTGCTAAAAGCTACCTGAACTTTCTGATCACATTTACTTCAATAGTATGTTCACTGAAAGTGAAGTAATTAGGAATAATAGGTTTTTATAGACAAGAACATTGCAGATGAGAAATCAGACTGGAAAGTTTGATGGAATGAGTATAGATGGCCAAAAAACAGAGATGAGTGTAAACCTTATTCGGCACACCACGTCCTCACTTCAGGCATGCCATTTACATAGAGTAGTGGTACACACGAGCATACTCTCCTCAACCTCCCAAGGTATCCCTTCCCATCATCTTTGAGTTACAAGCTGTACTTGCTGTCCTGAGAACAGCAGATGAACAAACAACAAAATGTACTGGCTACACCACTTTGCCTCATTCCCAAATAGGCCTGGAACTTTTAGAAATATGGTTAACATTCAAGCTAGTATTTAGGCTTTTAATTTCCCACAGAAATGAGTGAGAAAGTAAGAGCTTAAGTAAGTGGCTGAACCACTGATACACAACTGTATATGGTGCTTTTGTTCATAAACTCTATCTTCTATATATTCCACATGAAGTGTAGTTAAAGGGAAAAATCCTTCCAAAGTATTACCTTTACAGCCACAATTTCAGTATGCTACTTGCTGCCTCAGTGGGACAGGTCACCAATGAAAGAAAGGATTGGATAATCCTTCATTCCCTGTAAATTTGTCTTCAAGAACAAAGAGTAAATCTTGGAAAGACTCACACAAAGCTGAATGCTTCTCATCCTGAGCATCCTTGGATATATCAAAAATCTTCCCAGATAACCAGAGCCAATCACAGCAAAAAGATACTTAAATCCTTACAAGAACATGTACTAAGTTTTAGCAAACTTCTCTCCCTCCTCAAAATAAAAACCAATACAAGTTATAAACAAACAAAAATCTTCAAATCCACGATGAAATCCTTGCCTTTATGTGTTATTGTTGTGGTTTCAGGCTGATGTATGGGCTCAAAGGGTCATTGGAGGCAAAGTTACAAGAAAGGGCATTCAGTGTCAGAAAAGAAAAAAATGAAATGTGAAAGGATTGAAAACTAGCTCTCTGTTTTTGGTCATGGGCCAAATACAGACTGTTAACCCGCATGGCACGTTGACAGACCATGAAGCTCACTGAATTTTATGTACTCTGAGTGGGATGCTGATACTGACAATGGTAGGAAGAAAACAGTGAAGTTATTAACTTTTATCCACAGTAAAACATTAAGATCAGTGCTTGAGCTCTTTTTAAAAGAAAGCAAAGCAAACCAGCTAGGAGCTGCATTTAAACACTCAAAAAATTGTCTTTCATGATTTTATAGAACCAGAGTAATACATTAGAGTACTTCTTCAGCTCTTGTGGAAAACGGGACCAGCCTTCTCTCTCCCTTTTAACCAGTGTATGTAGGTGTGTGTACATATATATGTACATGGATATGTGTGTATGTATACATATATATATTGTAAAAAATAAAAAAGAGTGATTTTTATTCTTATTAACCTGTTGGGCGAACTGGGCCACAGGCAGGTCACATTCAGCTGCCTGTACCTTAAGTGTGTGGAATTGGTTCTTCTATAGTAACGGAAAGCCATTCCCATCAATAAAATTATTCCAAAATAAGGCAGCACAACTGAACAGAGAATCAAGTCCTTTGGCTTCAAACAAAACTAACAGAACATGTAGCCCAAGTATAATAGTATATTCTTCTGTGCAAGTTGCAATTAATTACATGAATATTAATACTAAATGTCCTTAATACAGGGGGTCATAACCTTCCTTACATATGTTATAGCTTAAAGGGGATATGTGCATAATAACAATCACTTACTAGCAATGATTGGCAATGTTTAGTCAAAATAAATATTTTAAAGCATTATTATTTTAACGCCCCCTTCATTTCAAATGTAACGCTGTACAAACTTGAAAACAGACTACAAAAAGCTTTAGTAGACTTTCTTAGTAATGTCTTGTTCCTCACCTCTCAGGTTAGTAAATTAGCTTCACACAAATCAGCCTGGCGTACCATGCTACGCAGTACACGCAATAACAAACCAAAAAGTATAGACTGTAGGAAAGTAAGGGGTTGGTATTCTCCACCTCCTTCTGCTGACATAAATATGTTAGAACCTGTATTGTCCCAGAATAGATCTTTTTTCTTATTTCAATTTTTCATAAATGGTGTATGAAATTTACAGGGTAGCACCTTGTATATTACAACCACTTATTCCGCAATAATACACTGGTGAATCTTTTAAGGAAAGATCCAGATTGCACATTAGACATTTTTGAAAAAGCCCACAAACAGCAGTCAAATCAATCTGCATAAATAATGGGATAATTTTCAGAAATGCTGCTATGAAAGAGCCTCTTTTCAAGAGGTTCTCTTCTACATCCTCAGGGCAATATGACATTTGGGAATGTTTGAAATTTTTTGCTCAAATTGACAAAGAGTAATATAACAGCTCTTGACTTGTTTGTCTAAAGCGCTGAACAAAATGATGTCTTTTTTTTTCTTTTTTTTTCTGACACAGTTATTTTTGCCAATGTGTGCATGAGGAATGTAATGAAGTGGCATTGTGCTGCAAGTAGCTCAGCAGATGTTGAAATCAATTCCAGTTCCTGAAAACTTCTTGACAACATAGTCTCAGCATTCACAACAACTGAAACATAGGATTCATCTATGTCATTCTTAAAAATATATTCTCTTTCCCCCCCTCTTTTTCCATCTGTGTTGTAAACCCTCAGTCTTACTTGCTTCCTTGTACTTTATGATCATATGTGCCTGCATGCTTATAGCCAGATACATATCCTGAAGCATCCACCAGATCTTCTCGGCCAGCTCTGCCTTTTCCTTTCCCACTGGGATCAAACCTCTCTTTGTGAGAACCCGTGAATTTTGATGTATCTGTAAGGCGTGATACAGTTGGAGATGAAATGGCTTTCTATTGGAAGAAAGAAAAGACACAAAAGTACACATCAGAAATATTACTTTCAGTACAGGCATTGTACATGGTACTGATGCTAATGATGGATACTATGTAAATATCTACTCACTTCCAGCAAAAGGAAACATTTGATCCTTGCCATTACATAGAATTAAAATAATAATATAGCCAAGAATAAAGAAGTGCAACTTACATCAAAAAGTTTTTCAAGAGACTTCAATATGAGATACTTCTGATTAACAATCAAGTTTTAAACACCAAAGACAGGAATTGCCATGTTCAAAACCAGTTAGCTCAATATCCAAGCATAAAAGCCCAGCTCCACCACTGTACAATAAACAAACCAATACAAGTAGAATTCCTTGCTGTGAGAGACTAAAATTTATTCTCAGCTCTAGAGTCAAGAGAGAAGTAAGAAACTAAAAGAACTGAAAGTTACTTTCAGTGTTACCAGATTAGTCATCTACGAAATGGCTTTGTGCAAAAACTTTCTCCTACATTACTTCCACTGAGTCATATAAGGCTACTTAAAGTTTTGCTGTCATTGAAAAAAAGAAAATGTCACTAATGCAAATGGAATGAAAACAGTACAATACAGGAACATGCTAACCTGCATGACTGGGGTGAGAAAAATTAAGTTTACATTTGAAAATCAGGAGAAAAAGGGCACTAAAAGAAAAAAAGAAAACAAGATTATTGTGTCCTAGTGGAAATGATGAGGACATGAACAAATACTGATGCACTTTGGGTGTCATTATGCATGCTACCATATGTTAGGGTGTATTTTAGAGATAAAAATGACTTCCTTGTAGTGAAGTAAAAGTTTCCCAGAGCATCTTCCATCAAAAACTTAATTCCACCTCTACCCATCTTCGGATTAAACAAGCACTTACTAATGACACCTAACAAACAGGCTTTCAGAGTTACACAAAGCTCTTCCACATAACACCGTAGCTTGAATATCTTTTAATGCTATACATTAAAAGATCAGGGACTTGGGAAACATGCTCGAATCTGTACCAAGAGAATGGGAATGAACGCTGTAACTGAGGCTTGTCCACCATGGAAGCCACATCCTCCACACCACTTCTTCTTGAAATCAAACATCTTTTCTCAACTCGTGGTAAGTTACTAATTCTCTGATGGGAGAGCTGCAAAACGTGGTGCTGGCTATTCAAGAAACAGTATTGCTCTTCAAAATAACCAGTAACTCAGCAGTAACTCAGTAACAGTACTTCTGTGTAGAAGCGAATCAGAGCACTGGGAGTGGTTAAGGCTGCCAAAAATGCTCAAATGATGTAATGTTCAAATGACTGTAAGGTAAGATGCAAATATTACTCCTTACCCAAACAGGATACATTTTTGCAATGGTCTACCAGGCTACACTAACTCTGTCAACTGTAATCATCCTTAATTCTTCATTGAAACTGAATGGCTTTCTTTATTTGCTCCCTCAAGCACACCCTTTTAGTATCTAATGGCGTTTCTCCCTAGAAAAGTTTGCCACATAGATTTATTTATGTAGCCAAGATGTTCTGGGAGATTTCAGACACAGTACCAATGTTAGTAATCTTTGCAAGTTTTTTTGTTTTTGTTCTTGTTTTTTGTTTGTTTTTAATTATTTGCTGGTAAGATCCAGAACATTTGTAACTAGAGACTAAACTGTCAACAGAGAAAAGGGCAACAAAATTTAACACAGTAGCTGGGAGCTCCTTCTTCTATGCTACCCAGCTGTTCATTACCGATTTCACGGGGGGGGGGGGAGGGGGGGGGGGAAGAGCTGAATATCCCTCATCAGCAGGAAAAATGCAAGAAGAAATATAGTGAACCACACAATGAGCTGAATGAGGACAATTCCCACCTAAAAGCAAGTAAGCACTCCACTTTTTTTTAACAGTGTATCACAGACAAATTTTCTCTCTTGCCATATAGTAATTCTGCTCCTGATCTCCAAGTGCTTGACAGCTTACTATTACTTATACCTACTACTTACCTACCTACTATAACCTAAGTTATACCTACCTACTTACATTTTTCTAGAGGCAGCAAACCACTTGGAGCAACTTCCTTCTTTCCTTTCTGTGAACTCACAGAAGCCTCCATTTTTCTTCTCAGTCTGGAAACATAGTTAACCAAAAAAGTGTGCATATCACAGAAGATGCACATGAACTTGGCTTTTTACCCCTTCTTTTTTAAACCTATCATTATGAGAAAAGTTTTACTTTGCACAAGAAACTTAAATATAATGAATTTATAAACTGGTTGGGAACACCAGATGAACCAGCCAATGGTGTTTTCCAAAATACCAAGACTTCTGGCCTCCAAGGCTGGACATTCTTCCATTTACTCAGTTGTTTTCATTAACACAAGCCAGAAGCATAAAAGGCAAGATTACTGGCAAAGGACCTGTTCATTCACCAAACGTGTATTTTTACTGATATTTTCCTAGAACATTGTTCTCTCCTTAATAAATAAATATATACGTATATATAAAAATAACAGTACATAAGTAATCACATGATATATTGCTCCTTAACTGTGGGCCTCCAACCCAAAGATGTGGTTACCTGACCTCCAAGTCGGTCGAAACATCTTAGAGGAGACAGAAAAGATATGCATGCCCTGCCCCACTCCACCCCACCCCTTCAACTGAATTTCCGCTCACACTAAAACCTCACTGAGAAGATCAGAACAGGCCACGGTCTCAGGAAAAACTCAGGAAGTAAAAAGGAATCAGTAGATTTACTGATTTAAAACGATCATGTACAAATTCGCTACTTTTTACCCCTTTGTGTCAGTGTCTATAGAGAAGAGCTGCTAAGATAGTAAGGAGCTTGGAGCATGTGGCATACACAGTGAGAAGCTGAGAGAAGAGGGTTTGTTGAGCCCCGAAGTGTGCATGGAGGGGGGGGGGGGGTGCGGGGAGGTTCTAGAAAAAAAACAGAGCCAGTTTGGAAGTACATACTGGGGTGAAAAAAAATTTTTCTTGATTTGTGTGTGTGTGTGCACGCTGTTTTGTTTTAATTCATGGGAAAGCATGCACATGCATTAAAAACAAATAAATGCTGAAAGTCAGGAACACAGATCAAACCTGAACAAAAAATCTGGATTTCATTCATGCTTCTTCTGCTTAGCACACAAAAAGAAAAGAAAGTGGTAACTAGCTCCAATAAAGCCAGACAGTAGTAACACCATTTTAATGAAGTCAGGGTGAAGACTTTTGAAGGAATAATCCCCAGTTAACACCAGTTGGGTGTTCTAACACCACAAGTCCTA
The DNA here is from genome assembly GCA_011074415.1 of Stictonetta naevosa. Classification (NCBI taxonomy): domain Eukaryota; kingdom Metazoa; phylum Chordata; class Aves; order Anseriformes; family Anatidae; genus Stictonetta; species Stictonetta naevosa. The sequence goes on from CM021698.1 coordinate 64,667,352, forward strand.
ACTCCACATAGATCACCCCAAAGTTCTCACTGATTAGTCTTCCCACTAGAACTGTACCAAAATTCATTAAGGAAGGTACCTTGTTTGTGACATCACCTGCAGGAACAATTTCAAATTAGTAAGTTAAACAGTACCTGCTTGGCCCAGATCTAGCACCCTCAGTGTAAGATTGTGCAGTGCCCAGCTTTAAGGAGCAGATCATATGTTGCATACTCAGCATTTACAAATGACCCTTTTTCCTCCCCTGTAATATTAGCTATTTTCTACAATATTAGCTATTAGCTATTCTTCCACAATATTTTCACTAAACCACTTTCAATAATTTACCAGCAGTCCTGGCTAACCGGGGAGGTCCCAGTTGACTGGAGGTTAGCAAATGTGACACCACTCTACAAGAAGAGCAGAAAGGAGGATTTAGGGAACCATGGGCTTGTCAGTCTGACCTCAGTACCAGGGAAGCTTATGGATCAGCCTCAATGTCATCCCACAAAACATACAGGAAAATCAATTGATCAGATGCAGCCAGCATGGATTTATGATGGGTTAGTTCTGCCTGTCTAACTTCACCTCCTTCTATGACAAGATGACTCTGTTAGTAGATGAAGGAAAGACTGTAGATATTGTTTATCTGGATTGCAGTAAAACATCTGACACAGTTTCCCACAGTATTCTACTCAAGAAACTGGCTGCTCGTGGCTTGAACAGGTGTACAGACCACTTACTGAAGAACTGGTGGGATGACTGGGCTTGAAGAATCATAGTGGATGGAGTTGCTTATTGAGAATAAAGTTACGTCCACATCTTAAGAGAAGGTTCAGCATTGAAGAAACTTCCAGGGTGAGATGTGGCATATATGCAAGGAATCTGCTCCATGATAGTCCCTTTGGCAATATAGCCTGCAACCTTAGACAACACCAGGGGAGCTTGGTGTGCTGACTCTTAGAGAAATAGCATGGAGGGTTGGAGTGAAGACACTATGCCCAGACTTTGTGATATCACCACAGGGAGGGGAAAGTTGATACTACAGACTTCACAGCCAGCCCTGGGTCAAACTGATAACAAAATTATGTCCTCTGAGTGAACTTTGCTTGTTATAATCTCATTATAATGCCAAAACACACCTCCATCCCAAGGGCTACCCATCTCCAAGGTACAACCACCCCTCACTGAGTATGCAATCTGAATTTCTCTGTGCCTATTTATCACCAGCATATTTATCACCAGCAGTCTACAAGAACCTGTACTGCTGTTGCTTCAAAACACTACACTCGTCATTAATCGACTAGACTGAAGGTGTATTGCACTATTTGTGCATTTGTGATTTTGGTAATTCAATATATTGAATGCTACTGGACTCGTGCTGAATTGGGCATCACTCAGAATCTAGGCCCAGCTGCCCTCAGCCCCTTTGGTATCTGAGGACAAGCTGGTATGCAAGGAGTTTAGGTCCTGCCAAACCTCTTTAGCCTTTAATGCAACAGTGTCCAAGAAGGCCAATGGCATCCTGGCCTCCATCAGAAATAGCATGGCCAATTAGACTAGGGAAGCAATTGTTCCTTTCTATGTGGCACTGGTGTGACCACACTTAGAGTACCCTGTTCAGTTTTGGGCCCCTCCCTACAAGAAGGTTACTAAGTTGCTCAAGAGTGTGCAGAGAAGAGCAACAAAGTTGGTGAAGGGACGAGAAAACATGATGTCATTGCTGTCTACTACTACTTAAAAGGAGGTTGCAGCAAGGATGGTTTTGGTCCCTTCTCTGAAGTGACAGGTGATAGGACGTGAGCAAATGGTCTCAAGTTGTGCCAGGGGAGGTTTAAATAAATTAATTAGGGAGAAGTTCTTCATGGAGAGGGTGGTCAAGCATTGGAATGGGTTGCTCAGGTAAGTGTTGGAGTCCCCAAGCCTGGAGGTATTTGTGGACATGGACACACCTGGACATGTGGACATGGCACTAAGGGACATAGTTTAGTTATGGGATTCACTATATCAGTTTGACAGCTGGACTTGATCTTGAAGGTCTTTTCCAACCTAAAAGATTCCATGAGTCTATATTCCCCCTCTATTACTCTCCCTGTGCTGCTGTCACATTCATAATACATTTGCAGCACCTACATAATACTTCTGTGCAGCTGCAAAGCTCTCTCAACACCATGCCATTCACACACAAGGAGACTGTTTCCCTGTTAGCAGCCATTGATCAATTCAGTACCTGAGTGCTGAAATACCAAAAATGTAAACAAATCAGAAGCAAGGCCTAAAGGAATATGCATAATTCAAAGGGAGAAACCCTGGACAGACAGACACGTTACTCAGACTTGCTGAAATGACTGCAAGACAAAAAGAAAGGCTCATCAATCATAAGTCTGTAATAAAACTACCACTTGTTTCAAATGAAAGCACAAGAGTCAATAGAATGAAATCTTGTACAAATCTATCAAGCTCTACAACTCAAAAGAGATTTCTCCACTTGACTTTTCCACTGTCCATTTGTGCAGGACCAATTTCTGGAAATATTAGCTTTTCTGGAAATCAGATTTTCATTCCCAGCTCTACAAACTAATCTTAGGGAGACCACAAACTTTAAGCAGAGGAACTACATTGACAAGAGTATTTAAGTTCATGGTGAATGCTCCAGTAACTACTGAACTACATGGTAAGAACTTGTCCAACTTGCCCATTTGAAAAGGATGACCAAATCTATATACATCAGGCTTTATAACTTTTTTTTCATATATAAACTTTAATAACACTCTGCCAACATTAAAAAACAAACAAACAAAACAACACAAAATCAATAACCAAACCAAGAACAACAAAACAAACATTATAGTTCTGACAGACTTGGAAAAACAGAAACCAAAGATCAGACTACATGATCATTATTTTCAGATTTCTTGTATTCACATAGTAGATTTTAAGATTTCTTTACTTTTGTCTTTCTGGTATTTCACACATCACCTTAGAACTGTTTGATGAAGTTCTAAATTCACTATTTTTATTTGTGTATACCATTCTTAATAAACATTTCTGTATTTTAATCTCACGCTACCCTGTTCATTTTTTCTGACCACCCTGCTAGGTGGTACTATGATTCTCAAGAGAAGCAGTGACACTGCCACCCAAGCATACACAGCAGTGCAATATTGAGGTGTTGCATAATCTTCATTCAGCACAGTTGCTGCCTCCAGGCCCACAAGCATACTGCTTGGATTTGTGGATTGTAGAAGGAAGCAGGTGAATATAACAACTCTGGGGTAGAACAAAAGACAGCTAGAACAATCCATCCTTTCAATCAACCAGTAACATACCGTTACTCCAGATATAACTGGGGCTTTTCCTTCTATTAGTTTATATATTTCTTGAACTGCTTCTTCATCACTCTTGTCTTTAAATCGTTTCTTGGAGAGTTCCTGAAGAGCTTCTTTAAACTGCTCAAAAGTGATAGTTCTAGAAGATTTTCCCCTGTCAAAACACACAGAAATTGAAAGAAATTACAAGAGAGCACAACAAGCATTCCAAGAATAGCAGGAAGTTTTTAGTTTGCCACAGTGAACAACAAAAAACCTAACAGGAAAGAAAGAGCCATTCACCCAATGAAAACATTTCCTAGCCCATTAAAACATCATTTTTTTAAGAAACTTTCCTGGATGAAGGTTAAGAAATAAAGAGGAACTAGTGGAAACTGTCCTGCTATCAAAACACCTTCAGGTCTGTGCAAGATATAGTCTCACGTGGTTGATCACCTATAAAGCCTACATCCATAAAACACAAGAGTAGAAGAGCCTTGGGCATGTTTTGTTAGTTTTTATTCCTCTTTGAATAACTGGTTATGACATGCTATTCATAGGTCACTATTCATGTATTCACAAGTAAATTAAGAATAATGCTGTTATATAAAGCAAGCTATAAAAGCATTAAAAATTTGAAAAAAATGAAAATCCTCCTCTATCAGACTGACAATTCAGAAATTCAGAGCTGAAGACTTGTTGTTGTCACTAATGGGAAGCCTATGTTCCCACACACAAGGGGAACAAGTGGGAATATAAAGTATTTACTTATGTTTACTTCTAGTGGTAAAGATTTTGCTAACACACCTTTTCCTCTCCATTAAATTACAGATTTGCTAAACTTTAGAACAGGAATTTACACACTAGAATATGGGCAAGAGTTTAAAGCTAAAATTCAATAGAAATCTTTTCAAAAAGATGCTCTGACATTAAACATGGTACTAATTAGGGTTACATCAGAGTAATAGAAGATGGTTTTGATTGTTTCCCTTAGGAGAACCTCGAAGTCAAAAAAAAAATGAGTCCTTTTGTTTGCTGGGAAGCATGCTACTACATTAGTTCTGTTTGCAGCCTAAGCATTTCTTCTTACTTAGAGAGTGTCTCTAGCAAATCAGAAAAAAAAAAGACCAGTCCTTTTGACCATGACAGTTGTTTACAGAGGAAAAAAAATGATAGATCTAAGCATAAAGACATTAAGACAACAGAGACTTCGGACTAGAAAAAAAAACAAACCTACACATAAAAATTGAATTTGACTTAAAGTACCTCAAAAAGCCACTGCTAAGAGTAAGTTATCTGTCTTTGATCTCATCTCAGACATGTTCAGAAGTCAAATCACACTCAAATCTGAAAGGGCCTCCTCTAACAAAAGGATGAAGCAAGATTTCTCAGTTTTAGACACCAACAGTTATGAAATGAATCCTATGTCAATTGACTAAATGTGAAATGAAGTTGCATCTCAATGTTTTAAAACAAGGAGAAATTGGTTATTCACAACAAAATGTCAACACTAACACAACCCTCTACATACCAGTTCATTACTAGCATACTCTGTCTCCACCACAGTCCAACATGTAGGAAATCCCTACATCCCTCACTCTCCCAATTTTAACCAAAAATGAACTTTTTATTGAGACTAAATTTTGCTTCTGTGACTACTTGTCTGTTTTAGGTGAAGCATATGTGGGAGTATCTTACGGAATTAGCTAGTAGAAAAACACAGTGATAGGGAAGTGAAGAATATAATCCAACTTTTCATTCATCAGAAAAACACATTCCATGTACTGCAATTAACTACTTGGAATTTGTCCAGGCCTCTCATTAGTAGGATTAACATCCCTCTTCTGATAAAACATGTCCAAGGGTTTTAACTAGCTCAAGAAGTCAAGACTACATTTTGATTTGCCTCTCATTTAGAAAAACATTGCACTGACAATCACTGTAAAGATTCAGCCTAAGACCACACTTAAGGCCCTTGTTGAGTATAGACTCACAGCCAAATTTAACATACAGACCTTTCAAATGAATTTTTGTGTACCAGGAAAGGAAAGGAAAGGCCTTACCAATTCCAGCAGAAACTTTTGAAGTTAACAATGACTCCTTACCAAAAGCATCCTATTCAAGCATACTGTTTTTTTTGTTGTCACTGTTGTCATGTTTATTTTTTTGTCCCTCCCTCGCACCACCAGCTCTATATTAACCCATTTAAAATGTTTGGGTTTGCACTTAGAAGAGTAAGACATATTTGTCTTTTTTTTTTTTTTTTTTTTTTTTTTTTTTCCTCCCATGAGACATGGCTATTCCTGCCTCTCACATTTGGTCTTTTCCTTGTCACAACAATGTGGCGAAAGGGGATGAGTTTTTCTCCCTCCAGTTTAACGTATAAACACAAAATTGATACATATGTAAGCAATGCTGTATTGCTGGTAGACACAAGAGAAAAAGAAATGTGCACCATGGCAGCTATTCTTCACCAGCAAAAAAATGGTAATTAGAGTAAAACTAAAAATAGGATCGCCATTAAATGATTTTTTGAGCTATATCCCGCATAAAAGTACCTGAAATAAAACAGGTATGGGGGTGGGAGGAATGGAAAGCAGTAACAATAGAGGGAATGTGGAAAAAGAAGGCTTTTATAAAGACACATGTTGTAAGGGTGGCCACCTCAATGAAAAGAGAAAAATACGTATGAGGAACATCAATAATATATATTTAAAGCCCTGTGCTTTATTATAACATTTATGGTTAAGAAACCTTTAGGAAGAATATGTCCTTACATATGGTTTAAGCCATGTTTATCACAACAAACACAATTACTCAAATGCATCATCCTCGGTGGAAGAAACTAAAGTGGTACACATGAAATTTTGCTTCTATCTATCTCTACCTTTGGGAACAGATTGATGATACTCAGAAAAATGTTAGGAAGCTTCCCATCACTTCCCCTTCCTTGATGGGTCACTTCACGTGACCACTACAAAGGGGGAAGATTCTGAACTAAAGCTTGAATTCCTCAGTTTGCTCTTTGGAACCCAAGTTCACATATGTAAAAGCATCATCAGTTCTGAACCTGAACATCAGCATAATGAATATAAAAAGTATAAAAGAACAAGTGCTAGCCTAAAGCAAATTGTAATAGCAAGTAATAAAGTATTCATTTGCAAACAGTACCACTAACATTGTCCTGTGATCACAAGATTAGAACAGTGCAATGTGAAGACTTAACGCTGCAAATGAGTACTTCTATATTATTTGGACTTGTATACTATTTGGACTAACAATTTTCTATAGTTTTAGCTGAAAAACTAGACAAATACACTCCACATAATGTGTACACAAAATTCTTGAACAATATTAGAAATCTTTTTCTCCATAGCACAGTTAACACAGTTGTGTTAACACAGCACAGCCTCCAATGTAATAGTTTTATCTCTTAATCTCTGAGCTACCCAAAATCATCCAATACCAATGGTCATATTTCAATTTTTTTTTTTATATTGAAGAGGGGAAAGGCAATGTAAAAACAGTCAGAGAAGCTTCTATTCTTGCTAGCATGCCAGGAGGGATTACAGCAGTATGAACTAACCAAGACTGTTTTGCAGTGGAAGTTGTCATCTTCCCAAAAGTTTGGATCTGGCAACATAACTAGAGGTTGAAGCCCAACAAACGGTTTTGCTTAAACTCGTCTGATAAATTTTGTTTGTAAGGTTTATTTGCTCTAAATTCACCATGGACTTGGGTGTCTCTGTCAACCTAGATGTCACTTAAAACTTGACCACATTCTCTCTTGTATATCAGAACAATCTCAATTTTGAGTACTCCCTATATTTACTCTGCTCCAAAAAAGTTTCACACATTCAGAAGCCAAAAATGAAGGATTGCTCTGGCAACAGAATGCCTGAGTGGCTTATCTGCCATGGTTTTTGACTTACTGGCACAGTACATTTACTCAGACAACTTCTGGTTTGCCACTCCTGCTCTCACACCCATGTAAGAGTCAAGTAAAGTTCAGACTTCAAACTTTGGCTGTTTCTGCTCTAACTTTATCGTAAACATAAAAAGTGAGAAATGTGTGGCTGTTTAACAAACAAGACCATAATGAGAGAGAAAGAGAAAGAGTGTGAGAGAGAGATGTTTCTTCTAAAATATTTATTTCTTTTAACATTAAAAACACACACACACAGATGGAATTATTTTTTTAAGTAGTAATCTGCTACACTGTAAACTCACTACAGCTAAAGCTCCTTAATTTTCATTTTCATTATCAATAGGATTTTCAATTTGCAAATACAACTTCAATAACAGCAGCAGCTTTATCATCATTACTGTAGTATTTCCCAAATCACTAACTCCACCTGTTCATTTAGTAGAACTGACATTTCTTTTCTTGCTTCTTGTGATAATACACAGTCTTCTTGATGTAGTCTGTGAACATAATGTACATTAATAGCAATGGTTAAGAGATATTTGTGTGGTATAGGTTGACAGCAAAAAGGTACCACACAAAACTTCCTTGAAGTAACAAAGGTTTGTACTAGCCTCTGCTAATGGGAAACATTCATATTTCCAAAATGGTTTACAATTTCAACTTTCAGCTTTCTTTGGGCTAAACAGTTCAGTATTTAGACCCCCAAGTCATAGACAAAAAAAGGTCCCAAACTAAAGTGAGGTCCTTAGATAGGTTAACCAGGCTGCTGGAATTCTGCAGTCTAATGGGAGTAGTTACATATCCTGTGAAGTTTTATTTTTTATTTTTATTTTTTTGCCAAGTTTCATTCAAGAATGAAATTACGAAATTTAGACGTAGAATGCAGAAAACTTCCAAATTAAGAAGAGAAGACAGTTTCCTGAGAAAATATGAATAGTGCATGACTAGCCCCAAGCAGGGACTTTATAAAAATTTGACAAAAATATAGCTGAAGGGATAAGGGGGTGAGAGGAGAAGGAAAGATACTGCAATACAATTCTATTAGGTTCTTTGAACAGTGCTATCTAATACCTCCAAAGAAAGGTGCTAGTAAAAGAAACAATAGAGAACACAAAACTTGAGGTATCACCCTGCATCAGAGACCCAATTAAGAGGCAGAACTAGGATACTGAAATTGTCATGCTGACATCAAGACACCACAAGTCATCTTGATGATTACTTGTTGCTTGGTTGAATGTATACCTTTTTCCATCCCAAGGAGATGTAAAGGAATGGTTTGAGACTTAAGGTTTTTTAAAGAAAAACCATGATTAAGCCTCAAAAAGGGGGGAGATGGTTGTAACAAACTTTCCCTTGGAAGAGAAGTGTTATTGTCTACGTTTAATTGAGCATCCTTATAATCAAGTATCATTTATGTAGTAGAGGCTGAATGAATTTACTGTATAAATGTAATGTAGAAGTCAGCAATGGGTGTGGTTGATTTTTACCAAGCACCCAGGCCTCAATAAAAACAGTCTCTCACCTGAACTGGCTTATTGCACCCAGGTCAAAAGATTTACTTTTTCAGACAACAGAGAACACGCATCATTCATCCAGGAACTGAATCTGGAAGTGCCAATTCCCCTCCAGGTGCTATTTATCTCATTACTGAGTGAGACAAACATAAGGCAGAGATAGAAAATAATATAAATTGGCCTAAGAGAGAGAGGGGATGTCAGGGAAGATACCACCATCAGGGGAGATACCATCATGAGGGAATACATGTTTTCTCATTGGCTGAGTGCTACAGGTATACAACCTACTCGATGCTTGTTACTATACCATATATGTACAATTTTATTTCACCAACCTTTAATTTCTCCTTTTCCTCCTTTTTTCTTCTTCTCTTGTGACTGGAGGGGTCCATGATTTTTTTGTTTTTGCTGATTCCACAACCGCTTATCTTGTTTTCTTAGCCATCCTCCTTATTTTGGGACAGTGGAACCTTCCATTGTCCCCTTATCTGCTTAACATATCTCCCCTCCCCCCCCTCCACCATTATGCCTGCACAATCACTTTTGAATATGCAAGGTTAGTGGAATTTTCCACTGCAAAAACACAACTTTAATTCTCACAGCAGCTACTGAAAGAAGATAACAAGCCAGTGCTGGGAAGATTCCTACAATTTTTGAGTTGTCCGACGTAACTTAATAGTTCAGTATTTACTGAACTATGAGGAGAAATTTCTGTCAAATTTGGCCTTTTACATCTGCTGCAAAATCCATCAGGGCACAGAACCCCCCTGGATGCCAGGATGAAAGTGAAACTGTCTTTAGACAAGTCCAGTTGAATGACATTTCTGTGATCAGATACCGCTAAGCGGTTAGCAGTGTTTAATAAGCTGAAACACCTTAGAAGTTTGTACTTCCAAAACAAACTTGCAACATAACAAGCAATACTGAAAATCAAAAAACTTCTGGAAAAGGAATATAAAATCCCTTTTGTTGCATTTCTTTTCCGCTATTTGTCAGGTTATATAACTCCAGTTTTTGAATACAAACTGCTAAATACATACTGCCCTCTTGATTTCTGCTTTGTACAAAAAGGCCCTTACTGTTTGATTTCCAAATACAAATCATTACATCTTTACATTAGCAATATCTAGCAACTCCTGTTTTTTTTATACTCAGAGAATTAGTCTTTACACATTTTTTCCTGACTTGCTATCACAGTTATGATGCTGACATTTTTCTGGAAGCCACTGATTTTACCAGTTGAAGCAAGAAAGTAAGTACTTCTCCAAACTGTCACTTGCTGACAATGTGGTATCTCAGAGAAAGAATGATGTTCAGTATACTAATATCCATAACTGCAGCGTTCGGTATGAGGTTAAATTTTCTAAATTGTGGCCAGATAATTGTGTATTTATTATTGGAATTCTTTGCTTTTATTCCAGTGTAAGATTAATAGAATCTTACTTATATAAATTTTATATACATATTTATTTAGGACAAAAAAATCTTCTCTGTGAGGACCGTTGATAACTTTCCATGAAAGCCAATTCAACATCTAGTCTCTCATACTCTGCTAGCACCAGCTGAGGGTAGATAGCTGTTTTAGAAGCAAGTCGAGTTATCCTCACAACCTATAAAACAAAACTACAAATTGACTCTTGCAGGAAAACAGTACAACATGAAAACAATAAATTAAGACCATGCCACGTATATATAACAATGTAAAGCTCTATGTACTGCACAGTATATAGCATAGAGTTATAGAATATCTGAGTTGAAAGGGACCCACAAGGATCATTGAGTCTAACTCCTGGGTTTCCCCCCCCCCCCAAATAAAATAAAATAAAATAAAATAAAATCATGTGTCTGAGAGAATTGTCCAAGTGCTTCTTGGACTCTAGCAGGCTCAGTGCCATGACCACTTCCCAGGGGAGTCTGGTTCCAGTGCCCGACCACCTTCTCAATGAAGAGTCTTTCCCTGATAGCCAGTCTGAACCTCCCCTGTTGCAACTTCAATTTGTTTCCTCGGGTCCTATCGCTGGTCACCAGAGAGAAGAGATCAGCGCCTACAACTCTCTGCTCCACCTCATGAAGAAGTTGGAGACCGTGATGAGATCTCCTTTCAGTCTCCTCCAGGCTGAACAATCCAAGTGACTGCAGCCACTCCTCATATGTCTTCCCCTCTTGCCCCTTTACCATTTTTGTTGCCCATGCATATCTAGTGTGGAAACCTCCCATTACAAGCAATGGATGAACATCTTTACAGGATTACGTGGTAGCCATTTTTATCCTCCAAACTCTATTTTAGGTATGTTTATATAAATAGTTAATTTAAAATTAGTATAAGTATTTGATCCACGTAATTACAGTTAACTTCTCACAGCAAAGCCAGCAACTGCTTCAGGTTAATGCTCTACTTCAACTACTAAACAAAGTCTGGTAGGGTAGAAAACCAAAAGAAGCTTTATGCACTACTAAAAACCTTACCTATACCTCCTAGCCCCACAGGTCAACATAGCCCAATGTGACCACAGAAAAAAAAATATAGTATGTTTTTGTGCCTTCCTATCTTGTAGGGTGTCCACCCCTTCAGAGGCATCAAAAATGAAATCCTCACCCTCTTCAGACCTGCAAAAAGCCTCACAGATTTTCAAATTGAGCTCAATGAGGATAATGAGCAGAAATGCTGGACAGAATTCTTTCAGGAGTGAGCAAATAGGGCACTTTTTGATCCTCATTTTCTCTAATAACAGCACATGACAACAAACTCAAAGCTGTTGAGACATTAGTCAGTACTTCAACTCATTGAAAAATCACCATGAGAAGCTGTGCTGTTCAGCAAATTACTCTTTCCAAGATTAAGAGATTACACTTGCAAGAAGAACATATAGGAATCTGATCAACAATTGGTGTAAATCACTACGATAACTGTCTCCAAAAAGTACATCTTGTAATCTTCTTTATCTCAGTGTTTTGATAAATGGAGTTGAAACACTTCCAAAAAAATGTTAAGTGGCATGGCAGATAACATCATGTCAGTGTCTCTAACATTAAAGATATCCAATTCTCTATAGGCAGCCTTTAAGGCAGATAGCTCTTAGGCACTAAGTTTTACTGTTTACATCAGTTTATTGTTTCACATCACATGTCCATCCCCACTATGCCTTTGAAGGATTACTACTTAGTATTGCTAGAACTCTAGGAAATGCAATGTCCTGGTTGACACAGTGTAGCATCTGTAACGGGAATGAACAAAGAAATCTCCCAAGCATGCATGAAGTACTACTGTAGTGTTGGTTACAAAACACAGGACTAAATCAGAAAATAAATTATTAAAATAAAACAAACCCCATTCATTCAAAATGGCCAGTGTTGATTCAAGTTGGATTTGCAAGTCAAACTGAAAACCAGACTATTAAATCAGCAAGAAGAATTCATATCACAGCAGGATGAAAACTGAACAACTTCTGTAACTGACTGCTTAGTATCCTTTTATAAGCTTTCTTCATTTGGCTAGTAGAGAACTAATAGGCCACAGTCTGTTGTCAGAAAATATGATCAAGCTAAGTCTGCACATTTTGATTCAACAGATTTGCCAGCTACACCGTCCAACTTCAGCATAATGTAAAGCTTTCCCATTCCTCTGATCTGAGGTGAAGTGATGAAAGAAAAAATTACCTGTTTGGAAGAGAAAACCACATTTCCAGCTCTCCTGGAAAATTAATGAAATAATTTCTATTTATTTTTACTATGAAAGCTCAGAAAACCAATCATGCTATTTGTGGCTACGTAAACAAACGATGGCCTGCTAGAACACATGGCACTGTATTGGTCCTTTCAAGGAAATACTAAACTGAATATGTTTCACTGTTCATTTTAAAACAGTACCAGCTTACTGGGAGCAAAAAAAAATTTAATTAGATTATAGTTATTATTCTCAGATTTGCATGCACACCACTCATTTTGTTTGTTACAGTAAAAATGACCTAAACTCAAAACACAAACAGTCCACCACCACTTTCAAACACCTATTTTTAATACAATGCTTGAAAAGTACCAGAACTCTTTACTTTTGGATATGCATAAGTGTAATAACAGAGTGGCTATCAGCTATCACATAGGGTATATATTTTCTTTCATCATAGCGGCTTTTCCTACGTTCTCCTTCCTGTCCAACTATCATTGTTTTCTTAGATTTGAAACTCTTACCTACTAATTTACAAAACACTTGAGATAAAAACAAAAACAAAAACAAAGAAAATAGAAGACCCCTGATATGCCAAATTACTCCCTTTTTTCTTCCTTTGTCTATCTATAATCTCTTTCAAGAATACCATGTCACCTAATTCCCAGGAGTACACAGACCAGAAACAGGTGTGCTTCAGATGGCTGTAAACGTGTATTTGGAACCACTTACAACCTTCCTCCTAGAGACTAGTGTAGAGCTGTAAATGTTAATCTATGCATACTGCTCACAAACCTGCCAAACCTTCCATTGACACCACACTGAGAATAGTATGACTCATTTTACCCACAATAGCACATTGATCTCCACCTAGCTTACAAGTGCCCCCAACATCTGCTTCCACACAGCATCCATCACAGGAAGAACATGTATGTCACTATCTTAAATTTGAAAGAAAGGTCAGGACTACCAGACATACGGTAGATTGAGCATAAGGAATATCAAAATAGGGTTCATTATGTTCTCCTAGTACCACAAATTAGTTTGACATGCAGCAGTACTAGTAATTACATGAGGGGAAATGATTGGACAGGGTGGTAAACAATGTTGTCACCACTTTTCACCATCTCATGCCACAGAGCCTCATTCTTGCAGACTTGAATGTACAACACTTTTTTGTGAAATACAAATTGCATGTGACAATGAAGTGCCTACTGTCTCTTCTATTGATCCTCACTTCAGTAGCTTCTCATATTACTCCCACACTGCTCACAGTCAGCTAAATGCTCCATTCTCAGCGCTGCCAGTTCCCTTCAGAAGCTCAACAAACAACACCCCACACTGAGTAGCAAATACCTCAAATATCATGATGCAGATAAATCCAGGGTTAACTGGTACATTGTAATTAGTCTATATGGAGATCTTATATAACTTAGGTCAGTGCTTATTGATTGGAGTCTTATCTTGGTCTCTTATACCAGTTTCTCAGTTGTGGTGAATGAGCTACTATCATGTTATAGTGTCACTGTATAGCTGTTGCTAGCTGATAGAAAAACAATGCATCACTGTTATGATGATATAAAAGCTATCAGTTGTATCTTTTGCATAGCATTAAAAATACAGCCACTGACACCACAACTACTCCAGTCATTAGCTTTCTTTTTTTAAACAATATTTGCAGCTGAAGGGCACAGAATAAAGACCCATCTGGGCGATGAAGCAAGTGTTGTCATGTGTCATGAGAGTCACAGCCTGGTGCCAAACATCACCACTGTTCTGCAGCTGCTGGTGCTCATGATCACAAATGGCACAATGCACTGCTATATGAGCAGACACAAAGAGAAGAAAGATCAACCAGATTAACTCTTCTCACCAAGTGATGGTGGCTTACCCACCTCTAGAGTCTTGCACTTTTTTATCTGTGGAAGGAACACTCCAGAAGGCTTTTGGAAGTACATACACCTACAGATAATAAGAAAAAAGTTTCCTCTGGCTTCTTGAGAATACGTAACTTTTCTGGGCTTAGGATACTTGAGTTAAAGTGCCTAAATCTTCTCCTATAAGGAGACCCAATCAGAGAATCTTACTGACAGTCCTCAGTAGATTTCCATTTCCCTGGAAGAATAACAGACCTCAGAACAAACACAGGAAGTGAAAACTATAGTCTTTTAAACCCTGACAAGCTTAACTAGAGAACAAGATTCCTCCTTCTTTCTTATGAAAGTCTGCCACCTCTGGCAATTTTTTTCTTCTTAACATCAGGATAACAGCTAAAGAACAGTTCACAGAGCAAGGAGAACTTCAAAGGGCTAAACATTTCATTTCTTCTGTTTTGATAATGAGATACATAAATACACTCAAGAAATACAATCCCTGAGACAAAAAAGAACTCTAGTTAAAAGGCAACAAGGACATGCACATGCACACACACAATCAAAAACCTACATTCCCTCAATATTTCTGCAGAATATAATATATCAGTTTGCTGAAGAAAAATGCATATACTGAAAGTCATGCTGCTGCACAGGCTTGGCCTGTTTGTGACAGAAAAACTGCTTCAATGCAGCTAAGGGAGCATACAGTTTCTGAATTCAACAGGACTTCAACTTTGGTATGAAAGGCTTAGAAGCATCCTGAGAAGTTTGTGCTACAAACGTGAACGGAGGGTAACAGCGTAAGACTAAAATATCATACTTTAGGACTCCTCCTACCAAAATAAGGTTGAGGCAAAAGGAGGGGGAGGAAAACTCAGTGCTACTAATGTAGTGTACTTCATTTTCTATAAACATTTCCCCCTAACGAAGCATGCAATGTAAAACACCCAGCTAATGCACCAAGAAATCTGCAGCATTCACCTGACACAATGTAGCAGGCTGGACAAACAGGTCAGTGAAACATCACACAATTATAACTGTATTGCTTCCATTTCTAGAGCCAGCACAGTCTGTGGCAAGCCCTCATTATCAGTGTACCATGAAGCACTGTTCCAAACATGTCATAATTCCCCAAAAGCACGTCCAGAATCAATTACTGGGAAAAACTCCTAGTCTTTTGTAATACCAGACATTGAAAACAAAAAAACAAAAAAGAAATGTAATGATTTTCCAATAGACTCCTATCACCACTAAAACAACTTACCTGCAAATATTTTCCACAGCTTGCAATCACTGACAAAGATTCAGAATTGATTTAAAGCTGTTCTATGGATTAAAAAGAAACTTGTCAGCATCAAGCAAAACTTTGCAGTAATTTTTTTAACCTGAATTATGAAGGTGAAGTTAGTAACATTCGCTTCCTGCCTCAAATAATGTATATTTCTGGAAACCAGTAAATCGAAGTACTGGGGGCAAGAATTGCAGCAGCAGACTGTGAGAAATACTTCCAAAAAATCATTATTTATATATATAAATTCAAGCATCTTTTCTTGACTAATACAATTTGGGTGTCATTATGCACGCTACCATATGTTAGGGTGTATTTTAGAGATAAAAATGACTTCCTTGTAGTGAAGTAAAAGTTTCCCAGAGCATCTTCCATCAAAAACTTAATTCCACCTCTACCCATCTTCGGATTAAACAAGCACTTACTAATGACACCTAACAAACAGGCTTTCAGAGTTACACAAAGCTCTTCCACACAACACCGTAGCTTGAATATCTTTTAATGCTATACATTAAAAGATCAGGGACTTGGGAAACATGCTCGAATCTGTACCAAGAGAATGGGAATGAACGCTGTAACTGAGGCTTGTCCACCATGGAAGCCACATCCTCCACACCACTTCTTCTTGAAATCAAACATCTTTTCTCAACTCGTGGTAAGTTACTAATTCTCTGATGGGAGAGCTGCAAAACGTGGTGCTGGCTATTCAAGAAACAGTATTGCTCTTCAAAATAACCAGTAACTCAGCAGTAACTCAGTAACAGTACTTCTGTGTAGAAACGAATCAGAGCACTGGGAGTGGTTAAGGCTGCCAAAAATGCTCAAATGATGTAATGTTCAAATGACTGTAAGGTAAGATGCAAATATTACTCCTTACCCAAACAGGATACATTTTTGCAATGGTCTACCAGGCTACACTAACTCTGTCAACTGTAATCATCCTTAATTCTTCATTGAAACTGAATGGCTTTCTTTATTTGCTCCCTCAAGCACACCCTTTTAGTATCTAATGGCGTTTCTCCCTAGAAAAGTTTGCCACATAGATTTATTTATGTAGCCAAGATGTTCTGGGAGATTTCAGACACAGTACCAATGTTAGTAATCTTTGCAAGTTTTTTTGTTTTTGTTCTTGTTTTTTGTTTGTTTTTAATTATTTGCTGGTAAGATTCAGAACATTTGTAACTAGAGACTAAACTGTCAACAGAGAAAAGGGCAACAAAATTTAACACAGTAGCTGGGAGCTCCTTCTTCTATGCTACCCAGCTGTTCATTACCGATTTCACGGGGGGGGGGGGAGGGGGGGGGGGAAGAGCTGAATATCCCTCATCAGCAGGAAAAATGCAAGAAGAAATATAGTGAACCACACAATGAGCTGAATGAGGACAATTCCCACCTAAAAGCAAGTAAGCACTCCACTTTTTTTTAACAGTGTATCACAGACAAATTTTCTCTCTTGCCATATAGTAATTCTGCTCCTGATCTCCAAGTGCTTGACAGCTTACTATTACTTATACCTACTACTTACCTACCTACTATAACCTAAGTTATACCTACCTACTTACATTTTTCTAGAGGCAGCAAACCACTTGGAGCAACTTCCTTCTTTCCTTTCTGTGAACTCACAGAAGCCTCCATTTTTCTTCTCAGTCTGGAAACATAGTTAACCAAAAAAGTGTGCATATCACAGAAGATGCACATGAACTTGGCTTTTTACCCCTTCTTTTTTAAACCTATCATTATGAGAAAAGTTTTACTTTGCACAAGAAACTTAAATATAATGAATTTATAAACTGGTTGGGAACACCAGATGAACCAGCCAATGGTGTTTTCCAAAATACCAAGACTTCTGGCCTCCAAGGCTGGACATTCTTCCATTTACTCAGTTGTTTTCATTAACACAAGCCAGAAGCATAAAAGGCAAGATTACTGGCAAAGGACCTGTTCATTCACCAAACGTGTATTTTTACTGATATTTTCCTAGAACATTGTTCTCTCCTTAATAAATAAATATATACGTATATATAAAAATAACAGTACATAAGTAATCACATGATATATTGCTCCTTAACTGTGGGCCTCCAACCCAAAGATGTGGTTACCTGACCTCCAAGTCGGTCGAAACATCTTAGAGGAGACAGAAAAGATATGCATGCCCTGCCCCACTCCACCCCACCCCTTCAACTGAATTTCCGCTCACACTAAAACCTCACTGAGAAGATCAGAACAGGCCACGGTCTCAGGAAAAACTCAGGAAGTAAAAAGGAATCAGTAGATTTACTGATTTAAAACGATCATGTACAAATTCGCTACTTTTTACCCCTTTGTGTCAGTGTCTATAGAGAAGAGCTGCTAAGATAGTAAGGAGCTTGGAGCATGTGGCATACACAGTGAGAAGCTGAGAGAAGAGGGTTTGTTGAGCCCCGAAGTGTGCATGGAGGGGGGGGGGGGGGGGGGGGGGTTTTAAAAAAAAAACAGAGCCAGTTTGGAAGTACATACTGGGGTGAAAAAAAATTTTTCTTGATTTGTGTGTGTGTGTGCACGCTGTTTTGTTTTAATTCATGGGAAAGCATGCACATGCATTAAAAACAAATAAATGCTGAAAGTCAGGAACACAGATCAAACCTGAACAAAAAATTTGGATTTCATTCATGCTTCTTCTGCTTAGCACACAAAAAGAAAAGAAAGTGGTAACTAGCTCCAATAAAGCCAGACAGTAGTAACACCATTTTAATGAAGTCAGGGTGAAGACTTTTGAAGGAATAATCCCCAGTTAACACCAGTTGGGTGTTCTAACACCACAAGTCCTAACTCCACATAGATCACCCCAAAGTTCTCACTGATTAGTCTTCCCACTAGAACTGTACCAAAATTCATTAAGGAAGGTACCTTGTTTGTGACATCACCTGCAGGAACAATTTCAAATTAGTAAGTTAAACAGTACCTGCTTGGCCCAGATCTAGCACCCTCAGTGTAAGATTGTGCAGTGCCCAGCTTTAAGGAGCAGATCATATGTTGCATACTCAGCATTTACAAATGACCCTTTTTCCTCCCCTGTAATATTAGCTATTTTCTACAATATTAGCTATTAGCTATTCTTCCACAATATTTTCACTAAACCACTTTCAATAATTTACCAGCAGTCCTGGCTAACCGGGGAGGTCCCAGTTGACTGGAGGTTAGCAAATGTGACACCACTCTACAAGAAGAGCAGAAAGGAGGATTTAGGGAACCATGGGCTTGTCAGTCTGACCTCAGTACCAGGGAAGCTTATGGATCAGCCTCAATGTCATCCCACAAAACATACAGGAAAATCAATTGATCAGATGCAGCCAGCATGGATTTATGATGGGTTAGTTCTGCCTGTCTAACTTCACCTCCTTCTATGACAAGATGACTCTGTTAGTAGATGAAGGAAAGACTGTAGATATTGTCTATCTGGATTGCAGTAAAACATCTGACACAGTTTCCCACAGTATTCTACTCAAGAAACTGGCTGCTCGTGGCTTGAACAGGTGTACAGACCACTTACTGAAGAACTGGTGGGATGACTGGGCTTGAAGAATCATAGTGGATGGAGTTGCTTATTGAGAATAAAGTTACGTCCACATCTTAAGAGAAGGTTCAGCATTGAAGAAACTTCCAGGGTGAGATGTGGCATATATGCAAGGAATCTGCTCCATGATAGTCCCTTTGGCAATATAGCCTGCAACCTTAGACAACACCAGGGGAGCTTGGTGTGCTGACTCTTAGAGAAATAGCATGGAGGGTTGGAGTGAAGACACTATGCCCAGACTTTGTGATATCACCACAGGGAGGGGAAAATTGATACTACAGACTTCACTAGTCCATTGATAATAACAATAAATCAATAATCGCATGCAACGTATTGACACTGATGACCACTGCCAGAAACTCTACTGTACAGTTCAGTTGTTACATTTCCTTTTTCTAAATAGGGAAGTTACTCATGTTTATCTACAGAACAATTAATGCTTTAGACAACCAGTGATCTCACAGAATAACAGCAACAACAAAATGGAGAGCCAAGATATCTTCTCACAGTCAGGCCTATTCTGTGCCCACAAGGTAACCACTATCAGATTTCTTACAGCACAGCCCAGTGCTTGATTTATTCATATTCATAAATTCACAGAACAATTCAGGTTGGAACGAACATTTGCATATGAGCCTGTATCCAATGCAAACCCTCACTCAGAGCAAAGCTCTAATGATACTGCTCAGATATTTCTCCAGTCAACTAGTCAACTCCTGAACACTTCCAAAGATGCAGATTCCATCACCTCTCTGGGCAACTTATTCCAGTATTTCAGTACACACAGGGTAAAAACAACCACCACAAATGTATTGGGTTTACGTGGCAAGGTTTTGGTAGCTCGGGGCTGCAGGGGTGGCCTCTATGAGAAGAATCCAGAAGCTGCCCCGTGTTAGATAAGGCTCTAAAGGGGACCCGCTGCTGCCCAGAGCCAAGCCAATAAGCAACGTTGTTCGTGCCTCTGTGACAGCATTTTTAAGAACGGGAAAAAAATGCTGTTCAACAGCAGCTGGGAAAGAACAGTGAAAAACAGCCTTGCAGACAAGGTCAGTGAAGGAGGAGGAAGAGGAAGTGCTCCAGGCACCAGAGCAGAAGTTCCCCTGCAGCTCGTGAAGAGGACCATGGTGGAACAAGTTGTCCCCCTGCAGCCCATGGTGTACCATGGTGGAGCAGATTTTCATGCTGCAGCCTGTGGAGGAGCCCACAGTGGAGAAGGTGGATCTGACCTGAAGGAAGCTGTGGCCTGTGTAAAGTCCCCCCACCAAGGGAACCACGCTGGAGAAGTTTGCTCCTGATGGATGGACCCTGTGGTATGGACCCATATCTGGAGCAGTTCTTGAAAAGCTGCTGCCTGTGGGAAGCTCGCACAGGACCAGTTCAGGAAGGACAGCATCCTGTGGGAGGGACCCTATGTTGGAGCAGGGGGAGAGTGACCATGAAGGAGTGTCGGGGACAAAGTGTTATGGACTGACTGCAGCCCCCATTCCCTCGTTCCCTTGCACCACTCAGGGGGAAGAGGTAGAAGAGGGTGGGTGGGGGGAAAGGTTGTGTTTTTTTTTTTCTTTTGTTTCTCACTGTTCTAGCAGTGAGCTCAGCTGCCCAGCTGAGTAAAACCATCACAACAACCAACAACTTAAAGATGGAGTCAGATTCTGCACATCCTCCAATCAGGTGGCTATAGACTGCAAAAACATCTCCCCTTAGCTTTCTCCAAGCTGAACAGGCCCATTTATCTCCACCTCTCCTCATGTGTCATGTGCTCCAGGCTCCTGACCATCGTGGGGGCCCTGCACTGGGCTGGTTCCAGTATATCAATCACTTTCTTGCACCAGGGAGCTCCAGACTGGACACAGCACTCCAGATACTGTCTCACAAATGCCAAATAGAAGAGAAGAATCACTTCCATGGACCAGTTGGCTACACCAGTTACTCAGGCAGCCCAAGATGCTTCTGCACTTCCTTGCTGCAATAGCTCACTCGCTGCAAGGACTGCTGCTGACTCTTGTTCAACTGGTTGTCCATCATAACCTCTAGACCCTTTCCTACAGAGCTGCTTCAGAGCCTATTAGACCCTAGTCTGTTGTGTTACATAGGGTTATTCCAACTGAGATCCAGGACTTCACATTTACTTCTGCTCAATTGCACAAGGCTTGTTTCTTGCCTGTTTCTCTAGTCTGACAAGGTCCCTGTGAATAGTACCTCTGTACTCCAGCATATTGACAACTCCTCCCAGTTTGGCAACCATCAGTCAGAAACTTGCTGAGAGAGCACTTTGTCCCACCTTCCTGGGGGGACACCACTAGTTACTGGCTGACAGCTGGACTTTGCACCACTGATCACATCCCTGAGCCCAACAGTCCATCCTATTTCCCACACACCTTAAGGGCCACTTATCTAGCCCATATCTCCCCAGTTTGGTGATAAGGAGACTGGCTGCAAGGCCTTGCGCCTTGCCAACGACATCAGGGTATACTACACCCCTTGTCCACAGTGCTAGTCATTGCTTTCATCACAAGAAGCAACAAGGTCAATCAGCCGTTGACTTGCCCTTTGCAAGTATGGCCGTGCCACACTGGCTGCTCCAAATCACCCTCTTGTCCTTTGTGGGTTTAGAAAGATTTGTTTCACATCCTCCATAGGGACTGAGGTTATGCTGACTGGCCTACAGTTACCTGGATGCAGTTACCTGCTTGCCCTTCTTGAGGATGTGTGTGATGTTTGTCTTTTTCTAGTCATTGGAGCCTCCCCCAGTGGCCATGGCCTTCTGAAGACAATAGAGAGCAAACTTTATTTTTCCTCACCACGTTCCTTGATGTGCAGTCTATATTCATCCCACATAGCCTCTCCCTCCTTCCACGTCCTGTGCACTTCTTTTCTGTGTCTGAGCTCAGTCACAAGTTCCATATTCATCCATGCCGACCAGTTGCCATGCTTCTTCAGCTGCCTGCACATTGGAATGGACAATTCCTGTGCTCTGAGGAAGCCATCTTGAAGACCAACCATCTCTCTTGGGCCCCTTTGCCCTCCAGGGCAGTTTCCTGTGGGAAACTGAACAGGTCAGAAACCTTTCTGCTGAAGTCCAAGGTTGTAATTCTGCTGTTCATGTTGCCCACTCCTCTCTGGTTATTAAAACTTCTGGTTAACTGGTTACTGCAGCAATGGCCACCTCAGCTTTTACATCTTAAACTTCTGCTTCAATCCATGGAAAACAAGGAAACAAATCTACACCAATGTTTAACAATCTAGTAAATGTGTGCTTGTTAATGAGTAAAATGGGTTTATTTTGTATCTAACAGATTTCATGTATCTGTTTTTATAAGTGAGTAACATATATTGTACCATCATTTGTAATTACATATTAAAATATGGCTGACTAGCAAAAACAAGAAGAAAAAAAAGAAAACAACCACAAAACGGGATCTCATCGCGTGGACCTACTTCTACACTAAACCAATAAAAAGTCTTTGTCATTCACAATTAGCATACATAATAAATTTAATAAATCTGCTGTAGAAGATATGAAGCTATATGGTACTGTGTGTTGTATCACACAGCATTCTGTATCAACTGGAAATGAATCACCTCTAGTCATAACATCATAAAGTTTGGAATAGACCTCGAAAATCATCTGGTCCAACCATCCCCTTACCACCAACATCACCCACCATGTCTCTATGTACCATGTCCAACCTTTCCTTAAAAATCCCCAACTTCCAACACCTTCCACCACCTCCCTGAGCAACACATTCCAATGCCTGACTACTCTTTCTGAGAAGAAATGTCTCCTAATTTCCAACCTAAACTTCCCCTGGTGCAACTTGAGGCCATTCCCTTTTGTCCCATTGCTAGTTACCTGGAAGAAGAGGCCAACCCCCAGCTCCACACAACTTCCTTTCAGGTAGTTGCAGGAAGCAATAAGGTCTCCCCTGACCCTCCTCTTCTCCAGACTAAGCAACCTCAGTTCCCTCAGCTGCTCCTCATAAGACCTGTGTTCCAGACCCTTTACCAGCTTTGCTGTCCTTTTCTGAGCAAGCTCCAGGGCCTCAATGTCTTTCTTGTAGTGAGAGACCCAAAACTGAATACAGTATTTAAGGTGTGGCCTCACCAGAGCAGAGCACAGGGGGATGATCACCTCCCTGGTCCTGCTGGTTACACTATTCCTGATACAAGCCAGAATACCGTTGGCCTTCTTGGCCACCTGGGCATACTGCTGGCTCATGTTAAGGTGAGTATTGACCAACACCCCCAGATCCTTTTCCTCTGTACAGTTTTCCAGCCACTCTGCCCCAAGCCTGTAGCATTGCAGGTTGTTGTGACCAAAGTGCAGGATCCAGCCTTTAGCCATGTTGAACCTCATCCCATTGGCCTCTGCCCATTGATCCAGACTGTTCAGGTCCCTCTGCAGGGCCTTCCTACCCTCAGGTAGATTGACACTTACCCCCATCTTGGTGTTATCTGCAAACTTACTGAGGGTGCATTCACTTCCCTCATCCTAACCATCAATAAAGATATTAAAGAGGATGTGCCCTAACACTGACAGATGGGGAGCACCACTCGTGACTGGTCGTTGGCTGGATTTCACTCCATTCACTGCCACTCTGGGCCCATCCATCCAGCCAGTTTCTAACCCAGCAAAGAGTGCACCTGCCCAAACCATGGGCTGCCAGCTTCCCCTGAAGAATAATGTGGGAGACTATGTCAAAGACTTTGCTGAAGTCTAGGTAGCCATAGAAGGAGGTGAGGTGGGTCAGGCAGGACTTGCTTTTCATGAAGCCAGGGTGTCTAGGCCTGATCCCTGGTTGTCCTGTATATGCTGTGTGATTGCATTCAACATGACTTGTTCCATCACCTTTCCTGGCACCAAGGTCAGGCTGACAGGCCTGTAGTTCCCCAGGCCCTCCTTACAACCCTTAAAGATGGGCATCACATTAGCAAGTCTTCAGTCATCCTGGACCCTCTCCCGTTGACCACAAGTGCTGATAGATGATGGAAAGTGGCCCAGCAATCACGTTCGCCAGCTCCCTCATCACCCTTGGGTGGATCCAATATGACCCCCATGGACTTGTGACAGTACAGGTGGAGCAGCAGATCTCTAGTGTATCTGTAGGCTTTCTTATGATATATACTCACACAGAAGGGTGTTCTTAAAATCATTACCAGTATACAATAGTATGTCTACAAAACTTAGCCATTTTCCATGCACATAGTAAGGCTGCATTAATGGAAAGTCAACCTAAATCCATCTCTTTATTCTTATAAATGATCACTATTTTCAGAATATATGTCTCTTGGGATGAGGGGGCAGAACAGCTGTTTTGCTTTTAAATTAAAAGAAACCTCTCAAGGATAAACTGCAAAAGGCAACATTACTTGTGGCTTCTTGGACAAGAAAGGAAATTGAATGTTAATTATAAACAAAATATAATGATGTGGTTAAGATTGTTTCCTGTTGTAGCATACCTACTTTTCTACTTATAACTGTACTACTTCACAACTTGGTTGGAAGGGAGAGATTTATAAGCACAGATAATGTTCTGCATACTATTCTGTAGTGACTTAAAAATTATTTCCTGACCCAAGCATTTTACAGCACACAAATGAACCACTCCACCTACTTCTGACACAAATTGGATTCTTCGTCAGTATTAAAATAATCTTTCCAGTATGGCAGTAAAACAACTTACAACTATAACGTGCTTCATCTACATATAAAGACGAATTCATACCTATTCACATATAATTTTTAAATATAAATATAATTATTTACATACAAATTTTTAAATGGGCATCAAAAAACTCTGTTAAATATAAATTACTTTAGGAGAGACATTTGTTTTGAGTGAGTGTGTGTGCCAAGTAGTAGTTCTTTTAAATATATGAAGAAAGCAAGAAGTATCAGTACCATTAAATACAGAGACAATTATATTATCTATATAACAATATTATAGTCGACAAATGGTGGAGTATGTACACATTTTTGCCAATAATTATCTTGCCATCTGCTTAGTGCCAACATTATCCATATTAATTCTTCAATAGTCTTGCAGCAATGGTGAACTACTACTGAGTAAGACTCAACAGATCTCAGGTTGAAGCACTCCTGTAGAGACCTGAGAGATCCAGACTGTGGGAACTAGACTGAACAGCCGACTGTGCAAGATGTACTAAGCATAGAATGTGGGTGGGACTGTTCAGAAGTCAGGGCACAATAAAACGTGTTGTGAAGATTCTCCATGGGAACAAAAACTTCCTTTCTGAAAAAGATGGAGGAGTGTTTTCTGGACTTTAGAACACTTGGCTTCCTCAGCAACAAGAAAACATGTCAAAGCAACCTAAGAAACTATAAATGGAATCTAAGAGGACAATTATGCTTCCACTTAATCTTTTACTGAAGATATTTTTAGAGGGTGGGGAGTAAGGTATATTTGTAAAGCTTCTGTAGATTAACCAACCTTCAATAACAATCCAGTACAGAGCTGAAAAAAAAAATGTTTAAGATTCAACACATAGTAACATCAAAACAAACAAATGTTTCCATGGAGACATCTACCTAAATAAATGCTCACAAAGGATCCAAGGAATGACGTCACCCAGGCCTGCCTGCAACCATAGTAACGTGCCAGTATAAACAGAAATATTTTGATTTTTCTATCTAATAGTGTCATAGAATTAGTAGTTTTATTGCGGTGCTTAAACCATTTTTTGCAGTGCTGAGTGTTTATACTTCTAAAACAAGAGCAGAGGCATTTATATAATAGCTATTACCATATTAACTACATCCAACAAGTGGAATATGTGTATAGCATAGCTAACATACCAAACTCCCCAGAGCAGTTGTTGACACCAACAAACAAAGAAATTCAAGTTCCTAAAGCAACATGCCAGAATGCTTGTCAGAGATCAGTAACATCTATTCTTCTTGAATATTCTGCTTTCCTTAAAATAAAATAAATCCTAGATTGTTGTGCTGTGTCTCACTGTCTTGCTAGATTAACAAGAGTGCAGACAAATGTTGCTGTTCATACCAAATGCAGAAATTTCTGTGTCCTTCTGTGTCACCAATGAATTTGCTTTCTCCTAGGCACCAAGGTTCACTAAACCCATATTGCAAGCACACTACAAGAAGCATGAACTAGAAACTTTAGCAACTCTGGAACAGAAGCATAAAAGAAACAGTCAATTAATGAAGAAATTTTCCATGAAAGCAGGAATAGTTTCATCTAATATAAATATAATTGTGGAATTACCATTCCCATGAAAAACATCCATTTCTAAATGTTACTATATATCTGCAAGTTGTATGTCTCCAAGTTCAGTATACCCAGATCACATTATCACTCCAAATATACCAACTACAAAGGATAGATTTCTACGTAAAGTTCAGACAGTATGTGGAAAAATGAATGCTTGGAGTGAGCTAATACTACTAAGATATTTATAATACATTGTTGCAGAAGCCTGATCTATAGGGAAATTGAAGTTATCATCACAAAAAGGGTGAAATATTATTTTTGGTCCCGTCATTAAAATTTCACATCCAGTAATTTGTAAAATGTTTCCTTCTAATAGAATATGAATGTGAATTATCCTTGTCTTCATGTATGACAGTGAAGTTAGAGACCTTTAAAAAGATTACTTGCTATATTTTAATGCTTTTTTTCCTTAATGAGCAGGTTTCTCAGAGGAGGGGTTACTTCATTTTTGCTATTTAAAAAGACTATCCTGATACAAAACAGCAAAAAAGACTGTTGCAAGAAGATAGCTTTGAAATGAAAATGTAGCCTGCAAACATACTATTGGTGTTTTATGCAGTCAAACATACATATGAAGAAAGAGTCCAACAACTCAAGTTTTGACTACAAAACTATAAAACACAGTGAGGAAAGCTTACTACACAGTTGTATTTACATGCAAGCAAATTCTTGTTGCTGTATTTATTATATATTTCATCCCATTATACACAATAAAACTTTGTAATTCACTCCTCACAATTTCTTCTGCTTTTACATGTTCAACATGCACAGAAAGGTAATACTATTATATAGTGAGATGTCTCTATCATATGTTTTTATAACCTTAATAATAATAATAACAACCTAGTTTTCCAGTTCTTATAGAAAAGGCAAATTCCATTCCAGCCAAAACCAGGACAATAGTTAATTTTCTTTCTAGTTGCTGGTATGGTGCTGTGGTTTGCATTAGGATGACAATAATGCTGATAACATGCTGAAGTTTTACTTGCTGCAAAGCAGTTCTTACACTCAAGGACTTTATAGCTTCTCACACTTCCCTGCCAACAACGAAGCTGGGGGTGCACAAGAAGCAGGGAAAGGAGGACACAGCCAGGACAACTGACAAACTGGCCCAAGGGATATTCCATACCATATGACATCATGTGGAACAATAAATGTAGGGGGAGTTGGCCAGGGAGGAGGGCTGCCACTGTTCAGGGAGTTGGTCAGGGTGGTGAGTGGTTGAATTGTGTATAACTTGTTGCATATCACTTGTTTTGTATATTCTTTTATTATTGTTATTATTTTCCCCTCCTTATCTGTCCTATTAAACTGTTTTTATCTCAACACAGGAGTTTTACCTTTTTTTCCCCCCAATTCTGTCCAGCAGCCCACTGCAAGGGGGAAGTAAGTGAAAGGCTGTATGATGATTAGCTGCTTGTCGGGTTAAACAACAGCAATTACCCCAGCTGTACTAATATAGTTGAAATATTTGACATAGATGTAGGTGTTCTCCTTCCGAACTCTAGGAATGCAATTTATAAATATTATTCCATGTGGTGACTCTCCAAAGTGGGCTTTGGCTTTTCGTTTCAAGTAATTCCACTGCAAAATTCACTGCTGCTTAATATTTCTTGTATTTTATAAGCTGACAATAGGAAGTTTTTAAAATAGAAAAAAAAAAAAAGCAGAAATGCAGAAGGTGATATAAAAGATATATATTAAAAGCAATTTTAAAGGCAGCAATTTATATTAAAATTCAAACTGGAAGGATTTTTGAGATCCTTAAGAACATAGAAATTACTGTTAAACAAAAATACTTAGGGGGAAGAAAAAAAACAACAACACACAGTTGACTTCTTTTCTTACCAAACAACATTTCTAGAAATTCTTCTTCTTTCATGTCTACTATTCTGCATTCTTTGCACCAGACCATTCCTTCTTCTTATCCTGAAGTATATACAAATGTTGCGCTTATATGAAAGCCTCTGGTGGACCTTTTATGGAAGATAAATACACAAATTATACCTTATTCTGACCTGACATGCTCACACAGAGGGAAAACAGCACTCTACACTTATTTCCTTACTTGTTACAAAGGTTAATTAGAATTTCCTCAACCTTTATAACAATATAAACTTAACCTTAATAGAACTAAGTTCTGAAAGACAGACGCTCAGTCCCAGATTTGCAGAAATACCACAGACTAGTCATAACTTTCAGAAGTTTTCTTCACCTATTTTGCGGGTGGTGGGGAACAGGGTATTGAGTCTGCTAAAATGTTTCTTACTCAGGACTTACTCAGTTCCTTACTCTCAGGACTGAACTGATAAAATCTCTCCTGCAGCAGAGAAAGTTACCAATTAGTGAATAAAACATCTTTCAGGAACTCTTACATAAACATATCAGTTACTAATTTCCAGAAATAATCTTTACCCTGACTATCAGAAACACATTGTTCCTACTGATTACTTTGCCAGCAGAACAATAAATTAAGCCTGGGGAAGTTAGCAAGATGACAAACAGGGGCTTTATACACAGACACAGTACTTCATAAATCCAAAGAACAATTCTACTAGATTAATTAATTTGTAGCGTTCAAAGAAAACGCGTCACTGTCATGCACTACAGCTATAGCTGGCTAGAAAATAAGCCCTGCTAAATGCACTGGTTTCCCAATCTAAGACCCAACAGAAAACCTGTTTGGAAATTCTACCATATGCTAGATAGGAATTTAGTATAACAAAACATTTCTTCTCATCTATGGACTGTGTTCTCTGGCCAGACTACAACTTCCAAGATCCACTACCACCATCTCACTGAACCACTACAGTTGGCTATAAAAATCCTAGGTCAAAATCTATCTTGGCAGATGCGGCATAACTAACAAACCTAAAAGCAGCAGTGAAACACAAAACCTTCAGATACCCATAAGCATAAATCTTAATGAGGCAGGGAAGCAGTACTCTGTCCTTTCTGGGGTATTGGAAATTCTTTTACAATGTTTAATGCTCTTCATTCAACATGGATGGTTAAAAAAAACCAACCTCGTGTGGTCAAAAAAAATCAAAAGGAAAACAACAACAGCAAAAAAACACAACACCTTTATACGCTGCTGTGGAAAAGAACCTTGTAAAATGGAAGTAAGGAGTTTATCAAAAAAAAGCCTGCTCACAACACAAACTCCAAAAATCCCTTACCTTAGGGTTAAACATGAAGCCAAAGAGTAAGAAAGGAAAAGTAGTTGTCTGAGCATTCTCAAGAAACCCTGTATACTCAGCTTATAGTCATAAGCCTTCTAAGTTACAGCATATTAATCAATGCTTGAGCAACTAAAGCCATTAAATCTTTCTGTTTTAAAACTTAAAATATTATACAGGGAAAAAATGGTCTCAGGTAAGGATTGCCGACATATGCTCTTGAGAACATAAATTTTAAAAAAGAACAAAAGAGACGGCCCTAACAAATATAGCCAATCTCAGATATTGTCAGCTTCCCCATCCATCCCTAATGCAATATTCATTAAAATATATATATATATAAGTTACTTGATACATGTAAGTATACATATAAGAACAAGTAATTAATAAAGAATTAAGGTAAATGAAAAAGCATTTTTATTTTCTAACCACTAAATACTGGATGGAGAGAGGAAAAGATAGCATTTTTCTTCTGACAGAAATGTCAGCTCTTCACAGTGATCATTGAAGAAAAGTTCTGAAAAACTGCTGAAAAGGCATATCACACAGAGGAAGAGACAAGAACCCCTGAGCTAAGCAGAGAAATCTGAACAATGGCAAATGGATACATTGAGATTACCCTTCACTCTCAGGTCCCTACCACCTCACAATTTACTCCTGCAGAATTGATTCATTCTACCCCAGCAGACATCAAAATTAATACTTCTTCAAATCAGCTAATCTTGCACAATTATATTTTTTACCACCTATCATAGAGTTACACTATCACTAACTTGCCCAGACATCAGTTTAAGAAAGAATAATGAAGATTTATTTTCTGCGATGAAAGAAAAATTTTTAGCTGGTGAAAGCAAAAGAAAACTTGAAAATAAATGCCATCATCATCCATCACGGGTCAAGAAAGAAAGAACCCTCAAATCTCAACATCCATTTCAAATAAGCTAGTTCACTGACAGTACATGCAGCTTCCAAAAAATACACACAGGGACTCAAAGACAAAGTGGACTAATACAAGAATAAGAAGGTTGGTGTATTCTAATATATAGTGTTTTCAATAACCCACATAAGACCCTTCATTAAAGAAAGAAAATAAGAAAAAATACAGTAAGTAATGTCATGCTAGCTGTGCATATTACATTGAACAACCTGAAAAGACCAAGGGCATTTTATTCTCTGACTTTGTGCTTTGATGCACTCTGAAAGGTCAGGGCTTCTAGCAAGTGTTCACAACTATTCTTTTAAGCAAGTCAGTTAGCATGCCCTCTCTCCAGCATTACACCACGACAGTGGAGAGCACAAACTAAATAAAAGTTGCCACAAGCTACAAGTATGGTAAAGGGACCGCCTTTAATACATATCCCTAAATGCAATTTGGCATGGGAGAATTTAAATAGTCATTGTGGTAACAAAAAACAAATAAGACAAGGTTATCAGATCTCATATTAGGACGGGGGAAGATGAAAATGACCCATTTCACACAAAAAGGGAAAGGGAGATGCAAAGTGAGAACAAAAAATAATTTGGCATTTCATACATAATATATTGAAATAGCTGAATGTCCTCCTCCCTTTGATTTTAGCAGTTTTTGGATCAAGCCCTGCTTGATCAATTTGGAGAAAAACTTTCAGTAAAGCTCCAATTTCTCAACAAGAATAAACTGAGACCACTGAAATAATCCTAATCAACTACTCACAGCCAGTGCATCACAGATTTGCCATGAGTTTGGTGTGGCCAGTACCCTACAATTGAAACTTGAGCAGGTGTTGCACTGGACATCAGGACTGTGTATAGAACGGTGGCTTAGTATGTATCCCACCTTAGTCTCAGTCCTTTGAGGCTGACTTTTGGCAAGATGCAAGACTACATCCCGACTTCTTCCAGATATTCTTCAGGAAAATATTCACAGTGTTTACTACAGTCAAAAAAAAGTTTCCTGGAATAACCTGCATCCATCTTGATTATAACATACCTCTTCGCACTCTGTAACAACAGTAACACCTGTCAATTTAATATAGCAGGGCACAAGCTAAAAGCAACAGTTTCACAAAGGAACATTGAAAGATATCAATCGGGTCAAAGGCATAGTGGCTTACAAAGTCTTTGAGCAACAGAAGATAAATTTAGATAGTATCTACAAAATATACTGGAGAGAAAGAAACGATGGCAAAAAGGAACTTACTTGATTTTACTGAAGACAATGTCAACATCTGTGACTGTCACATTCTTCCCATCTATTACATGACAGTCCTTACACAGTTTTGACCAGTTCTTCCCATGCATTTCTTTTCCTGTGGCTCTTGTATCACCATGTATGGCAAACTTTCTAAAGGCCTCTTCCAGAGCGCTCAAGTCTCCTGCCACAGCTCCCTCATGGGAGCTGTTTGAATCACAGGATAACCTTTTTGCTGCTCGGTCCTTTGCTGGATCAGAAGGAGATTTTGGAGGAGTCTTATTTGCAGGTTTGGTCGACTTTGCTTTACTGTCAGCCATTGTGCTACAAGGAAGAGAAGGGTAAATTCATTATATTACTTTATACTAATTTACTTCCCATAACACTACAGACTACAGTCCATGTCACAACATAATAGTAAGTGGTCCAGAAAGTGTGCAAGAACTCAGTACCCTCCACCAGATAAGTCTATACATAGAACTATGTAACTTTATATCCATCCAAAAAAAATAAAAATAAAAAATCTATTATAAAAAGCAGGAAAACAATATTCCAGAATGGGACACAAACCTAATTTCACCATCATGCCATCAGATAATAAGAGAACACTGTTCACTGTTTCCCTTTTTTTAAGTGACAAGCTGAATTCATCACAGTTGCTCTCCTGACTTGAATAAAGGTATGCCCTTTATACTGTACGCAGTACTATCTACATTTAATTTTTAAGTAACAATAAACAGTCTGGACTGTGGCTTTTTAAAAATTTATTTATTTTTAATTGACAAATTAAGTATTTTGAAAATGCAGCAAAAATATTATTGTCTCAAAGGGCTAACATTAAGGAAGCCTCACAAATTCTTGGACAAAAAATTCTGTTAACAAAACCAGTTATTTCTCAAGTTCATGTGCAAAGAACAATAGCTATGGAATTCCTTTAGAAAGAACACATCCAGGACGCAGGAGCACTGAGAAGGGATGTTATTACTGCAGAGAACAAACCAGATTACATGACGTTCATGTGGGATATGTTTGCCTTTTAAAAGAAACCTTAAGCTGAGCAACAGCACAATAAGGTTATTTTCAGAAGTCATAAAGTAAAAAAAGAAAATATACACCACAGCCCACTACTAACATACCAGAAGCATGACATACAAGTCTGTGCCTTCTGCCCATCTACTCTTAGCTTCACAGAAGAGATCCTGAAAAGTCTACACACAGTGTGCAGCATGCCTGTCCCAACAACTACATGTATACTTTTGCTCCAATACACATCTGTGGTGCTGCTACAAATTTCAATCCATAAAGAGGTGCTTCAGATATCAGAACTTTGGCAAACACTGGTGTAATGGCTAGAAAACCCTCCATACTTACCTTGTCATGCTTCTGAAATCACAGCTGTACCTGGTAAGCAGCTACTATATGCAAAGATTGGTATGTATTTCTAGTTAAGGTTTAATTTCTGCATCAGATGGGAATTTATTTTGGCTTATATGCTGTACTTTGACACAAATTCCTCAGCAATAGAAACAATTTTAGACTTCGGCCTCTTCCAATATCTTATATCACATGTTCAATATCCATATCCAATACATCCTCATATCCAATATATGTTCCAGTAACCTCTGTTACTTGAACAACCAAGGCATACCCTTTTCTTCATACTGCAGAACCAACCATAAATACTTGCTATGCCACAGTTATTATTAAGCATGAAGCCAACCAGGCTCCTAAAGGAGAAATCCCCACATTCGTAATCTTTGGCTGTAACTTGAAATGATCAGACTATACAAAAATCCATGATGAACACCAAAGCATCACACTACGAGTCAGTTTCATACATTATGCACAAGAAAACAAAACCCAAATTTTGAAGCAATAACTCCAACACCCAACTCCATTCCTTTAGATCTGTTATTTTTTTCTAGAATATAATAAATACTTATTTGAACAGTCTGTCTTAATTCAGTTTCTAAGAAACTATTATTATGTTCTCTCCAATCTGACAGTAGTACATTTTACATTTTAAGAATTCATACTTAAAATAAAGCACTGGTACTGGACCAGAGAAATTTCAGGGAGCACCACTATTATCTTGGCAGTATACACAACAGTCATAAACCCATATTTGAGGAATTATGATCAACTTATATTGAAAAGAAAACTATGATGAAAATAGGAGTGACAACAGTCTGATAAGCATTCTGAATTTCTGGAAAACAGAGACATATAAACCATGATTAGAAACAACCCTTTAATTAAAGCTATACTAAAGGACCTTTCACCTTTAAACGTCAGCAAATGCAACATGGCCAAAGCAATACTGCATGTTTTGAATATGGTCAAGTTAATGCTTAAAAACCTAGTTATATCTTAAGCCCAGGGATCCTAATGTTTTGTTTTCACTGTCTGCAAAAATTCTGGCAAACAAAATCAGATGGTAAATTAAAAATTAATATGACAGAAATTTACTAACTCCAACCTGAGCCCTATACCTGTACCTCTGAAATAATAAAAAGAAATGCATGAATGCATGCACTGTGGGAAGGGGGAGGGTGGGTGTTAAAGCTCATTAGAAAGCTAAACGTTTAACCAATTCCCATTTCTATTTCCTTTGTGTCCTGCCTGCTCTCCAAAGATCAGTGATTTTACCTCAACCTTTTCTGAAAGTCTCCCACTATTGAAACTACAAAATAATTTATATAGAGTAAAATGTAAACTAGCACAACTATTACAGATACATAAGTTTTCAATAAAACCATACCTAGATCAGTCTAAACTCTGCTTCAACAGGCTATACAGATTCTTTTGCTACCAAAACAGTAGATGCATAAGAAGAAAACAAAACACTTGTGACACTCTATGCTTGAAGAGAACAATGTTAAAAGTCAGATCATGAAGATCTATGATCTATTTCTGTCCTCTAGGAAGCTTGACTTCCAAAAGCAGAAGTCTCCTCCAAGTTTGCACCATTTCAGATCTACTGGAGCTTGGAACTAAAAACAGGTTTTTTCTAACCTAGCACTAAGTGGCAAGAGAGAGTACACACTAGCAAAAACCAAAGACTGTGTTTTAGTGTATGCATAAGATATTTGTGGCGTGATCTTCTTCATGTCCCTGTTTGGATGCCATTTGTGGCGTAACAACCACACGGACACCAGGGTTCTTTTAGGATCAGTAACTGATACTTCTTTATTGATGATATAATTTCAACTCGCTCTTACTGAGGGGACAGGCTCCCTTCTTATTATGCCATTCGCTCTACAGCAGTACTTTTCCACTAACTATTCATTGGTCAAACAACTTTGCCAAGCAACCGCAAACACCCAGCAACTTCCATGTCTTAACGACTGGAGAACAAGCAACCCGAGACAGCAAGGCGTCTTCTGAATCACCCTTCTTTGCTCCTTCTAAACACTTCACATTCCTCCTGGCCTCATCGTTAAGAGTCCGATGTTATCACCAACCATAGGGCTTGTCGACACCCACGGACACACTCCTACAGATATTAAAAAACAAAGTTACCTCCATAAGCAAAAGGACTAAAAAGATGGAGAACCACTATAATAAGGTATGTCATACCATTTGCAATTTTATCTTGCACCAGATAAACCTTCCAAGAGATTTTCAGGTATAAACCCCTCTTGTTCTTAGCAATTCTGTTAAGGAGCCATAGTTAGTACAAATAGATTAACAATACATCAAATGTACAGCTTACAAACCATAAACAAAAAATGTGCCACTCTGTTACCTGAAATCAGAAACTAACCGCATGTCTACATTTTTAAACGCCTCATGAACAAAATCCTTGTTTAGCCTGTGTCAGTGCCTTGCTGTCCAACTTCACCTAATCCCATGTTACCCATAGCCATAACTCAACTTTACATTGCACAGCAGAAATGCTTTTCAACTCCTTATTTGAAATCATTAATTGCTTTAAAAAAAAAAAAAAAAGCTGAATCACACACTATACACTTGAAAGAGCTCTCATTTTCTGGACCAAATGTGATTTAACTGGTTACATTCTTTTTTGTTTGTACTACTGTCTTATACTGTATATGTATAAACTATATGTATTGAAAATCTTCTTTACTTTCAGTTGCTGCTTTTTCCCATGTATGCTTTCCACATTTGAAAATATCTATCCATCTATATAAAGAGTGATCCTTAAATTAGATGCCTTAGCAGACAAGGTCAATCTCCCCATACTTTTAAGCACACCTCAGAGATTAAGTCTATGCTACTTTCTAAATCTCTGCTTAGCCCTGACCCCAAACTTCAAATACAAAACAAATTCTGTAACTTTTTTTTAATAGTGTTTTCAGACTTGCTAGCAAATCTGAGACAAATATAGCTCAAACAAATTAAAAGTTTATAAACTTGATACACGAAAAATACTTAAATAAAGGTATTTGGCCTTGAGAAAAACAGTTCACTTCTAGAATTAGTTCCTTCAGACATCACTGTATGAAATTTGTACTGGGGTCTTTTGAGGAGTTCTGGTCCACAGGAAGGGGGGAACAAGACATACCCTATAGAAAAGGCTTCCTTTTCAATGGTCAAGTGTGGTATGCAAAGCAGTCTCACATCCTTACTAGCTAAAGCAGAAAGTCAAGACAGATTAAAACTAGTGCTCTGTTTTTCCCTGTGGTTACCAAAGATTGTCATGGATACTTCTTTTCTTGTTGAACCAGTTACAGTTTGCTTGTTAAAATAAGCAAACATACCTTATATTTACCTCATGCTTTATTTATGAAAATAATCACCTATCCTCAACTTAAAATTATGTTTCTTAACACTACGCTATCCTTTTTATTTATTACAGAGAGGAGAAGGAGTAGATCATGAAGAAATGAGAAATACAGAATAGACTGTTTGTCAAAAATTCAAGACAAAATGCTTGATTCTTCCTTACTGTTTTCCACATAGGCCCCTCAAAGTGATCAGAAGTTGCTTGCTAGCTCCTGCTAGAAATAACGACTAAGAGTAATTTGGGGAGGGGACACACCAGGTAAATAAGTGAAACTGCCAAATTAACTGACTACTCTAAAATACCAATTCTAAAATTTGGTGAAACAAAATTAAGCTACTGTTCAAAAGCATGAACTGTGTAGATGCATGAAATAATGATTACAGTTAAACAAAGAAACACCTTAGATCACCATCCAAAAAGTCTAGCATTCACAGTTAGATTACATTTCCAGAGACAGTAAACAAGAGAAGGAGGTATTAGCCACCAATCCCACCCTCTCCAGATATTGCTGGCTCCAACCTAACAGGCTCAGATCACCAAAAGCAGTCATAGAAGACATTACAAAAAAGTTAAAAGCAGGTGCTAAAAGTTCAGAAGGCTTTGTGAAAGAACAACTGTCCCAAATAACCAGAGTTCCAGATACCCACAGAACAGACAACTAGGAGTTGTGTTACGAACTGCCATGGTCTGTGTAACATAATATTCTCTTTATTATCACAGAACAACAGTTCTTGTCCCTTCTCTCACTCTGCAATAGGTGAATACTACAGCACATTATACAGGCAAAAGCATCTATACAGAAAGAGATTAAGCTAGGGATCAAACTGACTGAGGTCACAACCAAAACGCGCAATATTAGGCTGAAAACACAGATCTCTGTTCTCAGCACATGCCTAACCCACTAGAAAAACTTACATCAAACTTCCTGTCGGTAAGAGACTACAATGTATAGTCATCTGCAGAGAGACAACTGGGAAAACTCTAGAAAAACCCAGTTATTGATCTGGAGTCTTCCAAAAATCATTGGACCAGCAGTTACTGTTTTTGTGAATTCCAGTCATCTGATTCTGTATAGCTGTATGAGTACCAAGTATGTATAAACAAACCCAGTGCGCCTCTGTACTGACCAACTGTCAATTCTACCGAAAGATTTAGGTAAATTTACACTCTCTCACTAATCCACATCCTCTCCAAGCACCAACATATTGCAGGAATTCAAGTACAGCTTTGATGTAGATTTCAGGGAACTGCTCTTAGCAGGGATCCATCTCCCAGTACCAATAAGGCAGTCCCAAAGAATTAGTAAAACCTATAGTATTCATGCCAACAATTTCAGTAGCTTATGCAACTCTATGGAATAACTATACATACTACCTACCTGGCCTTCAGAATTCACAATGGCATCTTCCCTGTTCTATCCCTGAGAACTGGTTGATCTGCTCAGTAAACGCAGACAGCTTAGTATTTATAATAGAGGTTAGTATCACTGCCATGTCATAGGTAGTGAAACCACAGCAGAGGGATGAAGAAACATGCCTATTCTGCTGGCAGAGTTAATGAACATAATGAGGACCCTGGGTCCCATACTCCACACTGATTATTAGGGCACATAAAGCAGGGACATGATTGTATGGAGTGCTCTGAAAAATTAATGTTCACTGACTCTGTGGAGGAAATACACAGTCATACTAGCTGGAAATGTATTTACCCAGTTTACGATCTCCATACTAAGAAATGCTTTTCAAAAAAAATCAACAGGAAACTATCAAAAGTGCAAGTGCATAGCTATGCCATATACTTATTTGCTTATCCAGCTGGACTCTAGCTTGCTAAGAACACTCTTACCTGATGTAAGTTGAATTATTTTCATTTGCAGCAAGTATTACAAACACAGATTTAATGGAAGTCTTGTTGCAGCATGAACTGATACAGAAATGAGTAGGACTGTATTGTCTAAGACAATACGAAAGACTTGTAAACTACAGGAGATACGTATTACAGCCCCAAGCACAATCCAGTTAAAGTGACACACTTCAAAATTATTTGTTATTTAGAATATTTACCAACCAAAGATTGGTTTAGATGATTTCAAAAGTCCTGCAAACTAAGGAAAACTTTCAATTTATTTGGCCAAGAAAAATAGGATTCTACATTCAATCATAGCATTTCTTATGTATTTGATTACATTAAACATTTGAGTAAATACTCAAGAAAACAGTGGCTTGAAGTCTGCTGATTTTATTGAGAACAAGACAACAGAGTAGGGAAAAGGACAGAGATGGTGGATCCCTTGCAATGCAGTTCACACAGCCACAAAGTTGAAATAAGTATGGAATTACATACAAATACAAAAAACTGTACGTTCATAACATTAACAATTTTACTTATGTTTCAACCTGAAAGTAAGCTTCCTATTTCTGCCCCATTCTCTTACAAGTAAATGTAAGAGTCTCAGCTTCTCCACACCTACATTCTAAGCTCCGGGCCTAGCCAAGCTGTCAGCCTTCCTAAAGATATTTCTCAGATGGTCCTAAACCTGAAAGGCTTTTAGAAAATAGACATATTACAAAGAATTCTGCCCGCAAGCACACAACCTTGGAGCTGTTAGTTGTTACCTGTTTTTACCTTCCATAGTCCTGCTAATCCTTCCTGCACACCAAGAATTGGTAAACGTGATTCTTTTAGGCATACTTTTTATCAGAATCTGTTTGTGCAACACTGGTGAAAGTTACAGTGCCCCATAAATAGGTGCCATTCACAATTTAAAACCTTCCGTCCAATTCAAGCAAAAAAGAAAGAAATTTTTCAGAGCATTAGACTTGCTATTTTTATATGTGTGAATTGGATTCATAAACATTTATCAAACTCTGCAAAGCACCTGACTTTTGTATCTGTTTTATTTTAGTATTTGATCTATCTTCCGCATATTTTAAAAGTGTTACAGAGTTGCAGGTAAAGGGTATTCTCATTTATTTTCTGTCCGGAATTATTTATACCAAATAAAACCAGCAAAAATAAAGTACCACAGCTGGAATCTTTACCCCACATTTTTGCATAAACATTCAAGCTGAGAGAAGGGATAAACAGCTGGAGAAATGCAGCTCCTCTTAATAAAATGTAATGTTTTACACAATGCTCTTAAGGCTTAAACTTCCTTCATAACTATAGCTATCAGTAACAATCAGAATTAAGACGTTTTCTTCTGAGTTCTGCTCTGGGCATATATTCTCCACATGTGATAATGAGCCAGACATTTTCTCTAGCACATAACACAAAAGAAAAACAAACAGCAAACACTACAGACCAAGTATGACTAACATAACCCTATCTACATTTTACCTATCTTTACTTAATTAAATCCTTTCACAGGCTTTATGAGGAACTGCATGGCTAAACCATGACTTCTCTATAATAAAATATATGTATCTAGCACTATGGACAAGGGTAAAGCTGGATAGATCATCCAGCTGCATTAGTCTAGAACAGCAGCTCTTCAGCTGGGAACACACAGAGTAACCAGAAGTTGGTTACTCAAGTTGTCCAATCTTTTTCCTTAGCGAATCAATGCATCAGACACCAATGAAGCTATACATTTCATGAAAGAAACAACCTTAGAAAACACATTATCAAGCAAAGAGATTATTTTCACCGCTGTCCTGTTACTATTCTATTTCTAAAAACAATCACTATTCACTTCAAGAGTTACTGCTACAATACCATGTACAGACAAAACAATGTTTTGCTCTTCGTAAACTACATTTCTCCATTCCAAAGAATCACTTCACAATGTATTACCTCTTTATAAATAAAGCATGTATATGCATATATACATACCCTTATCAGCAACAGTTCTAATAGAACTTTTCTTTTTTTAAATGAACACGTTTCACCTGATAACACTTTCTACTACATAAAAATTCTTTCTCTACCTAAGTAACTCATAACTAGCTCTATGACCTCTTGTAACACTACCACATAGTTTGCACAAGTTTCAACTACAGCAGCATCAGTGCAGGCATCCACCAGATATTTATGCACTGGTGAGATCTATTACACTTTTTTTTTTTTTTCCATTATGTGACTCTATTCTATTTGAGAATCCTGCCTACATTCATTCTGAGTTCTGCTGGACTGCCACTGGTATCAAAGAAATAATAAGGACACAAATTTATACAAATATTCAGCAATTCCACACATAAGCAAGGATACAAGATGGTCTCTAGAACACCTTTCAAACAACAGAATAAATATGACACTTCTCGAAAGGGATAAAAAGATACTCAGGCTGACTAAAGAACAACAAAAGAGCCTCAACTGTTTAGATAAAATAGTTTTTCATGGCATATCAAGAAAAGAGTAGGGAATCACAGATCCAAAAAGACTGGAAGACAATACCTGCTTCTGCAATAGCTATACAACTTCCAGATAACATTCTGGCCCTATTATCGCTGTAGGATTAAGTAGGTGCAAGTTCGCTGATTTGAAATATTACATTTGTAGAGCTAGCTTAATGTACTATCCACACATTTCTTTAAATACTTATTCTGTTTTTGGCTGGGATGGGATTAATTTTCTTCCTAGTTGCAGGTATGGTGCTGTGCTTTGCATTTGGGATGAGAATAATGCTGATAACACACTGATGTTTTAGATGTTGCACAGAAGTGCATACCCTGAGTCAAGGACTTTTCAGCTTCTCGAACCTCCCTACCAGCAAGGAGTCTGGGGATACACAAGACGCTGGGATTGAACACAACCCGAACAGCTGACACAAACCAGCCAAAGGGATATTCCATACTGTATGACATCGCATGGAATAATAAACTGGGTGGTTGGCAGGGGAGCACTGCTTGGAGCCTAGCTGGGCATCAGACAGCAGGTGGTAAGCAACTGCATTGTGCATCACTTGTTTTGTATATTCCTTTACCATTGTTATTGTAATTATTTTACTTTCCTTCTCTGTCCTATTAAACTGCCTTTATCTCATCCCACAAGTTTTACCCTTTTTTCCCCCCCATCCTTTTCTCCTTGGAGAGTTAACCTCACTGACGATTAATGGGGCATATAAGGTTGGACACTTTCCCCTGCTCTTTTACGTTCTCTTTCTCTTTCACCATCTTCTTCCCCTCCAAGCTAGCCACAAGAGCCCTTGAGAATTTTGAATATCCTCGGGATGTTGAACCCAGCATGTTCCTATTGCTATGTCTCCTGAATGTGTTTTTGGTTTTGTTTATGATTAAACAACTACTTAAGAATACCTTGAGAGGCCTGTCCTGAGGCAGGTTAGCTACAAGTGGCAGGGAGTGTTAGGAGGATATGGGCAAGTACCTAGGACAGTGGGCACCTTCAGGATTTTGGGACTTGATCCCTGAACAAATGCAGAATCTTGAAAAATTAGTACAATATTTGGAAAAAATATTCTGTAACCTTGGCAATCCCAGAGTCACAAATCACTGCAATGTGCTGGGGCTTGGCCCATGCCTACCAAGCTACACTCAACACTGCTCCAACCCCCACAATGGGCCCGGCAGCTGGACCACTGAACCAACTTGTTCAGGTATCAGTCACCCTATATGAGGGAATAAGCAATGAATAGGAAAATCAGCTTGTTTAGTAAGGAAAGAAACTGCTAAGAATGGGAAGGAGGAAGAAGAGGATGAGGCAGGCTACTCCAAAGCAAGGCCATCACAGGAACAGGAGGAAGAAGAGGCAGAACTTGTAAATGCAGCAGTAACCACCCAGTTCCTATCCCTGGGTGAGCTGCAAGATACATGAAAAGATTTGAGCTGTCATCCAGGTAAGCACACTGTCAACTGTCGGCTCCAATGCTGGGATAACAAGACCAGCAGTATGGAATAAGAGGTCAAGCAAGCTAAGCAGCTGGGATCCCTCTCTAGGGAAGGGGTTATTGATAAAGTGATTGGAAAAGGAGCAAAAGCCCTCATTCTCTGGAAGTGACTCCTGTCAGGCATGAAGGAAAGGTATCCCTTCTCAAGGAAGATGTTATATGTCACCCAGGCCAGTGGATGACCACGGAGAGAGAGATATCCAGTTCCTAAAGGAATTAGCAGCACTGGAGGTGATTCATGATGACCTAGACAATGACCAGATATCCAAAAATCCAGATGAAGCCAAGTGCACGTGACCCATGTGGCAGACATTTGTATGGAGGGCACCATACATGATCATATGCCAACTCATTGGCAGTAATGACCTGGACAGACAGAGAGGAACACGTGATGGATTAATTGTCTGGCCAACTCCAAAACAAAAAAAGTATAAAATACCTTGATCCTAGAGGCACAAGTACGTAAGTTGCAAGGAAAAACAATCACAAAAGGGGATTTTTGTGGGAAAATTGCTGCTCCAGTTTCCAGCAGGCAGTATCCCAGACAGTAATGAATATTATGACCAGGACTAGAGGGGCCCTGCCTCCAACCTGGTGGAGGAAAGGGACAATCAGATTTATTGGACTGTGTGGATTCAGTTGCCTAGTACATCAGACCCATAGGAGTATAAGCTTTTGTGGACACCGGTGCACAATGTACCCTAATGCCATCCCATATAGCCCCCCCTGGAGTGACAGGGGGATCCCAACAGCTATTGGTATTGGAGGCTGAAGAGAGCACAATTGCATTGTGCATCACTTGTTTTGTATATTCCTTTACCTTTATTATTTTCCCTTCTTTATTTGTCCCATTAAACTGTCTTTATCTCAACCTCCAAGTATTACTCTCCCTCCTGCCCCCCAATACTCTCCCACATCTCACTGGGAAGTAGGAAGTGAGCAAAGGTAGCTGTGGTGCTTAGCTGCCTGCCAGGTTAAACCACAACAACATTAAGCATCATCCCAAGGAGATCATTTCAAATATTAGTAAGACAGGGAGCTTTGTGTAACACTAAGTAAAACTATCAAGAGAACCAAGCTGACTCTATTGAGAAGGATAAAATTTGATCAGAGAAAAATGAAGCTAAGAGACTTTACAGGGTTTGAAAGCACTCTACGACTTAAAAGTCAAAAAACATCACCTATGATCAAAGAAGGAGAGATGTTATAAGAGCTACAAAAACCATGAACCAAGACATTTTAAATTGAGAGATTTAATGAATCCCATTAATGTAATTTATCAGGTGACTGAAATCACTTAAGTGAAGTGTCCAACTTCTTAAAGTTATTTAAACCAGCTGTACTGAAGATTAAAAAGATAATCTCTTTTTGTTGCAACTTAATGCTATGAAGTTTTGATCTGTATACTCTCAGTTGCTAGCATTAACCCAGAAAAGGTATAATTCATATTACATACTCAAGAAAACCATGAGGCCAGAGACAAAGGAGAATAAAAATAAGAGGGAACCTTAAGACAACTGGCAAGAAGAAGAACCTAGGCTTCTCCACTTCCACTTTAGAGCCGTGACACGGGTGAGATACACACTTAGCAGAAGCAAACTGAATTGCTCACCCAGAACACATAACAACTAACAAAAGAGAAAGATTTCCCATCTGTTGATGGAATTTATCACTGCAACCCAAGAAAAATGACCAGCACAAAAATCAGACCGTGTTACTCCATCCAGAACCTGAGAAAAAGCCAGAAAAGCTTTCCTGAAACCTAACCAGTCTACACATACTTGGCCTGTACTGTGTGTACAAGCCCTGTGTATTTAAATTGGGGTATTTTACCAATAACATCCACTCAATGTACAGCCACTTTCACTACTATGTCAAAGCATTCCACTACACAACAGCATTCAACTACACAACAGTCGGAATTTCTTTCAGTACTTCTGTGTATGGACGAGTTATTTCTGTTGGAAGCGTATTTGTTACTCCACAGTTTTTGTAGGTTTGGGTGTGCCTTTAGTGATGAGCTGCTTTTTTTTTCAAATTGTTTTTACAGATCCTTCCCCCACACATTATCCCTTTCCCCAAAACTGAAATAATGTGCTGTATTGAATTCTTTTGTACCTTCCTGGGTCATAGTCATATACCTGCAAAAAGTCACTCTTTGGCACTGAAATGAATATTCAGTTTTAAAACAAAAGGAACTCCAGATCTTAAATTTGAGGAAGAGTAAAAAATAAGTTGTCAGAAGATAAAATGTTTTATTTTGGGTCAGTGTAGATCTTTTTTGTTTCAACGCTTTAGTATTTAGTCCAGTTAAATTAAAAAAAAAAATCCCCTCCAAAATCAAACCATTAGTCACAGGTCTCTCCAAGAGTGCCCTGGGATACCAGAACATTTAAGCATTATATGGCTTATTCTCTAAAGCACTCCTAGATACAACATCAAGTGCAACTCGTTGTCTCTACATATTCTAAGAATAGCCTTTTTAAACACAAACTGACAGTGCTGCTTGCCTGCCCCTCTCCTTCCTGAGAGCCTTCCCCCCCGCCCCCCAGTCAATCCCAAGGTACAAG
Organism: Stictonetta naevosa; assembly: GCA_011074415.1. Taxonomy (NCBI): domain Eukaryota; kingdom Metazoa; phylum Chordata; class Aves; order Anseriformes; family Anatidae; genus Stictonetta; species Stictonetta naevosa. The sequence continues at coordinate 64,712,227 of CM021698.1, forward strand.
TAAAAACAATTTCCAACATACAGCTGATTACAGAAAGGAAATGGAATTAATACATCTGTGATTAAAAAATAAGACCTTATTTTTCACCACAGAAAATCCACAGCTTAAATGAGGCAAGCAGTAACAATTACCTGCTGGATGTGTATTTATTATAAATTTATTTTTATAATATTTTAAAATTTAAAATTATTATAAATACTATGTGTATTTATTATAAATTTCCATTTGTTTTATAAAAACCTTTTCTTACGTTTACAAGGGTCAAGTGCAAACACTGCAGGAGATTCTCACATGAACTTTATCTGCAATTTTATCCTTGCATGGCATGCTGTCTAAGCATTCAACTGTACTATGACTTAGTAACAGATGCACACTTCAGCAGTTATAAATAATGGACTTTTTAAAGGTATATGACTGACCCAGAGAGGTACAAAAGCATACGATACATCAGTAAAGGACTTTAAAAATGTCTGTTTCCATTCTGAGAATAAATACATGGTATATATTCAATATATTCGGTAAACAGTCGTGATAATTTAAGCCTGAGACTTTAAAAGTGTATCTTTCAATTTTTCCCCCAGGTTTTCACAGCTCTAGCAGAAAAATTCCCCAAACGTTAATGCTTGTTTAGCATGCTAACACTTGTCAGCTTTCTAAAGGATTTTATTTAATGATACCAGTTGAGAAAATAGTGTGAAGACTCAATAAAAAAAAAAAAAAAAAAAAAAGACAGACACATATACAGTCTCATATCATGTGTTTCATTTTGGGCCAGGCCCTTCCTTTTCTTTGTAGAGAAATATAAGCGGTTATACAAGCCTCTGCAAAAATTGGCAAGAATTTCACCCCCTGCCCACCACACACACACACCTGCATACATAGACCTTGCAAAACATTAACAGGTAGGATGCTTGTTAGCAGCATCTACTGCAAGATACAAAGTTGTCAATGTTTCAGACACACATTTTTCACGTGTGTATTCAACATCTTGCAGCAGATACTCAATTTCACTAATGAAGAATTCAACCGGAATACAAGAGCTTTTACCCAGAATTTAAGACATACTAGTAACCACTGATGACTTGGTGTTTTTGTTTTTACTGGTTTTCAAACTAGTTAGCCAGGGTCGCGGAGAACCAATTAATTCACAGTATTTTATTTCATCCAGTTTTTCACCCCGGAGTACTTATCTCAGCTTTATACCTGCAGGTGTTATACTGCAATCTGTAAATGCTCTCTGATACCAGATGCTAGTTTTCATGGAGGACGTCATATAGGGGCGGTTCTCAATGGCAAAGCCCCTTGGGCATTTCAGAAAAATAAATAAATAAATAAATAGCTTCTCTACCTACCCATCCATCTTCACAAAAGGGGACTGACTGCTTGCTCTGCAGAAGAACGCAATAAGGTAGCTCTGCAGGGGCTAAGGTTTTATTGCCGTCTCCAGATAATAACTAAAAACAGAATATCGGCTCCAAAGCACAGGTTGACATTAATTTATTTAGTCTGCACGCAAGGTGGATCTTTCTACCAGCTCCTTTGGGAGAAACCTTCACCCAGACCTGGGCTAGCCAGCCGCGCGCAACCAGAAGCATCATCCATCCACTAAACTGTTACTGCAATGTTCCCAGCAGCTAGAAAGCAACCCCTTTCCCCCCCGCACAGGTTGCGATCGCGCGTCTCTTCGCCGTGCGGCAGCGGGAGGAGCCCACTGCGGCCAGATACTGGTGGCCCCATCCCGATCAGCGGGCCAGGGGAACGAAAGCAGCTTTGCGCGGTGCCCCTCTCCCCTCCACATGGGTCTCGTGGGAAAAAAGGAACAAAACAGAAGAGGGGGAGCGGTCATGGGCTACTCCTGCAGAAAGAAGCAACCGCCGCCTTGCCCGCGGCCCCCCGAGACTGTTACATAACGACAGCACGGAGCACAGGGCTGCGCACCCCTGCCTTATTGGGAGAGACTGATCCCACCGAGGCACCACAGATAAGAGACAGTGCTGGGCAGCTACGCCAACGTTCCCGCCTCTTCCCCTTGGGTCCTCATTAACCGAATGCAAATTAATTATTCAGCAAGCTGAAAAGGGGGTGGGGGCAAGAAACATCCCTGCTCAAAAGAAGAAGAAGGAGAGAGGGAGGGAGAGGGCTCAGGAGCCTGTTTCACCCGCAAAAAGCGCGTACTTACCGCCGGCTCTCCGACGAAGCAGCAACTCCTACCAGCCTAACCTGACTGGCCCTACTGGGAACCAGTCTCAAGCCGGCGCGGCAGCTCAGCCAAACTCCCGCCCTCGCTGTCCGGGCATTGGCGAGCGCTCGGCACCGCATGCCCGACCCCCTCTGTCGCTCTCTTCCATAGGCCAGACGGGCTGTCTAGCTGCAGGTCGCTCGCACAGTCCCCGAAGCGTGAGGTAATGAATCAGCCTAGGGGCAGCCTCTGCCTTTGCTGCCTTAAATGGCTGGTTATTGCCAGCAGCGTTTCTCCTCTCCTTCCTGCTTATTACCCAGTGCTCGGCAGCAGGTGGCCAGGGAGGGGTGGAGGGGAGGCCCCGCGAGCGGGAGGAGATGACTTCCTTATCGCTCCCACCGCTAGGAGCTAAGAGAGACGGGGTGGGTGCCTGCATCGGGTAGTATGAGAGTTGAGGCCAGGTGTAGCAGCTTCTGCCATTTCTAGTATCCTATGCTCCCTTCAGGAGGGAAATTCAGAAACCAAGGAGCATCAGTTACCTGTGTCCTGCCAGGCTCTGTCAGGTTCTGATCCTGATGGCTGCCCATTTTGTAATAAATTGTGCTTGTTGGCAAATAATAAAACAATTAAAAATAATAAACTAAAAAGGAATGGGCTGGACTGTGTAGTGGAGTAGGTGTTTCACAAAACCCTGTGTCTCCTACCTCACTACCTGTTTAGGACCAGGTATAGGGTTGACACAGAAAAGAGATGCACCAGTGTGGAGAAATCCACTCAAAAATATTTGAAAAGAGACAGTTCAGGAGTTGGCAGAAGTCTAATGAACTGTCATGCATCCTCATTTCTGAATTTATAACCAGAATCCAATCAGATCTAAGTGGACAATAACTTGGTAATTGCTATGCTAAAGTATTGGAAATAAAATAATCCTTCTGCAGAGATGAGGAAGAAAAGAAAAAAAGATTCAATTAATGAGCAGTGGTGCCTCAATCTTTCAAATGCAAGATAGTTATATAGCTGACTTCTTGAAAGTCTATATATATTTGCATTAAGACACTGGAATAATATTTTTTAAACTACTTTATTATTCCGGTATCCTAAGGCATGACCCAGCACTTCATAAATGCTTTAAGGCCTCTTCACATTAGGATTGAGTTTGGCTGCACTACAGGTTTAGGTTTTATAGTAGTGTGAGAAACATTCTGTAGCCAATAACTTAGGCTCAGGTGAGGAGCTCAGTGAAGTAGTAATCTATTTGCAATTGCAATGGCAGGCGCCCCACAAGCATGAGAGCGCACCTACAGTTCCAAAACACAGTTTATATACTTTTTGATGACAGGACCCTTCCCTGTTTCACCACTGAGTGGGTAATTCAGGTTCACAATCTATTTGATGCTTCGTAGACAATGCATGGCCTTCAGTTGCAGGCCTGTTAAATTTCAAATTTCTTTTGACTATTTTTACTGCTTGAAGAGGTAATGTTTCTTCACTTATCTGATTTGACTTGACACCATGATTTTCACCTAATTGTTCTAAGGAGTCTGGTTGTCTGCATTTTACAAGGTTGCATGCTAAGATTTCTTATCACTGCAAGCATATCTCAATACCACATTCCTTCCCTCTAAACAAATATAACTCTGCAAAAACAACATTTCTATTCCCACAGTAGGGTATGGCATATACATTTGTAATCTCTTTTGAGAGTGCAAACCAAAATTTTTTTTTTTTTTTTTCCCCAAGTTTTCTCTTTCACCATGAGGGCACAGGAAACCTACCCTTTATGAAACTTGAGCTGCCTCAGAAAGATTCCCTACCCTGCAACTGAAAAACAGATTAAGAAAGGTACAGTTTTAAATGAGACTAGTTTTGAATGCAAAAATGAATGCAATACAGATTAACAGAAAACGAGGTATTGTAAGTAGCCCAGTGGAGAGTACTCACCTAATGTTTAATATGGGGCTGATGCTACAACTATTTCCCCTACCTCATAGAGTGTAGACTGTAATAATGTTTCTCTTAACAGAATTTTTCATCACAGCCCATGTTCCTTTCTAGTAGCAGAATACATGCAGAATCAGAATTACCCAAATTTGATTGTGATCTTCACAGGGCTGCTTCTGAGGTTTTTTTCTCCTGCAAAATTAGTATCCAGTCTTGTCATTCAGCTTCTTTGTAAGACAAACCACTACGTACAAAGAATGTTTCATTGTCTTCTATTCCAAGTAATAAATCCCTAGTAATGGTGGCAGCATATCTGAAATGTCATGTTACTCCTGCAATATAGTGCTGAACGCAGTCCAAGCACAAAATGGCAGCATAGGGATAACCTGTTTTTGTTTTTTTTATGTAGATGTCAAGATAGCCTCAAATGTGAGTAGAGAGATGTGGACCAGGATGGGCAGCTGTTGAGATGCATGCTTCCCCTTTCTAGTTTTGTTTCAAACATGTAGAGGAGGAACTTCATTCTGCCCTGCCTTTTTGCAGTCTTGGTGAGTAGCAGCAAGACAATCAATCAAGTAGAATCAAACGTTGGACAACAGCTGCTCAGAACTCATTTCCTTCCAGCTCTGTTAGATGGATTATGGAGTATGTATTGAGGTTATGCACAGTGAGATAAATTCATGTATGATATGCTTTCTACCTGACAGACTTTTTCCATGACTCTTAAAGGTTCAAGGTGTTTTGTTTGTTTTGTATTTTTTAGCCTATATTACTAGCTTTACTAGTTCAACTACCAGCATTTCTGCCAAGTCCTGGCACTCTATCCATATAGATTTTTTTTTTTAAAAAAAAGGCAGCAAACTACCTCAGGATAAGAAGGTAATTAAGAGTAGTATTGACTACTGTGGAGTGACAAAGGGGAAGCCATGCTTAAACAACACGATAGCTCTGCAGGGAAAGCCCTTGGCATCCTGGTTGATATCAAGTTAACCACAAAATGTACCCTTTCATCAAAAGTGGCCATTATTATTCTGGGCTGCATTCAGAATAGCTTTGCTAGCAGATCAGGAGAGGCGATCCTTCCTCTCTATTCAGCTTTGGTGAAGCTACGGCTCAAGTACCATTCTGGGTACATACAGGAGAGATATAGACTTACTAGAGTGATTCCAGCACAGAGGCACAAAGATGATAAGGGAGAGGCTGAGAGAGCTGGAACTGTTCAGGTTGAGGAGAAGATGTCTCGGGGGGGAGGGGGGAGTGTTGTGGTCTTAGCAATGTATATAAATACCTAACGAACAGAGTGAAGAGGGAGACAGTTTTTTCTAATTTGTGCCCATTGACTGGACAATATATGATTGGGAGTGCAGTTATCCTGACAAGCATGTCACAGGGGCATGTAAATGGCAATACTGAATCTAGGCCCAACTCCAAGCTTTTCTTTTGCAGTTCTGAAGGTGTTTCAAAGACAGCAAAAATTACTTTCTGAAAAAGAAAAAAGAAAAAAGAAAAAAAAAAAAAGAAAAAAGAGGCAACCTCTGGTCTTTCAGCTTTCTGGAAAAGGAAAGCTAGACCTTGGGACCCTGACTCTTCCCTTTTCAGCCTGACTGTGTGTTTTGTAGACTAAGGGGATGTTGATTGAAGAAGGCGACTATGTTAAGGATATTATATTCAGAGACATTTGGGGGAGCAGGTGTAAAGAAGAGCTTAAACACACAATAGCAAAACTTTCTATAATAGTGCAGATGTAAATTCTGAGATAAAATCACATTACATGGACAGCAAAACAAAGAGTGAAGATCTATGCAGTCCCACAAGAGTCTGTGTCCCCTCACCAACATTTAACATTATTTATGGGAGAGGTTTTTGTCTCTGTAGAAGGTTAATTCATGTAGCACTCATTCCCTTTTTTTTTTTTAAAAAAAAAAGTAGTGATGTTTTTATTACATACAGTACCTCAATTCTGGTTATGCATCAGACCAGGTTCCTATCCAATAAGTTGCCTACTCAGGCTTTCTACAACTTGCATTGTGGAGTCAAGTCACAGAAAGCATTTTAACTTGTAGAGAAAATACCGAATCCCAGTTCCACAATTCAGATACTGCTTTTGTCCACACATTATCTTTGGCCTGAGTGCTTATTCTTGCAGCTCATTTTTTACTGGTTAAAAAAAAAAAAAAAAAGAAAGAAAAAAAAAAAAAAAAAAATGTTTTTACCTTTTGCCAGCTGTTTTTATTTTAGCAAAAAAAAACAAAAAAAACTTGTGGACATATCTAAGTCTAGTTGGAACTCAGTAACTAGTGGTATACTAGTCAATACTGAGTCCCAGTGTTGACTGAGTCCTGTTCAACTTCTTCATTAGTAATCTGAATGACAGCTCAGAGGAAGCAGTCTAGAAGGTTTCTGGAGAGCATGGAAGATAGTTTCCTGATGCAGCTGGTTAGTGAGCCTACCAGGGGAGGTGCCCTGCTGGACCTTCTGTTCACAAACAGAGAAAGACTAATGGGAGATGTGCTGGTCGGGAGCTGTCTTGGGCAGAGTGACCACAAAATATTAGAGTTCTCTATTCTTGGTGAAGTCAGGAGGGGGACCAGTAAAACTGCTGTCTTGGACTTCCGGATGGCAGACTTTGAACTGTTCAGGACACTGGTTGGCAGAGTCCCTTGGGAGGCAGTTCTGAAGGGCAGAGGAGTCCAGGAAGGCTGGGCACTCTTCAAGAAGAAAATCTTAATGGCACAGGAGCAGTCTGTCCCCACCTGCCCAAAGACCAGCCAGTGTGGAAGAAGACTGGCCTGGCTGAACAGAGATTTGTGGCTAGAGCTTAGGAAAAAAAAGAGGGTTTATGATCTTTGGAAAAGAGGGTGGGACACTCAGGATTATAAGGATGTTGTAAGGATGTGTAGGGACAAAATTAGAAAGGCCAAAGCTCATCTGGAGCTCAATCTGGCTACTGCTGCTAAAGACAACAAAAAATGTTTTTATAAATATATCAGTACAAAAAGGAGGACTAAGGAGAATCTTCACCCTTTACTAGATGCGGGAGGAAACATAGTGATGAGAGATGAGGAAAAGGCTGAGGTGCTTAATGCCTTCTTTGCCTCAGTCTTTACCAGCAAGACCAGTACCCTGAGCTGGTGGAAGGGGATGGGGAGCAGGATGTGACCCTTACAACCCACAAGGAAATGGTTGGCGACCTGCTACAGCACTTATATGTATGCAAGTCGATGGGACCGGATGGGATCCACCCGAGGGTACTGTGAGAACTGGTGGAAGAGCTGGCCAAGCCGCTTTCCATAATTTATCAGCAGTCCTGGCTATCAGGGGAGGTCCCACTCAACTGGCAGCTAGCAAACGTGATGCCCATCTACAAGAAGGGCTAGAAGGTAGACCTGGGAAACTATAGGCCTGTTAGTTTGACCTCAGTGCCAGGGAAGGTCATGGAGCAGATTATCTTGAGTGTCATCATGCGGCACTTGCAGGGCCACCAGGTGATCAGGCCCAGTCAGCATGGGTTTATGAAAGGCAGGTCCTTCTTGGCGAACCTCATCTCCTATGACAAAGTGACGCGCTGGGTGGACGAGGGAAAGGCTGTGGATGTGGTCTACCTTGACTTCAGTAAGGCTTTTGACACTGTTTCCCACAGCATTCTCCTCAAGAAACTGGCTGCTCTTGGCTTGGACTGGTGTATGCTTTGTTGGGTTAGAAACTGGCTGGATAGTTGGGCCCAGAGTCGTGGTGAATGGAGTTAAATCCAGTTGGAGGCCGGTCACTAGTGGAGTCCCCCAGGGCTCAATACTAGGGCCAGTTCTCTTTAATATCTTTATCAATGATCTGGATGAGGGGATCGAGTGCACCCTCAGTAAGCTTGCAGACAACACCAAGTTAGGTGCATGTGTCCATCTGCTTGAGGGTAGGAAGGCTCTGCAGGAGGATCTGGATAGGCTGGACCACTGGGCTGAGGCCAACTGTATGAAGTTCAACAAGGCCAAGTGCTGGGTCCTGCACCTGGGGCACAACAACCCCAAGCAGCGCTACAGGCTGGGAGATGAGTGGTTAGAAAGCTGCCTGGCACAGAAGGGCCTGCAAGTATTGGTTGATAGTCAGCTGAATATGAGCCAGCAGTGTGCTCAGGTGGCCAAGAAGGCCAACTGGCTTGCATAAGAAACAGTGTGGCCAGCAGAGCTAGGGAAATGATTGTCCCCCTGTACTCAGCTCTGGTAAGGCCACACCTAGAGTAGTTTTCAGGGGTGACCTTATTGCTCTCTGCAGGTACTTTAAAGGAGGCTGTAGCGAGGTGGGGGTTGGTCTGTTCTCCCCCATGCCTGGTGATAGGACAAGGGGGGATGAGCTAACATTGCATGGGGGAGGTTTAGGTTGGATATTAGGAAGAGCTTCTTTACTGAAAGGGTTGTTAGGCATTGGAATAGGCTGCCCAGGGAAGTGGTTGAGTCACCATCCCTGGAGGTCTTTAAAAGACATTTAGATGTAGAGCTTAGTGATATGGTTTAGTGGAGGACTTGTTAGTGTTAGGTCAGAGGTTGGACTAGGTGATCTTGGAGGTCTCTTCCAACTTAGATGATTCTGTGATTCTGACAGACTCCTCAGGAACTTTGCAGGTGACTAGGAGGAATAGCTAGTGCTCCATACTGCCATCTGGAGGGACATCCGACAGGCTGAAGAAATGGGCTGAGGAGTCTCATGCACTTCCAGGAGAAGTGCAAAGTGCTGCTACTGGGGAGGAACAACCCCAGACTGATGGCCAACCCAGCTGGAGAGCAGATTGGCAGAGAAGAACCTGGATGTCCTGGTGGACACCAAATTGAATATGAGTCAGCAAAGTGCTGCTGCTTGAAAAAACTGCAAGAGTAATCTGGACTGCATTAGCACACATTACTAGCAAGGCGAGGGAAGATATCCTTCCCCTCTACTCAGTCCTGGTGAAGCTACACCTGGGGTAATGTCTCCTGTTCTAGGCTACCCAGTACAAGACATGGGCCTACTGGAGAGAGTACAATGAAGGACCACAAAGATAATGAAACCACTGGAGCATGTCTTCTGTGAGGAAAGGCTGAGAGACCCAGAGCTATTCAGCCAGGAGAAAAGGATGCTGAGAGGAGAATTTTGCCAATGTATATAAATACCTTAAGGGAGGGTAAAAACAGGATAGAACCAGGCTCTTTTTAGCAGTGCCCAGTGACAGGACAAGAGGCAATGGGCACAGACTGAAACAGGAGAAGTTCCCTCTGAACATCAGAAGGCACTTGTACAGGTTGCCAAAAGAGGTTGTGGAGCCTCGGAGCTACTCAAAAGCAATCTGGACATAGTCCTGGACAAGCAGTTCTAGGTGTCCCTGGTTGGACCAGATGACTTCCAGAGGTCCCTTGCAACATATGCCATCTTGTGATTTTGAGATAAGACTTAAGAATTTTTCTCAATACAGCATGTAATGGGAGATTTAACTTTCTCATATATATATATATATATACACACTGTAAACCTGATTAGATGTATTCAATTATCCAAATGCTGAAGAGGCAGTGCCAGTCATTTTATGATGTGTACCTTGAAGAAGAGCATGGGTAGTTATTTTTTTAAAATATTCCTCTCTGAGGTTATTGCTAATCAAGAATTAACTTTAAAATATGAAAATGTGATAGAATCATCTACTTGTAAAATGTGGTCCTCTTGGCTTCAGAAGATAGTATTAGCTGAATTCATATTTTCCTTATTTCTTGCTATAAATTTTTTTCATGAAACAAGACTGGAATCAGACTGGTGGCATAGGTTACTTCTAGTAACATAACAGTGAACATCAGATGGTGTTCAAATATAACAAATTATTAATAATTAAGAATAAAACATTTCTCACAAACCTGAACCTCCATTACCACTTAAAGCCTACAATACATTAAGATTTGCGTTACATTTGACTTTCCAAAAACATCCCACAAATTGTTTTATACCAAATCTATTGTCTGAGTTTAAAAATAAAAAAAATAAAAATCCTCCCCAACCAAACATGCCTTTTGGAACATGTTTACTATATACTCACATACAATCATTTTCCCTCAGAGATGAGAATATATTTATCACAAGCTACTGCTATGACCTCTAACTGTTCTCCTCCTGCCCATTCTAGCTGTTGTGACACCAACTTGTTTTGTCCAACACAATATATGTACTCTGTAGAAGTCAAAGAGCTTGCAGACCTTTTGAATTTTAACAGATAAACAGTGCTATTAGCCAGCAAACATTCTATGTTACCAACAGTTTTGACATCACAATGAACTACAAAAATAAGATCTTTATACCAAAGGATTACTTAGGTAAGATACTTTGATAAATCAGGTGAATATCTTACCAAAGTCTTAGCGTTTCCTTTCAGTATTAAGGTGAGACAGCAGAAAGATGCACTGGCACTGTGTGTGAGGAGTATGCTGCAGATCTGCGCTCTGAGAGAATCATAGGTGTCAGAACTTTAGCAATCAAGAGTTCATAAAGTAACTGATGAAGACAGAAAAGGCTTTACAGGCAATGCTGATTTTGGGAGTTCTGTTTCCTGACTCTCACTTTTTATTTCTAACCTTTAAGTAGAACATTGTTCCCTTGAATATTGTGCCAAACTTACTGGGGGAGGGGCAAAAAAAATTGATTACGTCTTTAATTCAATTCAGGTGGTAGTCCACAAATGACTCGTGGCAACAGAAAGAGCGTGCTACTAATCCATAAAAGGGAAAAGGCCATCATAATTCCTTACAAAAGCATCATAACACAAGTCCTTTAAGTTGTAATAAATTGAACATGACATTACATATTATGTTCAAACAGAAAACACGTATCCCTAAGGAGCAGGATGGGCGAAAGGGTGGAGGAAGCATCTCAGAGGGAGATCAAGAGGCAAAAGAAACAGTCCCAACCACAAACATCCTGGTTTGAGTGAACAAACCTTTCTAAATAAAAACTTTATCAAGACTTTGATTTCAGTTACCTGACAAATTTCCTCGGTGGCTCTCACAGTTGATTTTGATTTTGCATCATGAAATATACCTTTTAAAACAGCACAAAAATTCAGACCAGAAGCTCCTAGTATTTCAGACTTAGGAAAGATGAGGAATCAAATTTTCACCAGGTATATTTGCAAACAAAATGTGTTTTTGTATTAATATTTATGAACTATTGTAAGTCTGCAGCATTTGTCCAGCTTGCAGATACCAATGGTACAACCCCCTCAATACATCAGTACTGAATCTAAAGGTTTTACTTCAGAACTACTGAAAAAGCACTTCTCATCCCATATTTTTTTTTTCATCCAAGCAAATATTGAATTAAAAGATGAGTATTATATTTTCTTCATTTTTAAGACACAAGGGATCACAAAAACATCCACCTTTTTAGATCCAGGGTAGAATTAATGTAGTGAGCATTTTCATGCAACTACAAGTATTGTTACTCTTATGAAGTATTCTCTAGGGTAATGAAACATGAAACAAGAATTTACAAATATGGGGAAACAGAAACCACTTCCACAGATTATTATGGTTAGAAAATGGGAAACAATAATTATCACAATTCATCCAGCTCTGTCACTGCTGAAATAAAATATTCCTCTTTGAGGATGTTTAAGTTAAGACCTGAACAGAAACTGGTACATGATTCAATGGGAAGCATTTCATGATTTTTGTCATGATGCTAGAAAAATGATCACTGTTTAGTTTTTATAAAACACAAACTCCATAACATATTACTTACTGTTTTTCAACCAAGATTCAGCATATATGGCAACTTCATACAGGAATCCTCACATGAAAGAGGACAAAATTGAGGTTTTTGCCACGTACAAAAGCTTTATGATAACATAATACAATTAAAAAACAATATACATATATTTATACATACACACACACACATATATATATCATACAACAGATTAGTTAGTAGTAGCATTTGAGGTTTCTGGAGACTGAAGAAATTCATAAGGATCGTGAACCATGTCTTGTTGTTCTCCAACACTCAGATGAGAAGGACTTCCTGAAGCAAATGGGAAAAAAAAAATCTAAACCTTAAAAAGTACAGAAAAATGATATAAACAAATAGCATGGTTACTTAGAATGTTGCCTTCAGTCTTTTAAAGAAACACAGACATTTAAATTATATTTAAACAGAGATTTTAAAAAGAAACCACAAGATTATTTAGTAATTTAGATTCTTTTTGAAAAAGCAATTATTATTATTACTTTGAGTTGAAGAATTACACAAGATGTAACTTAGTATATCCAAATAACATTGCCTACTTTCTTAAAAGTGACACCAAATTGTTGTGTGTTATCCTATCATCTTGTTGTTAAGTTATTCAGTTGACAATGGAAGACTATTGCAAAATCCTACCTGTGACTTGTTGCGTATAGGTATGCCACAGTTACATAAATTTATATTGTATAATAAACATAACTATATAACATATTCATTAGTGTTTCCTAAGAGCATAAAATGCAAGGGCATATTGTTATCTGCCAATCAGTATCAATTTACTTCATATACTGTGTTTATGTGTCTAGGTTTTGGTAGCTGTGCAAAAAAAGTGGTGCAAAAGCTAGGAAAAAGGAGTGAGGAAAAATGTGAAAAAACAACTATTCAGACATCAAAGTCTGTGAAGAAGCAGAGGGAGGAGGTGCTCCAGGCATTGGAGCAGAGGTTCCCCTGCAGCCTAAGGAGATGATCATGGTGAACCAGACCCTCTGCAGGCTATGGAGGACCCAGCAATGCAGCAGGTTTGGGTCAACTTCCTGCCCTGAAGGAAGTTGCAGTCTGTGAAGAGCCCATGCAAGAGCAGCCTCCTGTCAGGAACTGCAGCCCTGCCAGAAAACCTGCTCCAGCATGGAACTGTGGCCTATGGGGGATCCCTGGAAAGGACCCACACTTGAACAGTCCTTGAAGAACTACAGCCCAAGAGAGGGACCCATGTCAGAGCAGTTTCTGAAAGACTGTATCTCATGGGAGGGACTCTGCACTGAAGAAGGGAAAGACAGCTGAGGAGAAAGGAGCATCAGATACATGGACTGACCACAACCCCCATTCCCCATCCCCCTGTGCCATTCTGCAGGGATGAGGAAAAACTGGTGGTAAAGCTGAGCCTGGAAGAAGAGGGGAAGGGAGGTTTCGTTTTATTTCTCACTATCCTACTCTTTTATTAATTGGCAATAAATTAAATTACCCTTCCCAAAGTCAACTGTTTTGCTTGTTATGGTAATCACTGAGTGATCTCCCTGTCCTTATCTTGACCAATGTGTTTCTTTCATCATAGTTTTCTCCTCATCCTGCTAAGGAAGGAGAATGAGAGACGGGTTTTGTAGGTAGTTGGTAACCAGCAAAGGTTAAACCACCACACTTCATAATTATTTCCATCATGCTTAATATAAGTCTAAAATAAGTAACTACAACTAATGTGCTTAATTCTACAGACCAAAACTATGTCTTTTCAGTTGCCTTTGCCATGCATATTAAAAAAAGTTACCCTGCAGTCTGCATGCTTTATTATATCAGAGTAGTTTCATGCTAAAGACCTATGTAAATTAAAACACAAGTTTTAACTAGTTTAAATTATAATAGAAATACTGTAAATTCTATGACAGTTAACTTTACCAAGATGATGCTGGTCTCTTTCAGAGGTATTGGAGAGAGAACTCAAATTGGATGAAGGCCGAGATCCCACTCTGTCAGCTTGAGCCTCATGAAGGTCCTGCAGCAGCTTAGTTGTTTCATCCAGGTGTAAATGGTTATCATCATGGTCAAGTTCCTTCTTCACTTTCCCTAAGGGCCATCAGTTACCAACCAAAAACCTATAATTAGCATACATGGACTGACTCATGAATTACTAAGTCTTTGTAAATAAATTCTCAAGTAAATTAATGCAAGTGTTCTCTATTACACAAATACCTGAATATTGCATTTTCCTCTGTACTTCTAAAAGGCATCAGCTGCAGTTTTCAGTTTCAAGACATACATGTTGAAATGCATTTGGAGATATTGGAGGATGAAGGAAAGAACAACCATGGGAAATTGAAGTGATTCCTAGTATTTAAACAGCTATGAGAGTTAAATTTGTCTTTGTGATCTGTTAAAATCCAGACAGGAAATAATAGATCTAGTTTGCTCCAAGGGAAGGGAAGCCAGTAGGATTACTTAAATATTTAACCTAAAATACAGTTAAAATAGAACATGATTCAAGGAGGTGAAGAAATCCCCATCACAGAAAGTTTTAAGAACAGTATCTTCTCCAGTTTACAAGAAGCCAACGAAAACTATGATGAAGAAAACATGCTGTTCATCTGAAGACTTAAAAAATAAACTCTCTCTTCTCTTTGGACTGTCTTCAACACAGACCTTGCCTAACATTGCAAGAATTATGTGAAATAGAATATGTCATAATCTCTCTGCAGAAACTATGTACTCAAGAAGTTTAATTATTTAAAGAAAGACTAAAGCAGCAGCTTTCAATGGAGCAGGAGATTCAAAGCAAAAAGGACACCCCTAAACATTACCTATAAAACAGGTATTTATTTGTGTTTCTGAACCACAGTAGTATTAGTGTGTGACAACATAATCCGAGCTTACAATTGCTTTTCAGAGACTACTGCATATATGGGAGAAATCTGTAGCATTTTTCTTTATCTTTCAGTCACCCTTCTTATGATTTGTAATAGGCAGTTTAACATCTTTCGCATAATGCAAAAGTTATTTCTGTTTACATTCTTGAAGACATTTGGCCACCTCAGTACCTCAGTAGCCTGCAGAAATGGGAACATTATTTGTAGTAGCATTTAAAGTAGGATGCCTATACCATATGTGGATTTGACACTATATCCCAATACTTGATACAGTCACCTTATTTGAAGCTAAAATCTTACCAATACCTGGAGTTTCTTCTGTTTTTTTGTTTGTTTGTTTTGTTTTGTTTGTTTGGGGACATTCCAATTGGTGATATCTTTGAGCTTTGTATATTACCTACTTCTGAAGTTATTTCAAAAGACAGCATCTGAAGCAATAATCTTTCTGAGCCAAAGCTCCACATTAATTCCTAATACTTAGGAATACTATGAATACATAAAACACAGGTAAAGCTATCAAAATATGGAGGTACAAATACTTTGTTTTCTTCAGTAGTACAAGAAAAGTTACCTTTGCTAGCACATGAATGTCTCAAAGGAAAAACAGACTAAGGTTTCATTTATGTTGTACCAGCCCTAGACTTTTAGCTACATTAACTCTAGATTTATTACTACTTTTAGAGCACTTTTTCTTCTTAGCAAATCCAGCTGTTATTTTGCCTAAATGGTATAACTAAACCAATAGATGGCTTATATTTAATTACTTACCTAATGAACTTAACATGGAAATATCAAGAGATACATCTGAGTATGGTTTCATAGAGAGAAAGTCCAAGTCAGAAGTGTTACCATCTCCAGCAGATTCTCCAACCTAATTAAAAAAAACAACATGAAAAAAAGCTAACAGTAATGATAAGTTTCATAACAACTAACAGTTTAAGATTAATCCATACTCTCAGAAGTGTGCACCATCAACGCTTGAAACTGGAACTTCTATAACCATCTTGGCAAACTTTCATGTCACATGCCACATGTACCACCAGGACAGGCCCTGTCACATGAATGGCAAAAGGTCCAGAAAGAAACCTCCAAGGCAGTCGAAATATCTTACATCTCAACATCAAGGACTGTTGAAACTAATATTATCAGATCATCTCAAACTGAATTTCTTGCCAAATTCATCCCTGTCCCACAAAAGAACAATGGGGGAACCACTCCCTCACAAACAACTCCCAGAACCCCTTTTCCCTCAATGCAACACTAGATGTACTGAAAATTTTATTAACCAATAAAATCTGTAAGGTATGCCTCCCTATTCTAGACAGTATCAGCTGGAGCTGGACACACTATGCTTTTGGATAATGAAACAGAGCCTGCATTTTGTTTCAACTGCAATACTTCTATTTGCTATTACTTGGCAAAAAGCAAGAGATCAAAGTAAGAAACTCATTAAGCTTCAAAATACATTTCATCAGAATTCTTCGAGGTTGCCTGGTCCAGCAGGAGGAATAGGACATGCAGGTATATATACGACCTGGTATTTCTTTTTTGTATTTCTAGAAAAGATAACATAGCAGTTTTATGAATTAACCTAACCAGTCACCTTCTAGATAAATAAAAACCCTTCCATAAAACTTAAGTTTCACTAGTCCTTATAATGTAATCCATATCATTTAAATGTGAATTGCCATGAAATACAGTGCATATCTTATGTTGTCACAAATAATTTGCAAGATAAAATTAGTACCACTTAAAGATATATTTATTGATTAGTAGCTGTTAAAGCCTAGGATATGCATTATTTTCCCATACTTTCCAACTTACATTTTCAATGGATTGGGCAAAACTGATAAATACTGCTTTTTTTCCAGTTTTATGGCAGACTGAACCTCAAATATTCATCATCAGCAGACCAACTATCTTTCAGATTCCTAAGTGATCAAGTGATCTTTCTGACACTGGAATTTAGCTACGTGTACTGTGTTTATTTAATTAACAAGAGAATAGAAAAAAATTGGACTAACACACTAACTAAAGTAAACAGTGTCAGATAATCCTTTTTAAGTACTGAGCTTATTCTAGATACTGAAATTTTAAACCTCTACCTCAGAGCATGCATGTTCTTCCACTGAAGCACAATGAATGTACTCTGTACTCCCTATTTTCTACAAACCATTTTACCATTATCTGTTTGGAAGAATCTGGGCAGGTACTACGCAACTTGTGTTCTTCTTTTATGAGAATTGGCAGAACCTAAAAAAAAAAAAATAAATCATTTTAGATCTTAGCATTTCACAGATTATACTTATGTTTCCTAAGAATACTCTTAGCTTGTGTAATTGACTGGTTTACTACAATCAGATCCTAAAACGAAAGAGAATGCTGTCTTGTTTTGTGATGTTTGGATAGATCCTCTAAAAGAAATTAATAAATAAAGACTAGCCCTTCTCTAATGGATGACCACACATGGACATGAACAATTTAGGAGTAGCCAGGATTCTAACAGATCATTTTTTCTCACAATACAAAAAAGTTCATAAATCATAGAATGGCTTGGATTGGAAGGAACCTTAAAGATCACCTAGTTCCAAGCCCTTTGCCATAGGCAGGGGTGCCACCCACTAGATCAGGTTGCCCACGGCCTCATCCAACCTGTTCTTGAATACCTCCAGGGATGGGGCATCCACAACTTCTATGGGCAACCTGTTCCAGTGCCTCAGCACCCTCTGAGTGAAATAAATGGAGTGTTATATTACACAGAATAGATGATCATTAAATAAATTTGAATGTTCACAGCCCAGACAATATCATGTTCTCTACTTCAAAGACCAAGACATTTTTTTCAATTAAAAAAAAAAAAGCATCAGTATAACTTACTTTAACTTCATCCAGTGGTTTTATTGGGATGTTTCGTCTCTGGAGAGAAAATAGCAAGAATTACTTTTATTCAACATAAGACAAATCTTTTGTACAACTTCAAGTATATTCAAATTTCTCACACAAAATAAAGCTAGAATCAAGTATCAAGTATTTCAAGTATCTGTAACGAAATTATAACATAACTGTTATTGTTTTGACATATTTTAGTATTATGCGTTTTAACTAATCTTTGAGTCCTCTTATGAGTCCTCACATATTCAAGTGCAGCATTTTAGTCATTACTTCAGTAACTTCTGATTCCAGATCACTTAAGATTGCACTTTCAGAGATAGTCATTATTACTCACATGTAGCAGCACAAAATACTCAAGCATAAAGCACCATGGCATGTTGCTAATGAAACACATTTAATTGCAGAAAACCTCCTCATATTCATATCACAATTGGACAGTATTTCTTAGTGTAAGAGCTACTGACCACTTGTTTGCAATTTCTTAACAGAAAATTTATTCTGTCAATATTCATACAACAAGGTAGCAAAAATGGTAAGGTGTTTTATTTTAAAGCTAAGTTACATACTTTGTATACACGCGTTTCCACATGTAGAATATTTAAAATATTATTTTAGAAGACTTTTTTTGAACTAATACATCTTCCTGCTAGGGAGGCTTCATATACAAACTATTTTTTCCAGTACAGACTGGAAAAAATACCCAGAAAATGCTGATGGATGTTCCATGTTTTTCATTATATTTTCTCCTTTTACCCCCAAATTAACCACCCTATCCTATATTCTAAGGCTACAAAGGTTTACCATAATTTTATTTTCACTATGTCAGGAAGTTGGAATATCTTCCACCTCTCCTCCCCTTCTCCATTCTTTACTTCTAGAATCAAAATGTCGTCATTTTAACCAGCAGGCATTTATTTCAAACTAAGAGTGGTTTTATGAGTGAAGATAAGATGAAACAAGATTCTGCAATTTCTTGTAGTTTATTTTGCCTTAGACTAACATTCCCACTAACGTTCCCAAATGCAAATATTTCCACTGGTATTATACACGTATCTGAGAAAATTTCCTCTTCAGTCTTAATATAGATCTTTACGGCAAAGTGCTTTTGGAAAAAAGCTAAAAGTTTTTCTTTCAGACATATTATGCAAATTTAAAAGTTAGCACTGTTAGGTAATAGGTATCAGTACAGTGGTATTAATCCATTCTCCAATACTTCAAATAATTAACCCTTCCAAAAACAATACATTTTGCATTTAAACAAAGAAAAATAAATCCTTAAAACAACTTTTGCATTATAACTTAGAAGCAGAAACTTAAGTCATGACATTGTGTGACAGGCTGCACACAGCCTCAGTTTGTTGGTCTCCCCCCCACAGTATGCTGCCCTGCTTGTTCCCTTCTGCAGTCACCTGGTGAACCACACTGGAGAATTGATCTAGCTGAGGAGAAGGCAGAGGAAGATTACTTCTCTGCTGATTAATTCAGTTAATAATTTGGTTCACCATGTGCTTGTACGAACATCTGAACCTGCACTGCTTAAACTGACACTGGAAAACAATGCCACTCAAAGAATATTAAAAAACAGATATAGGCCCATCCTTGTTTTCATGAACCTTTGACATTTCTGCACATCAAGGACACACCTGCTTTAGCTGATAAACAGTTTTGGAATGATCTCCATTAGTGATCTGGTCCAGAAGATCATCTACTATTTTCTTGCTGTAATTTCCAGCATCCTTCACAAATTCTTGCAAGCTAGCAGGAATTGAGATACATCATTACATAAAATGTTTACTTTCATAAAAGGTAACTTGTATGTTTTTCTCTACCTATGGTGCATTACACCTACATTTTCCTTCTTTTACCCTTTCATGCTTCTTTAGAAAAGCAATTCAGGCGTTCAAGATTTTTTTTAACCCACTACCAATAATATTTCAAGAGAAAATTTGCTGGTAGTTATGAAAAACAAGTTTAGATATTTATTTCCTTCCTTTAAACAAGAAACAGCAACAACAACAAAAAAATCTAAGAAAACAAAACAAACTTCGGATTAATTCTCTCCCTCCAAGGCTGACAATTTAATGAAAAGTGGCATTTTCCTTTTCAGGGAGCTCTGACTGTTTTGAAACTCCCTGGAGAAAAAAAAAAAAGAAAAAAAAAAAAAGAAAAGTAATTTGTTTTTAAAATTCATTGAAATCTATTACTTACATATCCAAAACCAGTTGCTCCTGGGTATAAAGCAAATGGCCAAATAACTAGCAACCAATAACATCCTGTGGTCAAAGACCCATAATAACAAGATCTCTAACAGTCTTAAAATAAATGTGCAAATTTCAAAATAAGTAAAAAATACTAGATTACCCCCCCCCCAAAATAAAAAAAATAGGATAACAGCTAGAAAAGGAAGAGGATTTGGGGGGCTCCCAGATGACATTGAGTACAAACTGGTTTTATTCATAAAATTGCTCTGAAATGTTAGACCTCTTAATAAGGAAGCGTTTACCTTAAGGCACACTGTATCCCAGTTTCATCACCGTATGCTGTGTATAGGAGTTCCATTTCGTCTGATTTCAAATCATGAAAAACAGAGTTGTTTTGCATGGAAAGGGCTGTACTAGCACTTGTAAGAAAGGTAACTAGACAGGTAGAATTAAGAGATGACAAATGATTAATGCAAGTGTAAGAGATTACTTGAAAAGGAGATTTTCTTTTTCCTGAAATGCACAGAAAAGTGTATTGCAGTGCTTTTTTCCTCCAATAGAAATCAAATGCAATATCCAAAGGAAACTCTAGAAATAATTTTAACCAAATGAACAAATGTACATATTACCACTAGAAAATAAATAAGTTAAGTCAGTCCCTCCATTTACCCTAATACCAGCAACCCCAATTTTACCAGATTTTATATTCCTGCACTTCAAAAGAGCAAAGTCACTGAAAAAAAATCAAAGTCAAAACACTCCTTGGCATTTACCTTTGTTTCTTCGTTCATCTTTAAAGCCCAGTGTAGTGAAGCCAGGTAATAATTTGCTTGACAGTGAACTCAGATCCACTGGGTGAGTCTCTTCCTCTAACAATTTGATTAAAAAGAAGATAATGATTTTTTAAAAAATCTCATGTTTAAAACTTACTTACGGTGAACATTTAGCTGTTGCTATTTAAAAAAGTTGTAGTTACTGTAAAAGCAAAATTATCTTTTAAAATTTATGTTTTTATTAAACACACATAGAATAATTTAGGTTCTCCATTTAAATTTCAAATATGTGCTAAATATGTTTCTATCTCCTACTTAACTAAGTAAGCCAAAGATCTTGTTATTTTACTTGTAAAGCATACAGCATCAAATGAAGTTCTTTTGCCAGCTGATTCATAAACATCCAACATTCAGATTTTATGAAAGCAATAAAAACAACATATAAAAGCAACTACTAATAAGTAGTTTGCCTATAAAACTAAAATAATATAAAAAACCTTGCTAACGTAACTAGCACTATGGCTACAGTGATATTCTTTCTTCTAAGGTTCTGAGAACTGCTTAATTAAAATGGCTAAAATAATTAGGAATATGTTTTCATGCTAAATAAATAAATAAAACCAAGCCAACTAATCTGTATTTAGGACACTTCCAGTTACTTTAAAATCTCACTGACTATGTTATGAAATCCAGCAGTAATTATACTCAGTTACTGAGTAACAGAAAGCAATTTTATCACTAGAACCTTAGTAGGATAGAAAAAAATAAACTACAATAAAATTCAGATTATAATATTAGCTGTAAATCCAGTGTAACTACTATTAACTCTACAATCAAGAAAGACTATGCAGCATAGAAACATCAGGAAACATTACAGTACTTTATAGTACAAAGTGAACATTTGCTCTCCAAAAATTACCATCACTACCTAAATTTTCAGTAGCATGATTTCAGAGTTATTAATCCCATTTGTTTTATTTCATTTGTTCAGAAATATGTGCATGATGGCAGCCAAAATGCTCAATTTCATTCCAGAACAATTTAATCCCAAATGAAAAAGAATGCAGACAGTAAAGGAAATACAGGTTTGCATCTCCTAATCAAAAAATCAACAGAAATGTGACTACCCAAAAGGGTTTGTGCATTCCTGATACAGGTAAGCTGTAAATCAATTCCAATATCAAAATGTACAGAGAAAGGAGTACTAAAATCAATGTGACATATGGTAGCATAAGGACTATGTTATGTCATTCATTATAAACTTTGAAGACTTCTGTCTTCAAAACTAAAAAAAAGTGGAAAGATTAAGGAACTACAGAAAAAAATAAGCAAAACTTAAAACAGAAATTAAACCAATAATTTAGAACAGAAATGCATATACTGAATAATCTTTTACCTTTTTTGAATCTGTGCATAGCACATTCATGTACCATTATAGCGCTTTCATTCACATTTTGTCTATTAAATTTTAATAGTCTAGCTACTTGGTGCAAAAGGCTGTCATCCAAGTTCTCTGTAAAGTTGTAGCAATATATATTTGCTTATAAGGAGATACTATTTCACCTCACTATTAGCATCATTAAAACAGCATCTGAAAACTTGACAGGTAAAGAGAAACATCTCTATTTAGTACCTCCAAAATAAGCTGCTGGGGAAAACTGTTATGGGAGTACAAATTTACCGAAACCCAACAACAAAACAAAACAAAAACAACAACAAAAAACAATTCATCTGTACTGCACAGGATCTGCATGTACATTTAAGACTACAAAATCTACTAGAACATTCAATATTAGAAAGGTTTGCTTAGAAGATTACACCATTTACCTTCTGCTTCTGGATCAGATGAATTTACTACACTAAATAATAAAGTTCCATCTCCTCTTTTTTTTAGATAACCGATCTGTAAATACAACCACAAAGACATAGGTGTAATCATTCAAAACAGCCCAAACTCAAAGGAGATGCCTGCTTACATAGAAAATTAAAAAAAAAAAAACATTTTTAGCTGTATTCAGATCCTCCGAACTAGTGTTCTAACTTCTATCTGCAATCTACTTTACTTCTTATTTTCTAATCTGGACTGAAATACTTCTTTATGCATCTCACCCAAAACTTTCTCTAATTAGAAGTACTATCACGAACACACTATCAAACTCTTAAAAAGGAAGAAGTGCTGTGACAGACCTATCAGAGCACACACGTGATGGTAAGAAGACAGAAAGATGATAGAACAAACTGACCTGTATTTTCTATCTGAAAGATGATAGAACAAACTGACCTGTAAAGATCACAGGTCAGTGAGATCACAGGTCTGTTTGTTGCCACAACTGAGGCAACAAACTAAGCTGATGTCAGAAACTGACCGCATGTGAATCACACAAAAAATACTGTAACTCCTCAGTAAAGACAAAAATAAATGTATATTCTACCTAAGTATTTCCAAGTAAGTTTAACAATATACCTCTGCTGTTTTTTTTATGTTGTTGTTTATTTTTGCTTCCTCTAAAAAGTTGAAAACTCTGTCCATACACAATGCCAAAGCTAATGATGGCATTTAAGAAAAAAGAAGCAACAATGCTGGAAAGAGGTATGAACAAGAATAATACCTTCAAGTGACAGCAAAAGTTAACAATAGGTGAACTTCAAGTACATGTCAGTGTTGCCTACTGGGGTCTGCAGTGTGTTGTCTAGCTGATTAACAGCCCAGATAATGAAGAGTTGCATACCTTCCTTGAACAGCACTGACTTGCTCTCTTCAAAAGTGACTGCTTCATGAAAGGCATATTCAGTAATGGTAGCAAGTAGCAGAAGATTGCCATTGCTGCAAAGGTGGTGGGTTGGGGTTTTTTGTTTGTTTTTTAAAGAAGAACCACTCTTACTTTAGAGGTTTCCAAATAACCTTCAATCCTAGTGAGTCTTCTTCCTAGCTTCAGAAATATACCAAAGAAGCTACACATTCTCCCACTGTTCTATGAGGCTTCACTTCCTAATCCAGCTGAGCCTAAATTGACTACCGTCAAGAGCCATGGTTCAAGAAATATATTTAAGTTGGAAAACACATTAATACCACTAATGCTTCAAAGCATATGTTTCTTCTACAACAGTAGTTAAAAGATCAGGTTGAAAATGCAGGATTTATTAACATCCTGAATCTTTTTTTTTTTTTTTTGATTGCAGTAGTCACTACTGTATGTGACAATGAGAAATCAGGCCAAAGTATAATGGTGTTAATAAGACTCCACATGATGCGGAAACAGGTAACATACATATCTCAACACAGACATGTAAGGAATGCCTGCAGCATTCACTTCAAACCCCAGCAGGAAGTAACAAATGAAACCACACAGCTAAGAAAACTAGAGCCTATTAGTTCCTGGAACAGCATAAAAAAAATCAAATACTTTGAATGGTATCAGCATCACATCCAAGCTGATCAAGCTTGTGGTAAGCACTGTCCAAAATTCCCACACAGACAACCCACTGCTATTTCCTCCTGGTCACTGAAGGATATCTGTATTTTGTAATCACACAAGAATGTGTGATAGTTGACAGCCACTACTGGTAGGTACAAGACAAAAAGCGGTTCCAGACTTCTCATTGAAAACAGTAAGTTCATACTTAAATACTTCTTAACTTTGTTAGGATCAGGGAGGAAACTTAATAAACCTTTAACCTATGCCAAAGTTTGTTCCTTCTGTTGTTTCAGCATTAAGAGAGTGACATGTTATTTTAATCACTTTCAATACTAAGGGTTGCAATTAAGGAAACCAGATCAAAGACTGACCAATGTTCACTGTTTTCTGCAGGTAAATTTTTAAAGACATTCAAAGCATGATACAACTTGAGATCCATTTAGGACACCCTAAAGTGGGCTTCAGTGGGAACTAAGTGATCGTACATAGCATATGTTACCCTTCCTAGATGCTACAGTCTCACTGCAGTGCTAAAGCCTATTTTCCAAGATGCAACAATGCAATTAGGCACATCATGGAACTATGAAGTTGGTCATGAAATAGACCTTGCTGTTGGGAAGATATCGATTGATCCTATCCCGAGCCTCATCTGCTGCATGTTCCACTAGTGCCAGGACATGTTCTTCAGCAGTGCTGTCTGTCAGGCTGCATGCATTTCCCTCGGGTTCAAATATGCAACTAAAGAAAGAAAAGAGTAGTAGTTGTAGAAATTAAAAGATAAAACAAAGGGCTAAAATTATGAGCTTGCTAAACAGATTAGTCCCATTCCTTTCCCAGTGAGAGTCTACTTTAGCATTTCAGTAGAATTATAATCATACTATGAAACTGAAGTTTTTCAGCAGAAGCTAGCTTCTTAACTATTTCTGTACCTTGATGAAAATAAAGGAAGAAATTCAAAACAGAACTTGGGATTAATTCTTTTTACATTATTACAAGGTGAATGTTATATGCATCCCTGGTCTCCCATATAGACAAATATGCTATTACCACAAATTCCAAACAGAAAAATGCAGAAAAGAAATTACATGATGAGGGAATGGACAACCTGCAATTCTGTGGGGAAAATATACAAACAAATAAAAAACCTCAACAGATTGCAATTATGAGGATTATGTCATGTAGTTCCCAAAAAGAATAGGACATTGCTCCCAGTCAATTAGAGATTCCTTTTAACTCCTATGTTTGTTAATATTGGCAATCAGTGTTCATACTCAGTCACACCATTCCTGTTTATCCTTTAGTAGATCACTCTTCATTACAGCACCAGAACAACAAAATGTAACAAATAAGCACACCTCAAATGGAACAGGACATAAAATCTTCACTATTATATAAAAATAGAGAAAGGTGGTATTACAAGAGGGAATGCGAAAGTACCAGTAGGATATACGGCAGTCTTCATTAAATATATAAGTAAACTTCTGTACATGAAAATCTTTTAGGGTATTATGTAGAGATTACACACTAAGGGCCAAACACCTTAGGTATTAGGTAAGTGAATGTAGAGCACCTCTACACAAGATCCATTTCCTTGTTCTGGGTTACCTTCTTCTATTTGCTTAGCTAAGATTTTTTTTTCTGTATAGAGATTAAGATCCAATACACAGAAAGTCTTGCTATTAAAGATGATGAAAAGATCACAGGGTCATGAGAAAATTGTGTTAAAGTTTTTTGTTCCATTGAAACTTAAGGAAATGGTGATACAGCAGGAAACTCCTCGAAAACAGATACTTCCTATCACTACAAAATGCACAATAGACAAGAATTTTAAGTGAATGTTTGGCAGGTACACTGGACAAAATTTTCAAAAAATTCTTGGATTTTAAGAATCTTAAGTTCACTTTCTAAACTACAGCACAGAGGTCTAAACTAACACTTTTTGAAAATATCGATTTCAGCTCTTTGCTTTTAACTGTGAATTGTGAAGGCAAAGATATCTCCTACTATGTCTGATTCACTACCCAAAGTTCTTATTGTACATCAAAAAGAATATTTATCACACTGATGCCAAAATACAATTGGTTTAAAGGTCAAATTAATTAGCAAAGAAATAGTTCTGAGTACTAAAATTACAAAAACACTGAAAAGAACAGGAAGGTAAATTTATAGCAAAACTGATCCCACAGAAACTGGAAAACAGGATACAATTCACAGTCATACATTTCACATATTCTTGGGTATGTGACTGCACATTAAGGTTGATTTTCAAGACAAAGCAGTACTGTGTTGCTTGTCAGTCTCAATTTCCTTTTCTGTTAGCTCTCTTTACTTGAAGACAAGCACACCAAAAGCGGCAAAGTACAAATGTACTTCTATAAGGTAGTTTACTTAAGAAGTAAACAGAAAAGGAAACCTATTGTTCTGGGTATCATACAAACCAAATAATGGTATCAAAAAAATAAATAAGTACATCTGTATGAGGTCCCATTGTACAGAAAGGTACATTCAATTAATTCCTGTATGTAAGCTATTAAATAAAATACACTTTGATCATTGCCTGTTATACAGCAGCAGGTGTGTTTCTGTATGCTGACATCAGAATAGCCCCAGAATTACTCAGTTTAAAAATATTTTTAAAGATACATATTGCTGTCTCCTATTGCCACAAAAAAAAACAAGAAAATACTTTTCTTCCCTCAGATATTAAATAGGATTACAAATATGTTCTTGTTAAACTAAACATGTGACTGTTTAGAACTCTAGAACTTCTTTGTAACAAAAATGTGAGAGCATCAACTTGAAATAAGAAACTACTTTTTTCCTCTAGATGTTTAAGAAAGAAGACTGCAGGACATATCTCCATAATCAAATTATTTGATACATAATTAGCAGTGCTCTGTTACAGTTTGATTTTTATACAATTTGTCAATTAAATTCCAGTTGATGTAATGCTCTGCAATCTCTCCTAGGACATCTATGTAAGACGACATTCACTATAACAATTTCCTTCTAAATCAGGTTTCTGGTACAATCTCCTCATAAAATAGAAAATAAAAACCTATTCAGTTTGTCCAAAATTAGGTTTTAGCAGTAAAGACATGATTTTGTGACAAGGGGGTACCTGTTGCTAGAAGACAGCTATTTACACTACCAATGTGTTTTACAAAGAAGCTTAGTAAGATTTCACTGGGAAGAGGTTATTATCTGCTTTAGAAATAATCTTCAGTACACCTATATCCTGCCAGATAAAACTAAAGTTAAATAAAATCTGATCTGGCCCACTTTGCCCTCTCACAAAGATACCGTTCAGATTTTGATACATACCAACACCTTTTTTCTTTTTAAAATGAACACAGTGATTTTCCATCAAGTTTGACATTAACCACAAGATCAAAGTAAAAAAATGAAAGTTATGACAAAACATGAAAGATTTGTGTCTATGTTAAAAACCTTACCTATGTACTGCAGGTGTAAAGAAGGATAAAATATTTATACATACACATTAACTGTAAGCTAGTGTTCAAAAGAATATGCAATAATTCTTTGAATTGCTTGTTTCAAGTTGGAATTTACTGGATTATTAAACTACCTCTAAGAAATAATAAATAAATTAAATTGCTCATTTATCCTACAGTCCACAAGGAAAAAGGACACAAGGAGTCTATTCTCACTCAATTCTTTGCTGCTGTCTGATATTATAAAAACTGCAACAGACCAGTAAACATGCCCGTTAAAACCTTTACCTAATAACTTCTTTATTTTGCTTTTTAGATTTCTTGGTAGTCTCTACTTGTACAGGAACAACTTCAGGGACAGGTTCCTCAACTGATGTGTCTTCATCACCCAAAAGAGCTGCCTGCTGAGAAAAATCCATGTCCTGCATAAACGACATGCTGCGCTTCAAAGCTAACAGCCGTTCCTAGAATCAGAAAGGACAGAGCAGCAGGGACTTAACCTTTCCCTCATAGCCAAGATGCTATGATAATGGGATGGGATGGGAATGGCCATGGCCTTATTTGTTCTTAATGCCTCATTTCCAATGGTGATGCAACATGATTTGGTCATGCTAGCATGGCATCAAAATTTCTGCAGCCCAACTATCAAGAGAGAAATAAAAACCCATGCATGTGCAAAGACAGCTGCCTATTTTACACAATTCATACCATAACAGACCTGCAACACAAACATGTTCACACACACACACAAAAAAAAGGAGCTCACAAAAATAATTCAATTTTACAGACTAAAAACTGCATTTGAATAAAAAAATGTGTCGGTTTGCACATGCAGATCTGTGAAATACCTGAAACCTCCCATACACCCACCATCTTTAAAAAAAAAAAGGCAGAAATAAAACTTAAATAGTATCTTATTTTCAAAGTTGAACCCAGAAGCAATGTTTTATAGTTGGATTTTAGGCACTTCCACTGATGCCTGTGGAATAAGCTCCTATAGACTTCAGTGGTGCAGATGAGGCTGATAAATAAAGGTGTGTTTATAATACAAATGCTGTCAAGCTTCTAAATATAGCAGCATAAATAGGTACTGCTATAATTAATGGCAGATGGATGAAATAACCACACTGGTATTAATTAGGTTCCTTTTTTTTTAGAATGACCAAAAAACCAACAACCCCGAAACAAAGTATTTTTGCTTGTTTTTAATAGGTCTCTTACTTTGCTCATCATCTTAAAGCCTGTGTGCAGTATCTTCTTGGCTAGCTTGTAGTAAACAGTATCTGGTCTGTTGTACGTCATTGCATTATCACACATAAGTTTAAAATCTGCCTGTAGAATGCAAAACAAAAAGCTGTTAAAATTTCAAACTCCTTTGTTAAATGTCTGGCAGTTACCATTTCATCAAGGCAGCTCTGTCAAAAACATTAACCAGAGTAACATTCTAGCAGCAAAAGCAGAGGACTCATGGAATACCAAAAGGGAAGACTAAGTTATAAAGGTTTGAGCCCTTTTTCTCTTTTCCCTTATTCAGAACGCTCAGATTTGTCTGGAACTGTTTTTCTTTGTGTATAACCAAGTTTTGCCTATATGTCTAATGTAACGTTTCCTCCTAATAAGTACATATCAAACGGACAAAATATAAAAGAACTACTCTTTGTCAAATCACTTATAGGAAATCTAAGCCATGTTTTACTCACTTTGCTGGATTTTTCTAAGGAAGGAAAAAAAAAAAAAAACAAGCTAATGCTCACAGCCAAGGCTATTGTTACATCAATACCACTAGAAAATAACACTTAAGGCAGCTGATGTATTTCATGAACTGGTTAAATAAAACTCCTTTCCTTCCAAGAGCTGACATCATGAAAAAAAAAAATCAAACTGTACTATTTGTAAAACAACAATGCATTCAATAAAGTATTACAGAAATGCCAATACTCAAAATAGCTAAAACAAGTTGCCAATAACTTTGCCACAAGGGGAAGGAGGAAGGGGGGGAAAGACGGGGGGGGGGAGAGCACCTAAAGGTTCCTTAAAACAACTTAATTCTTTGTAATATTCTTACTCATGTTTACATCAAGATGCATGAATTCTATATAACTTCAGAGTATGCTCTTGGTTTCCGCGGTAATTTGCAGTATACTGTAGTAGAATAGGAAACTGGGAAATAGAGAACTTCCACAGCAATAAATAAAGCAACAAACCCATTCTAATACAAAGAATATACCGAGTTCTGAGCATATGAATGCTAAAATAATTTAAGAAAAGCCTCTAACGTTAATCTTTGATTTCTTCCTGAAGTGTTCTGAAATAACTAAATCTCTGTCAATTCACCTTGAATTCAGTAACTGATTTGTATTCATTTGCTGCAATTTTTTCCTTCATAGTACCAAAATCCATGGGGTGTTTTATTATCATGGAATATCCAGGAGCAATGGCATCCGTGACTGGAAAAGCAAAAAATCCATGAGGATCTTTCCTAAAATAATAAAAAAATAAAAAAATAAAAAACCCAAACTTTTAGATTTATGTAAGCAAACAAAATGGCCACTGTTTCTATACTACATTACAGGCTTAAAATGGGCAGTCTTTTAAAAATGACTGAGAACACTCTCCCAAAACAGAAAAATACTTGAAAAGTTCCCTGATACAGGAGAAAATTTTGATTATGCATGTGTGGAATTTCTGAAAGAGATTCAGCTAGTTCTTGAATTACATATTTATTTATTGTATGCTTTCTCTATCTCTATTTACACTCCAAACGGGTCTTTTGGCTTCACTGAGTGAAGAGGCTTCACCTCTTTCAATCTTCTTGTTCATAAGATCCTCTAAAAATAACTGCAGTGTTTACTATTTTACATTAGTTCTAAATTCAGCTTCTTGCTATATATAAAAAAAAAGCAAAATCAAAGATTTTTGTAATTTTCTTTTCACAAATATGAGCTACAGGGTTAACAAGAAAAAAACAAACAAACAATAAAATAAAAAGCTTCTCCAAATCAGAAGAATATCAAGCAAGCAGGTATATATTTGCTTTGGCATTTGTCAGAGGACATAGAATAAAACACAACTTCTTAAGAACAATTCAATCTTTAAGCTATTACAATTCATAACTATTTTTTTTGTTCCCTAAATTCAGTCTTCAGTATTTATTAAATCTTCAGTTGCAACATACCCTACACCCAAAACATAGCATGCTGAAACCCAGGCAGTGTTGGTAACAATATTCAGCAACTAATCCTTAAAAATTAACAAGTCTGATGCAGGTGCAAGTTACCAAACATATTACAGCTATTACAGTCATTTAGGCATTATTTGTAAACAGAAAACCAGGATAAGTTTTAAAGTAACACGTATGTGCTAGGCTCCGTCAATACAACTAGAGATACAATATGCTTAATACCTTTGAAGCTGGCGAAGGAAGTGTTCTAGTAATTGCTGGATTGGTGTGCTCTCATTTTCAGCTGCAGTTTAAGATGGAAACATGGATAAGTGCAATGAAACAGAGAATACAATAATAATAAAAAAAGCCAGACAAAATTGTATCTACAAGTGCAACTTGTACTGGTTTAGAGATAAATGAGACATGGATTTCAGTGACAGAAGAAGCACATCAGATAATTTATTTATAAGCATACAGTAATGATTTATTCATCTTTATTACTTAATCAGTTTTAAATATATTAAAAATTAGTAGATATGAAATTAGTTGCAATTCTAAGTCTATTAATAAAATTTCTTAAAACTAATAAAGTGAACATAAGGTGTTATCTATTTTTACAGAAAAGAAAAAAGAAACTTCTGCTGCTCAAGTGGTGCAGTTGGGAAATCCATATTCTGATATTTTACCACTGCAATTTTAATAGTTCCTTTGCCATAACACCAATGCAATTAGCACATCTGAGATTCAGTCTAATCTTTTCAGTTGAAAAGAAGAGTGACACACAGATGCAGACTTCCCGGAAAGATAGGTATAGATTAAGATATCATCTAATATACAGATTAAATGATAAATGCTACAAATGGTAGCTACCTGGTCCATGTACATACTCAAGAGAGACTGACTCTCATGAGAAGTTTGAAAAATTAAAGAAGCATCCTGAAATCTAGAATTACAGCTCCAACTCTTCATCACGAAAAAGAAGAAACATTTCCCTTCTTAACCAAAACAGCTAAGACAATTTATAAGCTTTCACACCTGTCTTTTTCCAAGCAGATGAAAATAGAACCCTAGTTAATATAGGTGGCGGTTTCTAGCCTGACAGCTTTTCAAGACTCAAGACTATCCAGAAACATAAAGCTTTGATCAGAAAGTGTCAGTAACCCCTATCAGGGCACCTTTACAGTTGATGGACAAATTCCTAATTTAATATTAGAAGTCATTATAAGTAGTCATAATTGTAGTAGCCATAATTAAAAATTCCTCAACAAGTGGCTTGACCTGTTTTGAAAATAAGACAATACATTCCTAGACACAACTTTTTACTACTAAGTTCCAATTCAAGACAGATGTGTACTAAGATCATGATGTATCTGAACATTCTTTGTAAGAAAAAGCTTCCACTGAAAAGTGTTGAAAACCTGAAGGGATTAAATGTGCAGAAATTACCATACACAACTGATATAAATGTTGGCTAGTGATGAGACTTAAATAAAACTGGTATGGAATTGTAGGGACTATGGTCTTTAGAGACATCCTATCACAACTTATCTGCCATACTTTTGATGAAAAAAGTAATACTCTAAACTTAAATATTTATATACTTACATACTATATTAATATACTCTGATGCTTAAAACTCCACACAGATTATAAAAAAAGACTATAACAACAGCTAAACAGTCTACAAGATTTTTCTCTTGAACTGAGCAAAGCTTAATTTCAGACATTATGACCATTGCTCTGTAAACACCCAGGAAATGCTAAGGAGGAGGAATTGTGGAACTCTATGCACAATGACACTTTATTCTACCTAGTAAGAGGAGCCTGAAACAGATGTCTTCAGCATGTTAGATCTATGAAAACATACCTACTAAAATGCAGCAGCATCAAGAGGAATATTGACTTTTCAAACAGTGTTTTCAACATTCAGAAGTTTCTGCTAAGTCTCTAGAGTTCTGAAAAATGTCATGGAAATTTTACATTCTGGTACCTTGGCAAAAGCTTGATTACTTTGTTGTCAGTTTTTAAAAGCACTCAAGATGATTTAAGTTTTCAGCCTGCTCACCTGGCTGATTTCTGCATGCTCTGACAGGACGATCTGGAGGAGGTTCAACCTCCACTTTTTTTCCAGGATCAAAGTCATCAGTTTCTCCTTCAGTGTCACACTGTTCTTTCTCCCTTTTCCTCTTTTTCTCTTCCTAGTATAGAAGGAAGAAAACAGGTCTTAAAACATGCTTGGAATGTGCTATTCTACACACAAAAAGATAAAGACAGTAATTTTTCATTTGGAATATTCAAGGTATATCTAATCTGTAACATGTAATAACACTGTTTAAACAATAGCATCACTTCCACTGCCACTTCTCAATTTTATTTCTCTGATTATGTAATACAGTTTACCTTTTTCCTCTTTGTATTTAATGCACTACTGTTCTCTCATTAGTTCCTAAAAAAAATGTTAAACTCTGAAGCTATTTACATGCAAAATTGCATGTTAATACCCACATGAGAGAGTAAACAAAGCTAATTTGTGATTCAGTAAAGAACAGTCTGTAGATCTGCTTTCATCTGTGTGTGTTTTGATGCTTGATGCATTAAACAGGAATCAATAAAATACGTGATAATTCAGTAATACTATAAAAGAGCCACAAGAAATGCTCTGACAGGGGTGGCAATTACTGGTCTCTTCCTGAGCTTCAAAGTAAAGATATGCTCGAGTCATTCTTACAGTAACTACTCCTGTTTGCATGGAAAAGCATACTTCGATTAACCTTGTTTAGACTACAGTTTTATTACTGATCTACCCATTAGTTTCTTTTGTATGCACCAGTAATGAAGTTCTGGAGAAAAAACAAAACAGAACAAACAAACACCACACCCAAGAAAAAGAACAATTTTGCAAAGGAAAAACAATTTTATCTGATGTGATAAACTATTGCCCTTGCATTAAGCATGGTTCTTTTGGCATATTTCAACTCCCAGACCTATACATAACTGAAACATTTGAAAACATTTCTACAAATAAAGTTTTCCTCTCTCTGTGCTGTGTTCAAGAGCTTCTGAGCAATCCTACAAAGTGCATCACCTTCAAGTAAACTGAGTCCAACAAATCAATTTGAAATAACACTTTAGCCATAAACACACACAAAGGAGTACAGAAAAACTGTCAGATGAGAATAAAATGACAGCATAGAACTTAGCAGAGGTCAAAGTATGATTAGTACACAAAAACAGTATTATTAAAACAAAACTGTAGTGTCAGTGCCTTCTTGCCAATTTCAACCTCACTCCTCAACATGAGTCATGTCCTTAGGCATAACTAAGGTGATCACAATTTCTACTAACAAAGCCCCAAAGCCACAAATGCAGGTTATTCTAAACAAGAGATGGTAAGACTATTATATTACAGTACTCAACAGAGCACATTTTAAAAAGCTCTTTTGAGTAAATATATAAGTTTCAACGTCCAATATCTTGTAATGTCTTAGGGACCGAAGTTCATTCTGGATTTATTTGAAAGAACAAAAATACCCTCTTCAAAGGGTAGTAAAGCATGTTTCTGACCTGGGTGAAATATGAAACATCAGATTTAAGAACAAAAAATATTTATATCTAGAGACAAAACAAATGGATAGGAGAAAAAGCAGTTAAAAGAAACAAGCTTTTACATTATTCAACAAGTCATCACTTAGATATCATTCTTCTAAATGGAAGAAATGCACAAAGTCCCATACAGGGGTTTTCTATAGCTCTGAAGTGTGAACATTTTTTGATTTGATTTTGACTGAAGAGGATTCCAAAGAATGACCTTCCTACAATACCAATTAAAAAAAAAAGTGTTTCTGTACATTGAACCAGACTTTACATCTGATAAGTGAGCATGTCTGAATTCAGGTATGTATGAATTCTAAAAGTAACAGCTTACCTTTCTCTTTCTTCTTTCTTCATCATCAAGATGCTTTTCCTTTTCTTTCTCAGACTTTTTTTTCTTTTTTTTTTTCTTCTCTTTATGTCGTTCTCGCTCATGATCTGATCTGTCATCATAGTAACTAGAATCATGCCCTGACCCAGACAGTTCAGTCACTTCACTGCCTCCAACTTTAAGTACCAGTTTTAAAGGTTTTTCCAAAGGCTTGTCTATGTAATCTAAATTAAAAAAAAAAAAAAAAAAAAAAAAGAACAGAAAGTGATGGCAATTAAAGTCTTATTAGGGATGCTTCTTCTGGAAGTGCTATTTACAAGAATCTGCTATGGTTTGAAAATGCACGCAATATGTTCAGAGATAAATGCAATTGCGAAGGCTAGCAAATCCACATTATGCAGCTGCTGTTAACACATTTAGTATCATGACTTCCAAAAACTCAGAAAATGGAAGGAACTAACCCCTTAGCTCTCCATAAAAATATCACAGATGCAAGTATAGCTCTTGCATCCTACTATAAGTCCAAGTGTCAGTACTTGCAAAACACAAACTATTTCTAAGCTTATAGCACCTGACAACCAATGGTAACAGTAATTATTTCACTGGATTTTTTCCCTGTCAGCGTTTGAACTGTTTGCTAGAAGCATTTATTGTATCTGCTAAATAACTAATCTTTCAACATGTCCTCCCACAAAGTAAAACCTCAATTGTTGCATGAGAATCCTAAATACATCTAAAAACGTTCCCTGTGTTGCACAGCATGACAAACACTTGTCAGAACAAGGTGAAAACACGTATCACTCAAACACTGATACACTAATGGGAATCTCTCAATAAGAGCCGTACAAACCAAGACACCTGGTCTCAAACACACCACGACACTCCACGCCAGCGTCCCAGCGCCTGCTCTGTGTTCTCAGCTCCTCTCCCGAGCCGCCTTTACACGAGAAGGCCATCTGCTTCAACCCTGTCTCTCCCGCCGAGGGGGGTCCCTGCTCTCAAGGAAACGCTCCACTCAGCACTGCCGTTTATCCCTACCCAGCGGTTCACCCCTGGAACGCTCACCCACTGAAGGCAGCTCACCCACGCAAACAAAGGCTTCTCCCTTCAGGCGCTCCGCTGCGACCCAGCCCACGAAGGGATGCCGAACCCTGCCGACAGCCACGGGGATAGAGACGCATCCTCAGGTACAAAGGGGCGTCCCCGCTCTCCACCGTTCCCCCCACCCCCCGAGTTCTTACCGCTGTACGTGGTGGCAGAGGCCGAGCGCCATTCTGCCTTCTCTGCCTTGTGTTTCTTGTGCTTCTTTCCCATAGTAGAGCCTACCCCATCGACCGCAAGTTCCTTTCTCTCCGCCGGAAGCACTCAAGGCGGAAGGATTCTCCCCCCCTTCCCCCTTCCCTTTCTGCGAAGGAAGATCCCGGTCAAGGGGAAAGAGGCGGAGTTTCTCGCACTAGCCCGCCGTTTTGGAAAAAGGCGGTAGTGGTGACCTGGCGTGTCGGGTTTTCTTTGTGAGTACGCTGCTCTTTTGCTCTTTGCGTGGCAGAAGTGCAGCCCTCACAGCGGTCTGCTCGCGGAGGGGCTAGAGAAGCTGCTTAGTCCTCCTGCTCCCCTTGCGAACTCGTATTCCCTCCCTGTAGCGCACCGTTTTCGGGGCCCCGCCTGACGTGAGGTGACTTCCTTTCCCCGGTTGTAACGCTAGCCAAGGGAGGAGCGGGCCGTTCGCGCTCATGCCTGCGCTCGCGACGAGTCTTACGTCCCCTGGCCGGTGCTGGCATCTGCCGAAAGACGGAAGGGAGGCGCTGGTGACTGTGGGT
Source organism: Stictonetta naevosa (assembly GCA_011074415.1). Taxonomy (NCBI): domain Eukaryota; kingdom Metazoa; phylum Chordata; class Aves; order Anseriformes; family Anatidae; genus Stictonetta; species Stictonetta naevosa. The sequence continues at coordinate 64,748,587 of CM021698.1, forward strand.
GCTGGTCACCGCGGTGGGCTGGGGGACACATGGTTGGGGCACAGCGTTGCCGTGCGAGGAAGGGCTGTTGGTGCCTCTGGTCGTATAATGGTCGCTAAAAGTCTGCTTCTTGTTCTTGTAGCTTTCCTTTAGGAGTAAGAAGGATGGACGAAACTGCTGGGGATTTGAAACAAGAGCTCCCAAACATGTGTGATAATGTTCAAATACACGTGGAAGTTCATCAGAATTCAATCAGGTCTCTCTGGCCCTTTAGTCTCTTGCAACCTATAGTGAATTTTTAGTTTGAATAATAATAGTGGAAAAGGCATGTGCATATAAAAACAGTAAAGGAAACATTGAAATGGAATGAACTATGTTGGAAAGGATCTCTGCAAACTGTCTCTTTCCAGCTTACTGCTGAAGGGAGGGCCAATTAGATCAAATTATACAGTGTCTTGGTTAATCATGTTTTGAAATTACCCAGTCTTTCTTGACATCTGATCCAGTGTTTGACCCACCTCCCTCATGCTGGGAAGAACATTTTCTTGTCTGATTAGAATTTTGCTTGCTGCAGCTTGTGTCTGTTGCCTTTTGTCATTGTGCTGTGCACCTACAAGAGTCTTGCTTTGTGTTCTCTTTACACAACCATGAGTTTCCCCACAGCTGAGATAGCTGGAGGTTGAACAAACCCATTTCTCTCAGCTTTTCTTTGTGTATCGTGTGATCAGGTCTTAGAGTTGTGTTGGTGGCCATCATTTGGACTTGCTCCAGAGTATATATCTCTTAAAAGTAGAGCCCAAAACTAGACACTGTATTTACATGCAGTCTCACAGGCAGCCAATGAGAAGGAAGCAATCTCTTCCCTTAATATTTAGTCTGCACTCTTGGTAGCACAACCTTTTAAAATAAGGTTGGCCTTCTTTGTGGCAGCTATACCACTGTGCACTTTGTGGCAGTGTATACCACTGACTCACTACCAACTTGTTGCCCCCTAGTGCCTACACATATTTTTGTGCAAAGCTGCTTTTTATCTATTGGACCTCTGTTCTGTACTGCTGTCTGGGTGATAGATACAGAGGCAGAATTTCACATTTACTTTTGTTGAACTTAAAGAGGTTCATGCCAAACCATTACGTCAGCCTGCAGAAGTCTCTATCTGAATAGCAGCCTTGATCTCTTGCATATTGGTAGTCCTTTCTGCTCTGGTGTCATCCATAAACTTCTTTCAGCTGCGTTCTATCCTGTTGCCCAGGGAGTTATCGAAGATGTGAAAACAGCGTTGGTCCTAATTCCCTCACCCCCTTCCTGCCTCACATATTTACTTGCAGCTCCACTTGGACTACTAATTGTTCCAAGCAGGACAGTCCAACCATCTTGTTATCCGTTCATCCACTCCTTATCTTACTAATTTGGGTGTCAGGATACTATTGGTGAGTATGTTGAAGGTCTTGTAAAGGTCAAGGTATAAAATATCCACTATCATCAGGCTTGAAAAGACAAGATATTGCATTGAAGTTGCAAACTTAAATTAACATCTTTCTGGAATCTTAAAATGCTATGCCTTTTCCCCTAGTTTTACTGGAGTTCTTCATATAGCACCCAGAGCTATCAGTTGTCCTTAGGAGTGAAAGCATAACTGAGTTTTCAAGCTAACTAAGCTCAGTCTAGTACCTTGGCTATGAGTTTCACTATTATTCCTAATGATTCACAGCATAACTGATTTCTGTTCTTGAAAGCTTTTAGTTTTGTCATTCCAGGTCCCTTGATATGATTGCAAGCAGATCAAATACTCTTCCCTCGCCTGTGCCTTTTAATGCAAAAGTATCAAACTCATTGCTTGTGCAAACAAACTGAATTTGGTAATTTGTTTCTGTTATAGTGGTGGGTGTTGGTTTTGTTTGTTTTTAAACTGAGGCTGTTTTCTGTGTAGGCTTAGTTTATTAAATAACACATTCTGATATTAGTTGCCTTATAAATGTCAGTGCTATAAATAATGCTGTTTCTTTCTTCTTAGCACGGCGAAGAAAGAAGATATCAGGATGAGTGTCCTAAAACTGTTGAACAGACATAACATTGTGTTTGGTGATTACAAGTGGACAGAGTTTGATGATGGTTTCCTTAACAGCAATGTGCAGTCTGTGTCAATTGTGGATACAGAGCTGAAACTAAAAGAAAGACAGGTATTTACAATGAAGAATGTACAGCCTTGTTCATAGGTATGTGAAATAGTAGGTAGACTTGTGATAGTCTAAGCAAGGTCATATTCCATAAGCAAGGTCTGTAGGAAGAGTATCTTTTACTAGACCAACAGGTATAAATGCGAAAATGTAGCTGTGTTTTTGGGCTTACACCCCATAGTAGGAAGAAACAATAGGCTTCAAAGCTGAATGCCAGCTGAGTACTGTAACTTTATGTTCTAATTCACTTTGAAGTGAGAAATATCTTAGAACCGTGGAATCAGAGAATGGTTTGGGTTGGAAGCGGCCCTTAACAATTATCTGGTTCCAACCCTCCTGCCATGGGCAGGGACACTTTCTAGACCAGGCTTCTCAAAGGCCTATCCAGCCTGACCTTTAATACTTCCCAGGATGAAATATCCACAACTTCTCTGGGCAACCTGTTTCATAGCCTCACCACCCTCTGAGTAAAGAATTGCTTCTTAGTTTAAAGCTGTTACTCCTCGTCCTAACACTACACCCCCGATAAAGAATCCAGCTTTCCTATAAGACACTCTTAGGTACTGGAAGGCCATTATAAAGTCTCCATGGAGCCTTCTCTTCTGCAGCCTGAACAAACCCAACATCTTCAGCCTGTCTTTATAGCAGAGGTGCTCCAGCCCTCATCATATCATCCTCATGGCCCTCTAGACTTTCTCAAACAAGTCCATGTCCTTATGTTGAACGCAGTATGAATGCAGCTGAACACAGTAATATGATTTATTAAAAGTCTTTTTATATCTGTTCTAGCCTATTGACTTGAGCAAAAGCAGTCTTTCCATTCATATTTTCCATCTGAATGAAGAAGGGCCAAGCTCTGAAAACCTGGAAGAAGATAATGAGGATATTGTTGCAGCTAACCACTGGGTGCTACCTGCAGGTACCCACCCATCTGATAATTTGGGAAGGTCCAGAGAAATTACAATGAAAGAAAATCTTGGAAAGGCTAGAAGTGTTTATAGGGCTACCATTTAAAGGTATTATGTGTATCAGCTGTAATAACTTTTTCCTTTATGGGTGGAGCAAATATATATGGCCTTTCTTTTTTATGGTTTTGACTGAGCTACAGGCGGTTCCACAAAATGTCAATTCTACAATATTTGTGGTTGGAAGTCACTGATCTTGTGAAATAAATCCTGAAAACACATAGTCAAAATCACAAACATGCAAATCTTTAACCCTACAGGCAGCATTCCAAACTTTTATTTGTATACCTGCAAGAAGCTCATAATTTTAAATATTGGCTTTCCAGAGCCCACTACAGGCTTCCAGCCTCCAAGACAGTGATACTCTTAAATTTTCAGACTTCAGTGTCTGTACAAAAGCTTTACCAGTAACACAACTGAACAGACACAGGAATGGAAGTGACTTTGAACTCGATTCTTTGTAGGTGTCTGATTCTTTCATCCGTTGCTTTTCTTTTTCCATTTTTTTTTTCCCTGTGAAAATTGATGTTTGAAGTAATTTTAGTGTGCTTTCTAGACTCCTGTATTGAAAACCAGGTAGTCTGGGGAAAAAAAAATGAGCTTTTAAACAAATGATGCTATCCTGAATTTCTTTTGAGAACTTAGTACAACTGTTACATACTATCAACCTATTGCAATGAAAATCACAACAAGTTTTTGTTTAGATATGTAGACATCCTAATACTGTTGGTGCTATTGTCAGCGACTGTATCTTTTTCAGTAAACTTGCAGATTACTTTTCTTTGTCCCTGAAGAAAATTTTCCTAGAGAGGGAAATGTGAAGCTTACTTCACATGTATGAAATATGCTTTTCCCCTAGATAGGAACAAACATGCTGAAGAGATCTAGAGTCCTCAAAGTGTTTTCTGGAAAGAAGAATAAGGCCTTCCTCTGCAACAAAGCATGGTCTGCCTTTTAGTGCTGCCTAATGCTTAGGGAAGTTGCATTCTGTATCTGGAAAGAGCAGTACAAGTGTGAGCTTGAGTTCGAAGAGTGATTCTGTGACATTTCTTGCTCCTTTTATGTTGTGGATAGCTGAAGTATTCAGAACATTTCTCTTTGGAAAGAATTCTGTCTGGTACTTTGACATAATTCTCATATTATTGTGGTTTAAAATTCATCACAGTCTTTTTTTGCTTTCTTCTGCTGTAAGGTAGAAGCTAACTGCTAGAAATGATTGATACCCCAAAATCACAACTTTATTTTTTTATACGTTATTCAGCTACATGCTTCTTTATTTTCTTCCTTTACATGCTCATGTAAAATAAATAAATAAATAGCTGAGTATAACTTTGGGAGTAGAACCTTCTCCAAGCCCACCTTCTTGCAGCTCTTTAACTTGGGAAAATATAACCAGCTACCTCTCCAGTTCAGGATGGAAAAAATATTTGAATAGACAGAATTAAATACTGATTTTTTTTCTTTCTTGTTAAGGTTTTATAGAAAACTGATAGAAGGTTGAAGAAGATTAATTTTTGCTCACAATTATTCAAGGAACTACAAGCTGTAAAACTACTAAATTTGTCTGTTAAAAAGTAGAGTTTGCTTTTTGAGAAAAATCATACATGTATTTTTTTCCATATACTTTCATTGTTCTTATAGCTCTGTTCTTGATCCTTAATTTTATTGAGAATAATTTGAAAACTGCTTTGCGCTGCAATGATAGATTACAAGTTCTCAGATTGATTTACCTTAAACAGGTGTGTAATGTATTGCTTCCACAGCTGAATTCCATGGCCTTTGGGAAAGTCTTATATATGACACTGAAGTAAAATCACATGTAAGTTGAAAATTAATAACAATTAAAATTGCTTGAGGAGAAGTAAGAGTTGAAGTGTAGCCTGTTTGAAATTGCTGCATCCTTTTTAAAAGTTATTTGGAAATAACAAACTTCGGAAAGAATTCTTATGTCTGCTTATTAGAATTCTATGTTATGAAGGGTAGTATAGTGTTAGCCATTTTGCAAAGCTTTACATTGTTGTCAAAATTTCTGTGTAATTTTTGGTACTTCCATGCTTTTCTGATGAATGCTTAACAAAGGAAGATGGAGCTGATGTTTTGAGACTAAACATCGTATCTCAAGAGGTGTATGAGTAGGTATGACTGTGAAGTCTGCTTTGCAAAAAAAAACAAAACAAAACAAAACACAGTTTCCATGTTAAAAGCTTCAGTGATGGCCATTCCACAAATCAGAATTAATTTATTCAGACATGGTAGCTTATTTAAAACGAAACAAAACAGGTAAAATCAGAAGTTTAACCTCTGGAGGAGTTGTTTTGGTAGCTACTTACAAATTCTTAGAATAATTTCACTTTTGCTTTAGACATGTTCAGCAGCCTGCCTTGAAGGAAGTAATTAATGTTCTCTGTAATGGAGTAGAAATTCACTTGATTATAACACTGCACATTTTTAAAAGGCTGATTAATTGTATGCTTTTTTAGAAGGGGAAAAGAAAATTGGTGGAAAAATCAACTCCAAAGATGCCTAGAAAAATGTATGAAGCATTCTTTGAAATCAGTTCTGTATTGTGAAGGTCTAAGAGATCTGTTGTATAATAGGTGTGAGTTTTTTAATAAGGAGATTTGGTGACTTGTTATCACTAAAAGAGAATAGTGTTTCTCTCAGCTATATTCTCAGTGCTTCCCTTCTACTGGCTTTCTTGTTACCCTTGCAGTTAACTAATTGAGGAAGCACAATCACAAAACGTCCAACTTATTGTGTGATCGGCTGATTGCCACCTGGTTTTGTCCCAGGAATTGGTTCAGTGTGACTTCAGCCAATGGTCATGCAACAAAACTGGTAGGTGCAGTTAGGTGGAGGAAAATGGGAGTTGGTCTGTGTGCTTCTGGCGGCAGTGAGATGATTGGTTTAGTGGTAATGTAAATCTGCAATATTACTGTTCATACAAATGCACATTGAATGATTTGACTAGAGCAAGTGCACTCCTGTTTGAGTGCTGGTAAGGGATCCAGAAGAAACAACATTGTTCCATGGGGTCATTTTCTAGCTTGAGATTCTGTGCTTTCATTAGAGGTTGTGATGATAACTCCAATAATCTGTAGAACTGTAACCTGAAATTAAATAATTGTGATGTGAGTAAAAGTCACAAGTGATTCAGTTGCCCTTATGACAGCATTCATAAGTTGTTTATTATGCCAATTTAAAAGAAAAAATGCTTCTATGTCAAGTTTTTGGACACATGTAACTAATTTATTAGCTTGTTTATAAAACCATAGATACAGTATTTTCACTTAAGGCTTTATAATCATAAACTCTGTAACAAAGCAAAACATTCTAGTACTTGTTCATTTGTAAGGTAAACATCAATTAACATATCAGCGTTTGTCTGACTTATGGAACTGCTTTTCAAATCATCTGTGAAATGACAAGACTACATAGACTTACTGATGTAATAAATACCTGTGAGTAAAACACTGACTGTAAGTGTATGTTGGTAGAAAGAGAAATGCTAGCTTTTAATGACTAGAACTGGAACTAGTTAACTTCTGTAAAAGTTGCTGTGATGAATGGTCACTTAAACTATGGAACTGGCTGGTTATGGTTGGACTTTGCAGACTCTGAAATGGTTCCTGTTAAGTTTTAAAGTATTACATTGACAGAGTGATGCTATTGGCAAATATGCTGAGTGAAGTTCAGGGTGTTTTTTGTTGTTTTGTTTTGTTTCTGCTCCTTAATTGCTCCATTCTGTGGCATGGGTTATTTCAGGAATACTATTTATTGTCTTATTTATGTTAAATGGTGCACAACACAGGTAATGATAATAGAAAATAAAATGATATCAGGTGTTAGAGGTACTACTCAGTATACATTCACACCTCAGGTTCATATTCATTTAATGGAAAGAGTTCACTACTGGCTTACTCTAGATAATAAAGTAATTTTGTATTTAGAAATAAGCATTCAAGGAAGGTACATGCAACTTTGCTTTTTTGGAACCCACAAACCAATCTACACATTACTTACGGTAGCTGATACAAATGCTTCAGTAGAAAGCAACTAAATGTGACAGTAAATGCTTTGTTTGATGGGTAGACTACAGCAGACTAAACAGATGTGTACCTGTAATAAAAGTTAAACAGGAACCAGAGTCTGATTCTCTGACCCTCTGTGCTTGGGCAGCTCGTGAATTAAGCACACACTAGAAGTGGGAGAGTAGAAAATGAAAATAATTTAACTGCCATAAAAGCATTTAATTTATTCATGTAAAAGCTCTAGACTCCATTTGTGCTCAGTAAATGCTATTCTTTTTCCCGAGGGCAGGGAGAAAATGAATTTCCAACCTTCGCAGAAGGAAACTGTGACTTGGTCTGAGAGACTTAAACCCAATGAATTTTTTGTTGTTTTTGTTTTGTTTTTTTTTTGAGTACATGATAGAGATAACTAGGAGACTGTCCATTTGTAATTGTATTTGCTGATACATCTCTAATTTGTCTTTTTTTTTCCACCCCCCATCCTGGTCTTCAATTAGTTACTTGATTATGTGACAACAACATTACTATTTTCTGACAGAAATGTTGACAGCAACCTGATATCATGGAACAGAGTTGTTTTGCTGCATGGTAAGAATTATCTGTCTTAAAACAAGTTGATTCATTGGCCATCTGTTTATACTTTCCTTCTGAACAACTTGTATAGCACTTCTGTGTAGCAAAATTATATACGTGTTCTTGTGTTATAGCAGCTGTGCTTTTGGAAGCATTATAATGCAGTAGAAATTCAGATGAAAAGTAATGTCATAATCAAATCAGTATTCACATTTACTAGGTTTTGCAGGAACTTTATTGTTAATGTGTTATAAATTTTATAGTTCATGTTTTTAATTTTCATTTTTAAGTGATATTATTACTTTTGTATAAAGTGCAAAAAATGTTGTAGCTACTGAGCACATTAGGAACCAGTTTACAGTTCTTCTGCAATATTAAAATTCATTAATTATGGCTTCCTTACGAATACTTTTGAGGAAACTGCAAAATTGATCCAAGTTCTATTCTATTATTAACAGTATATTCTATTGTCCAGTATGAAGGCAGTACCCTCATTTGTTTAGTTAGCACTTATTCATTTAAGTTGTAGTGTTCAATCACTCCTATTTTACTGTGGAAGTTATACCATAAATGAGATGGAGATCAACTGAATTCATTTTGTTGCAAATTGCAGCATGTTATTGATCAATTGCAATTTTGTCATCCAGACTGGTATTCAGAAAACGAAAGGTCATAGTGGAAATGTTTGTTATGAGTGTATTTCTTTATGAGTGTTTGTTACGATTCTACTTAAGTTATAATATTTAATGCATCTAGTTCAATGAAATATTTAAAATCAAGATTTTCATTCTTGGTTATTTATCAGTTTAGAAGCAGCAGGATGTCTTTGGAAAGCTATTTATTTTAGACTGTTGACAATATATCTATAATAGATATATTTAATTTTGGTAATGAGCTCTTTATTGTGATCACAATTAAGTTAATACTGGGATATCTAAAACTCTTGTAGTGCAAATACAACATTTATGATATAATAGTGGTACTGACTTTGAATGGAAGTACTGTCAGCTGGTTGATGTCATCCATTTGTTTAGCATCCACAAATCAATCTCCATACATTCATGTTCTGTTTAAATATGTTTGTCTGTTTGGAGAAAATCTGTGTGGGTCTTCTATAGGGTCTCAAGCTACATTCAAAAGGTTTGTCCTGTAGCACACTTCCTAAGATGCTCTGGGCTACCCCAGTATGTAGATTCTGGTAAAGTGAACAGCTGATCAAACTGGGCATAATGGGTTTCTGTTTTTGTATGTTAGAAGGGTATGTTTTAGGAAGATAAAAGGTTAAGCAAAGCACAGATTTTTTGAGAATGATAATAAGCGTAAACCTTGCTAGGGTGAAACACTTTTCTCTTGTAGAATTTGATTATTTTAATTCTATGGTGTCTGTGTAGGATGTTATACATATCATATACATAGCATGTTACACATATGTTATATATAATCATAATTTACAATATACAAATTAAAAGCTGACAACAGAGCACAGCTCTAAAATTGTAGTGAGTAAGCAAACTTCTCAAAAGACCCTGATGTTCCCAATCCTGTCTGCTGTAATTCTACAATTAGTGTTGTAATGAAATACAGTAATTAAAAAGATGTAAGGTGTCATCAACAATCTGTTGCAGATTCTGTGTAATATATTGTATGAATTTGATTTGAATTCAGGCCCTCCTGGAACTGGTAAAACCTCTCTCTGTAAAGCATTGGCTCAGAAGCTGACAATACGATTGTCATACAGGTGATCTCTTTGGAATTTCTTCACTTTAATTTATTGTTTTGAAATGTTCTTTTTTAATAGCCCAAAGATGTACTTCTGGTACTTGATTTCAAGTAACTGGTGCCAAACGCTAAGGTTCGTAGCTCTAGCCTGGCAGTAAAATTAATCTGATATAAAAAAGAGACTAGCTATGGTGCTATAAATCCTTTTATAGCACCTTTTTATAGTTTAATTATTTGAGCCAAGTTACAAAAAACAAATTCAAGTGGCAGTATCGTCATTTCTTTGTGCTCGTATTGTACGTTTGTGAAGAATAAAGGATCACATGTTATTATGCCTTCTATTTGAATCTTCATGATTAATAAAACTTGTTTTTAGTAGGTAGTGATTTTGGTGCCAGTTTGTTTCATACTTGAATTGTCTGAATGCCACAGTCAGCGGAGGTCAGTCTATGTATCAGACAAGTAGAGGAGTTAACCATAAACTTCTTTGCAACAAATAGCTAAATAAAAAAGCTTCACATGGTAAATAAGCTTCATGCTTTTATACATGTTCTTACTTGCTATACTAAACAAAATCTTACAAAAATGATGCCATTAACATGGAGACAGTTTCCTAAACTATATGGAAATAGCAACCAAAACTGTTCTAATGAAGGAATCCTGATGGCAATTTAATGTGAAAAATTCTAGTGCGACATGTTTCTGGAAGTTATAATTAAAAACAAAACAGGTGTTATGTTTTTAGAACTAAGTAATTTAAAGTACTAATTCACAAAATTCCAGGCTTGAAAAGGAGCGAGTGAGACTTACGGGAGTTACTGATATCACTGACTTTTATTTACAATGCAACAGAATTGATGCTTCTTTTTCCCTTCCTATTTTAGGTATAAGTATGGACAGTTAATTGAGATAAACAGCCATAGCCTTTTCTCTAAATGGTTTTCTGAGGTAGGTATTGATGTAGCTTATTAAGTAGACTCTGTTTTATTATAAACTACACTGTAATCTGTTGAGCTTGGTTCGTAAAAAAAAGTTTTTGCATTAGAAGTTATTCAGGATACTTAATGTGTTTGAAAACACTTAAATAGAAGCTAAGTGTCTTACTTAGAAGAACAATAATAAAAAGCCTAAAAAGTTTTCCATTTGTAAATTTGGAAAGACTTGGAAAGTGGTATGGTATGGGATTAGTTAAACATATGTATATGGTCTCTTTCTAGAGTGGCAAGCTCGTAACCAAGATGTTCCAGAAGATTCAAGAGTTAATTGATGACAAAGATGCTCTTGTATTTGTATTGATTGATGAGGTATGATTCCAATAGTATTGATGTACATTAAAACTTAGCCGAAAGTAAATTATGGGTAGGAAAGTGATAATACTCGAAGTGTAATAAAATCATATTTAGGCTTTTTTTTAATAAGTTACATAATTTTTTGCAGAGGAGTAAATTTTAATCTCAACTAGCAGATTTGAGAGATTTGGAAAGGACACAGTGTGATTTAACAGGCAAATTCCAGTTGAAAATTAAGCAAAACCTTCTTTGGTGCAATCTACATTGCTGCTGTGTCTTTATAAATTGAATATTTGTATTAAGCTTCTAAATAGCCTGGATTTGTATTAACAGTGCTCTTACTAGAGTTTTAAAGTTCTAAAAAGAATTAATTTGATTTCCTTTAATTGTCTCATTTCTCTGCATGGTCTTGTACATATAAGCAATTTAGTACGTAAGTACTTTATTAGCTTTCTTATATTGGAATTCCTATGGGGAAGCTTGTTTAAAATTTCATTTTTTGTTTTGTTCTTTTTATTTCCCAGAAATTACTGAAAACAGTAATTTTTCACTTATTAATTTACTGAAAACAGCCCTTGCTGGCTGAACAAGGATTTCACTTACTACATTTTGCTTCCTTGACATTCTTTTCTCTCTCTCTCCCTAAATTCCCACTTAACGAAAGATTTTGAAGGTGAAATTTCAGATACTATTCTCAAGAACCTGAAGATGTACTGTATTATTTGCTTGTTGCCAGCATTTCAGATATGCAATTTTTAGTGTGGGTGGGTTTTTTGTTTGTTTTGGTTTTGTAGGTGGAAAGCCTCACAGCAGCTCGCAGTGCCTTCAAGGCAGGCACAGAGCCTTCAGATGCTATTCGAGTGGTGAATGCTGTACTGACACAAATAGATCAGATTAAAAGGTAAACTTACGTTATTGCAACAGCGAAAGGTAACCGACAACTTCATGATTCCTGCTAAATCTTAATTCCCAGTTAGAATACTAATCCTAATTGGTTAATGAACTATTATTCTTTAATGGTGCTAATTATGAAAAGAAATTAGAGTAATCCACTAGAATATTTTGCATGAGTAGGTGAACAAATGTGGATTTGGTAATCTACAGATAATATAATTCCATTAAAGCTGGGGAGAGATATAGCACAGATGGTCATAGTAACTGCTTTGAAGAGGTAAGAATAAGATCAATGAAGAATGCATTCATCAATAACAGCTCCTAGATGTTAGTCTCAAGCAGATGTGTACAACATTTGGCTTAGAATCAATCACTAATGGTACTTGGTCCACTTCACGTGCTGGATTTAGTGCAGCACATCTCTTGTTTTTTTCTTGCCACTTCCCTCACTTGGCTCCATTTGCAGAAAGAAAGGTGCCCTGGTAATTTTGGCCCTGTCTTGCTGCTAATTAAAAGGAAGTGGCTTATTCAGCCATACAGTTCACAGGCTTCATCTAAATATAGCCGTGACTAAAATTTTTGTTTCAGTATTTGTTAGAGTGAGTTGAAGCTCATTCTAACATCATACACAGTAGAATGTATCACATTAGCAGTTAAACTAAATACTTTCTACTGAATTGAAATCGAAAACATATAGATAAAAGATTCAAATTTACAAGCCTTTGTTTTGTAAACCTATTCATGGCAGAAACTATACTGGTAGACTCTCTTCATAATAAATAGTTCTATCACTAATAGTTATATTAGTTCTAAAATAAGGTTAAAAACTATGGATGCTTGAGAAAGAAAGAGACAATGCATTGAAATAGATTGGTGATAACTGACTTGAGAACATTGTATCATTTAATGTAGTTGCTAGCTGACCAAAGTGATGTGACTGCTTATTGCATGAGATGGCTTGAGTTGTAAGAAGGATGGCATCAATTTGTCAATGCGAAGAGGAGATAATTCTTGAGCATGTAACCTAAAAATCTGCTTTTATCTTGAAGGTATCCCAATGTAGTTATCCTGACTACTTCAAATATTACGGAGAAAATTGACATGGCCTTTGTAGACAGGGCTGACATAAAGCAATATATTGGCCCTCCATCCACTGCAGCAATATTCAGAATATATCTTTCTTGCTTGGAAGAGCTGATGAAGGTAATATTTTGAAAGCAGAACTGTAAAACATCATATTTTAATAAAGTTAATATATTCATCAACCTTCCTAAATAACAAAACCACAAAAAAATGATTCCTTCTCTGTATTTTGACTCTTACTGTAGAATTTAATTATGAATGTATTTTTAAGGCTTCATAAAACAGTGTGTAATTTTTTTTTTCTAGTGTCAAATAATATACCCTAGACAGCAGCTCTTGACGCTCAGAGAGTTAGAGATGATTGGCTTCGTAGAAAACAATGTGTCAAGGTTAAGCCTTGTACTAAAAGAAATCTCAAGGTAATATTTTTTGAAATTCTACTTGATATATATATATATAGAGAGAGAGAGAGAAGTTGTGGAATTATGTCTCAAAATAATTGAATTTGATAACAGCTACATTTCTGAAATGTCTCGGTTGTGTGTTTTTTTTTTTTTTTAACTACCCCAACAATATTAAAAAACTAAAAAAAATACAAACTCCCAGCAGACAATAAGTGGGAGCAGTCAGGATTGGCAAACCTTTTCTGGCCTCAAACCTGGCTTGACTTAGTGCTACTTCTGGTTTCTGCTCTGCCCTTTAAAGTTCTTTAAATTGCTGCCTGAATTAATGAGATGCCTGAGGTTTCGGTGGATATTGTGAATTGTAATGCAGTTTATTGGAAATAGCCCTGGCCTTATTTCCTGCCAAGAAAGTGTCTCAGAATATCTTGCAATCTACTAGGTAGCAAGATTTAAGTGGTCAGAAAAAAAGGGGAATGAAGTGTAAGTGGAGAGTGTTACAGTTATCAGAGTATGCTAGTAAAGCAAATGTTTTCTCTACAGCAGCACAGCAATTCTTGAAACAATAAAATCATATTAACAATATCAAGCAATGTTTTTTTCCAAAGTGCTGGTCTCTACGAACAAAGTAAAATAACATTCAAGTTAAAAAAAAGTGTTTTATTGTTGTTATTCTTCCCCTTTCCATTCCTGAAGTATGTGTAATTTCTACTTAAATTGGGTTCTACATACACAGAGGGGGGCTAGGAGGAGACTGAAACTTATATCAAGTAGGTGAAGTAGAATGTGTATGTGGGGATCAATGGACTGCATTAGCAGTGAGGTCCAGCCTTCAAAATAAATTTATGAAGTCCTTCCAAGTGTGTATAGAAGGTTATATCTATACAATACGCTTTCAGTGTAGACATTCCCCCCCCAAATTCATGAGATACGTCACAGTGATGGGAAAAGCATGATGTAAGCTTTAGGCAGGCAAATAAAGGGTATTTCTCTATCCTTGTTTGCTTCTTTGTACCATGTGGCCTCCTACACATTTGTCTGTTCATGTCCAGCTTCTGCTAAAAAAGCTGCAATTAAACTCCTTAATACTAGGTATTTTGATTTGAGGTTTTTTTGAACAACTCATGGGGCAAGCACAAATAAAGGAAATTTCATCTTTTAAGAGTAGATATGTAGCATTTAATCAGTGCTTGTGTCTGTTTTATTATAGAAGAAGTGAAGGTCTTAGTGGCCGGGTCCTGAGAAAGCTTCCTTTCCTAGCACATGCACTTTATATTCAAGTAAGTCTGTTCTGCTCTGTACATCTTGTTTTGGGTTTGATTTGGAGACAGGTGGGAAGACATTTGGACACTAGCCTGAAGTAAAAGATTGGTCCTAAAACATTTTGCTAATTTAAAGGACACTATTTCTACGAAGTTCTAGAATGAAACGGTCTGTGCAGCCCATAATTTAAAAGGAGATCAAAGAAGACTGATTCCACAACTGATATGTTGTGATAGGACACTGATATTTCTTCCCTGAGGCTTTGTTGCTGAAATAAAACCCTGTCACGTCATAAATAATGTGTATTTGTTCAAACATTTGAAGTAAATCCACAGTAATATTGATTGACTCAGGACTTTGCATAGCTTGACTTTGACTGTAGAATGCTAGCTGGTTTAAAATAAAACTTCAGTTTTTTATTTTTTAGAATTTTGAGCATTTTGTAACATGGAAGTCAAATAGTTCCCTTTCAAATACTGTGCTTTGTATGTAAATTTTTATGCATGCCTATTGCTGTGGTGGGTCTAACAGAATGTTTCTTTGTTGTTTTTTTTGTTTTTCAGTCCCCCAGTGTTACAATGAAAACATTTCTTCAGGCTCTTTCACTTGTAGTAGACAAGCAATTCGAAGAAAGAAGGAACCTTGCAGACTCTGTGTGATAGTTTAGTGTTTTATACTTTTCTGCATTATTACCTATGAAAAGTACATACTTCTTGCAGAGAAACTGTGCAGCTGTTACACATATGTAAAACAGATTGTCAACACCTTAACCTGGAATGCCTAATCTAGTTTTTCAAAACATTCATTAATAAACAATTTTTACAGCACACTTTGCAAAAGCTTTATTTCAAATGCAGTGAGACAATTGGAAGCTGACTTTCAGGAGGAGTTTTTACATTACTTGCAGTTATTAAAAGTGAGCAGACTTCCGTTCCTCATTTCTTAACTTTCTGTGCATGTATCAGTTCTTTTATTTCCAATTTCTTTTAAATTTTAAAAGCAATGGAATTTCAGTCTTTGATGTGTGCACTAATACACTGATAATTACTACTGAAATAATGAAACTAGAAAAGACCTAAGCTGCTCACTTGATAGCCCAGCCCTTTTATACTGACATGTTTTTACCCTGAAACTTAAAATACATCATGTATTTATTTATTTATACCGGCTTCAAAAGTTTAAGCTCAAGAGATCATTTAAATGGATTTTTACAATACTGCTATTTTTGTGTTGCTGCAAATAGACCTTATCTTGCTGAAAAGCAACTAAAATATGCAACAAAGTTTCTTCAAAATGAATGAAGGCTCTTTTTTGTTTGCTTGGTTTGTTTTTTTAAATGTAGATATGACATCAAAGTTAAAAATAATCTGTGGGGTGATAAATACTTTGTAGTGGGAAAAAAAAAAACAAAAAACGCATCCAGTCTCTAAAGGGCCAGAGACAACTTTTATGTAGTAATTACATATCCTATATAATACTGATTACAAAAGTGACAATTCTTTTTCTTTTACAATTACAAGCATTTCATCTTCAGTCAGTTGAAAGAATGAAATGGAAGGGCATTTCCACATTAGCAGTTGAATTTTCCTTAAACAAAGATAAAATAGTGAGCTTTAAGCAGATGCTATGCAGTTAATGCACACCTCCTAACCATTAGTATTAGAAATATCCTAATGATGCTATGTTTCCTTATTTCTTTTATTACCTTTTACGTCAATTTTACAGTATACTTTCATGAGATGAAAGATTTGGTCATGAGCTATTTTCATTGAGTTTTCAGTGTGTCAAGAACCATATGTTCTTCTGACTTTGTATCAGTTTAGTGGTGATATTGGTGGTAGGGGGAGGGCTGGACCAGATGATCTTAGAGGTCTTTCCCAACCTTAATGATTATGATCCTATATATACAGATTGCTTCTAATTCTTAAAGACACTAGATGGCAAGCATGAATCCTTAAGTTTTAGCAGTCATCTAAATGCTGACTGAAACTCTCAAAAGCCAGAACAAGCAAGAGGTGGCTGCAGTGAAAATATCCTCTTTAAAATGGTAATTTTAATGTATTGTAACAACTTAAATCTTTAGAGTTAGCCTTAGAGAAAGGGATATTATGGTAACTCAGTGAAAACTCAATAACCGAAGTTATTAAGCAGGTATTCTTTATTAGGGTGCCGGGGGTGGGAGAGGGGAATCATTATGCCTAACACACACAAAGGGTTACTGGCAGTGTGCTTATATTAGTGGGACAAATACATATTAATCTAATTTCCCGTAAGCCTCTTGCATATTCATCAGGTCTCTGAAGAATCATTAACATAAGTTCTCACCCCTATTCGCATGCGTACTGGAGTCCTTGGGTGGTCTTCCAGCGCACTCTGGTGTTTTTTTGTTGAAGGCTAGAAGTCTTCCTCTCTGCTTATCTTCTGGCCTTTCCTGTTTTTGACAGACTTCAGCAGTCAAGCCAGTTCTTGTTGGTTCCATTATCTATGCATAGAGTCTTTTACTCCCTTATCTTTGGGGCCATCCTGTCCTTGTGGTTAACATACAATTATGTTAGCTAAGACCTACAGAATCAACATCCTTTATCTTGTTCCCTGTCTCAATGGGATATAGAGTGTTTCAAAAAATGCCTACAGAAGCAATGTAATTACAGAATTTTAATGAAAATAAGTTGGTGCAGAACTTGATTCAAAGTTGAAAAAGTTTACCCAACGTGGCAGAAGTTACTTGGCATGGAATGTTAAGCATCTCATTCACAGGGAAGTAGCTCTTGAAAAACCTGAGATAGATGTCACTTTAAGTTTATATGATGAAAAAAAAGGTTGCCTATGACTTCCACCATGTGTGCCTTTAAGGTGTGGTGAGGGAGGGTTGGGGAACTGTCAAAAGTGCACCAACAGTGTCCAGTGCCATTTGTTTTTGCTCCAGTGCTCTACTAAGAATTGCCTTTTTGTGAACACCAGGGGCAAGTGATGTTCCATGTAAAGCTAATGCATCCCAGCACCTTCTGCTCTGCTCACAGAGCCTACGTATGTCTTGCGTTGCACTTAAATGACCCAGTCCTGTTTTCAGTACACCACAGGTGCTGCTGAGCACTGGCCACAGACCTGCAAAGAAATGTGCTCAGAGGATCTGAGTGCCTTATGTAGAGCATGGTGGAGCTTAGGAACATACTTGGAGGCCCCTAGTGTAGATTCAAAAGCACTCCTAGGCAACTGGAGAGCACAGCAAGTTAGGAGGACATCCCAGAATGCTTCAGATGGCTCTTACAATACCTCTTAGGCACACTGAGAGGCACTTGGAAGGCCATGGAGCAGACCTTCAGAGGACATGGCAAAAATCACTGCAGAACACACTGATGGTAGGCAGTTGGAGGGGAGACAGTACAAGGCAGAACTCCCTGGTAAACCTCATCTGGTGTCTAACTGTTACCATAAAAGCAGGTTGAAGAATTTCTTTAAGACTCAGTTTGGAGTTTTAGAAAGCAGACATTCTTTCATTCCAGCACCGGGCACATGGGATCATGCCACTCAGTGTGCACGCTGAGTTGCTCAACTACAAGGGTTATATGTAATCAGAATATATATACGCATTTGATTTCCAATAAATAATAAACAATCATACAGTTTCCCAGACCTCAAAATATGTAAATGTCCCTGATGCATGCACAATTGTTTCTACTGGTGGTCTTTTGGGGTCTTCTGGTGTTCATTGGTAATCTTCTTCACTGTGTTTGCTACTTGAACCCAGTCCAGGTTATTGGGTTCTTTCTTATCTCATTGTTTCATTTTAGGTATGCATACTGAGCTTAGTCATTCAAGTCATTAGTCATCCAAGGACACCATGAGTTCTTCCTCAACATCCTCAAAGTGAGTCATCTAGTCCTAACTTTACAGAATTGTATCTCATTTTCTTCCAGATAAAGCTGACTAATTATTAAGTAAGGTAACATCAGGGATACAAAGGTTTTTAAACTTCCTTGTATCTAACTAAACATATGAAAGGTTTGACCTATCTGCTCATAAAGCAATTCAAATTTGGCTCCACTGATCTATTGGAGGAAACCATGTATCTTTCTTGTTCCTTGTCATGACAGCTCATCTCAGGTTTAGAATCAGCCTATCCTGAGTTGAAAAGGGCTCACATGGGTCATTGAGGCCAAATCCCAACTCCACACAGGGCAAACCTAAGAGGCACAAAAAGAGACCTAAGAGCAGTGTGGCAAACGCTTCTTGCACACTTTTGTGTCCAATTGTCCCTGAGCCCAACTGAGACACCAGTGCTGGAAAAGCTATGGCATTTAAGGCTAAGTGAATGCAGACATCTTACGGCAACTGTGAGGGCTTATGTGTCTGAGGGCATGCTGCTCTGTCTTTGCCTCTGCTTTGTCTTTTGCCCTGGCATCACGGTGCAAGCCCAAGCCTGCCAGAGGGCTGCCACTGGCGTGGGCTCAGACAGATGCTCTGTGCAAGAATGGCTGAGCCAGTGCTGAGGAAAAGCAGTAGCCATTGTCCAGCCATAGCTAGCACTCCCTGACAGAAACAGTCAAGCAACTCTAGGCTCCTAAAGCGAGGCACCAAGGCTCTTCGGTGCTAGGACCTGTACAGCACATGTGTGCCCACCTGCCTGCTCAAGAAGATGCTGGAGAAGGGAAGAAAAGGTGTGTCGCTCCTCTCACCCATACAGCAGCACTGCCCTCTGCAAGGCACCAGGGATAAGCTCCAGGGTGCAACTGTACAAGCTGCCTGGCATTGGACTTTGCATGCAGCTGTGCACTCAACAGCCCAAAAGGCTTTGAGGAATGTTGCTACACCATGCCCCACTGGAACAGCAGGTCACTGCCTGAGCACTTGATTTGGTGCCACTGGGAACTCTACTGGTACACTGGTGCTGGACAAACTGCTTTGCGGCACAGTAGACAAGCTCCAGCATGAGACAGAACAAGGGAAAGCATGTTGATCTTGCAGGTTTTAGCTCACACAGGGAGTATGTTGTGTATCAACCACAAGGACAGGACTGAGGCAGGGAGTATGAGGACAGGATGACCCTAAAAGATAAGGAAAGAAAAGAGTTCATACACATAGATAATAGAACTAGCAAGAGCTGGCTTGGACTGCTGAAGTCTGTAAAAGAAAGGAAGGGTCAGAAGCTTAGCAGTGAGGAAGACTTCTGGCCTTCATCAAAAGACCACCAGAGTACCCCCAGACCTGAAGACTCTAGTACACATGCGAATAGGGGTGGGAATCTATGCTAATGATCATAGAGTCATAGAATCATAGAATATCCCGAGTTGGAAGGGACCCATAAGGATCATCAAGTCCAACTCCCCCCACCGCACAGGTCTACCCAAAAGTTTAGACGACGTGCCTAAGCGCACAGTCCGATCGCTTCTTAAATTCAGACAGGCTTGGTGCAGTGACTACTTTACTGGGGAGCCTGCTCCAGTGTGCGACCACCCTCTTGGTGAAGAACCTCTTCCTGATGTCCAGCCTAAACCTCCCCTGCCTCAGCTTAACACCATTCCCATGGGTCCTGTCACTGGTGATTACGGAGAATAGGTCGGTGCCTGCCCCTCCACTCCCCCTCATGAGGAAATTGCAGACTACTATGAGGTCTCCCCTCAGCCTCCTCTTCTCCAGGCTGAACAGCCTGATGAATTTGTTTTTTCACTGGAAGAGGTTGGGGGAGGGGTTGGGTTAAAGGCACATTGAGCCTGAGCCCGGTGAGAGCATGGCTCACACACTCTGCACCGTTCCTAATCCAGGGGAATTTCAGGCCCACAAAACGCTTGACACAACTTGAAAATGCTGTTTGAATGCAAAACGGGATTTTGCAAGACAGTTGTCTGTTTTGCTGTGCTTCTGTGCTCCTGGCTCCTGAAAGAAGGGTGTGGGAAAGGAATTTGCAGGTGGCTTTGCAGTGTTTCACACATCCCTGAATTAGAGATGATGAGGAAACAAGTGGTAGAAACAAAAACTTGAGCAAGTTTGAGATAAATTGGCTACAGTGTTAAAGATGAGCTTTAGGCAGTGGCCAATTGCTGGCTGGCTCGAGGCGCATGTCTGAGTGTCTCTAACCAATTTTATGACAGAATCGGGCGCGTGGACAGCGCATGGGGCTACAGGGAAAGTATATGTAGTAGTGAAAAAGGGCGATAAATGTCTCCTGTTCATGAGCCATCTGGAGTCCATGTCTTGCATCCCTTCAGAAGGGAACACTAAATAGGCTAGAGATTGCATCAGGAAGAAGACAGACATGTGGCAAGTAGCAAACTTGAGCAATGCTAGTATCACCATTCCCTCCTGGGCTCCCTGTATCCATGAGCATCCTGCTGCAAGGGAAATCTGTGTCCTGTAGAGATGCCACTTAATGCAGCCAGTAAGGAGAATGCTGCTCAGGGATTGCCTCTGAAACAAACTCCTAAATACAACCCAAAGGCAACACTTAAACCAACCCCTATCCCAAATCCTAACACAACGCCTAACTAAATCCCTAATCCAGCCCCAAACTAACTGCCAACCCAACCCATAAACCAATCAGTAAACAAAAATTACAGCACACTGCAGACCCAACCCCTAATATATCCGCTACCCCAAGCCCTAATATAACATCTAATCCAAACTCTAACACAAACCCTAAACAAGCCCCCAAGCCAGCCCATACACCAAACAGCAACCAAAAATAAATGTGTACCAATAAACCCAATCCCTAACATAACCACTACCCCAAGCCCTAATACAACACCTAACCCAAACCCTAACCCAACCCTTAACCTATGCTCTAACCCCTAACCACACCTCTATACCAGCCCCCAACCCTAACCGCCAACCAAACCCCTAACACAACACCTAAAAATATCCCTTAACCTAATCCCTGTCCCAATATCTAACCCAACCCCTAAAAAACATGTAACCCAGCCCCCAACCCAGCCCCCAACCAAGCCCCCAAATAAACCCCAAAGGCAACACTTAACCCAATCCCTACCAAAAACACTAACCCAGCCCCAAACCTAACCCCTAACCCAACCCCTAACCAACCACCAACCCAACCCATAAACCAAACAGTAACCAAATAAACCCAACCCCTAACATAACTACTACCCCAAGCCCTAATCCAACCCCTAACCCAACCTCTATACCAGCCCCCAACCCTACCCACCAACCCAACCTCTACACCAGCCCCCAACCCTACCCACCAGCCCTACCCCTCAATAAACACCAAACTCAACCCTTAAACATACCCCTAACCAAAACCTAAACCAACATCTAACGCAATCCCTACCCCAAATCATAACATAACCCCTAACCCAACCCCTAATCGAAACCCTAACCCAGACCCTAATCCAACCCCAAACCTAACCCCTAACATATCTGCTATCTCAAACCCTAAATAAACCCCAAAGGCAGCCCCTAACAAAAAATAAAAAGTGCACCACACACCCAACCCCTAACAAAACATCTACCCCAAGCCATAACCCAACCCCTATCCCAAAACATAAACCAACCTCTAACCCAATCCCTACCCCAAACCATAACATAACCTCTAACCCAACCCCTAATTCAACCCCTAACCCAGACCCTAATCCAACCCCTAACCCAGTCCCTACCCCAAACCATAACATAACCTCTAACCCAACCCCTAATTCAACCCCTAACCCAGACCCTAATCCAACCCCTAACCCAATCCCTAACATAACCGCTAGCCCAATTCCTAAATAAACCCCAAACCTAACCCTTAACCCAACCCCTATCCCAAACCCTAACCCAACCCCTAAACCAGCCCCCAACTCAACCCCCAAACAAATCCCTAACCCAAACCCTAACAGAACCCCTAACCCAAACCCCAAACAAACCCCAAACCAACCCCTAACACAACCCCTCACTTGCATTAAGGGGTGTAGCTGATTAACCGTTATGGGTCTGGTACATGGGTCTGGTCCTGTTCAGGGTACTGAAGTATCACGACCACGGATTCACCAACAATGTAACTCACCCTCACTCTAGTTGCATTCAATGGGAACTATCACAGCTAGGAACAATGCAATTAAATGAAATTTATTTCAGGAACAGGTACACAAGTTCTCTGGATTGCTGGTGATAAATGCTGTCTGCAAAAGCAAGCTAGCATGCATGAAATACACAGGTGCACAGCCTGGAAATTAATGCATTAAAAGGCACAAAGAATCTACAGAGATTTCTAAGTTCCCATGGAGACACCCAGTATAACCAAGTGTTCACATCTCACCCAAAGGCGTCCCAGTGAGGGGGGAAGAGAGGCTCAGCCTGTCGACTGATCCCGGAAGTCAGGAGGTTCTCGTGGTGATATATTCCCTCGTGATAGTATCTCCCCTGATGATGGTATCTTCCCTAACATCCCCTCTCTCTTAAGTCAATTTATATCATTTTCTATCTTTTAGGTGAAGCTTGAGTGACTCTAGTCAAGCATATCTTAGTTATGATTGGTGAAAAGTTTTATCATTTTTGTTTAAATGTATAGGTTTCGAGAAATTCAGAGCATGTGCTCAGTGAGGGGTGGTCTCACCTTGGAAACGTGTAGCTTTTGGGATGGAGGTGTGTTTTGGTATTATAATGATACTATAGTGAGCAAAAGATTACTAGAGTACAGCATTTTGTCAAAAAAATGACAGGTCGTTGGCCCAGGGTAGCAAAAGTGCAGTTTATCGGTCTCAGTGTGCACAAGAACAAATGAGTCCCCACCTGGTCACAGAGCCAAGCCACAGTGTCTCCACTCCACTCTGTGCTCCATACTGTTCCTTAGAGTTACCACACCAGGTTCCCCTAGTGCGGTAACATCTAAGATTGGAAGCCTATGGAATGCTCAAGTAATGCAGCTATGCCCTACCCTGAAAGCTTCTTCAATGCTGTACATTTTCTTTAAAATGTGAACATTAGTTTAATTTTCCTAGTTACCGTTGGCAATTACTCCACACTCACCCAACTCCTGACATAACGCAGCCTAACCCAACCCCTAAATAAACTCCAAAAGCAACATTAAAACAACCCCTATTCCAAACCCTAACCCAAACCGTAAATGAGCCCCCAACCCAAGCCCCAACCAAACCCCTAAGCCAAACCCTAACACAACCCCTAAACCAACCACTAACCTAACCTGTAATGAACTGCCAATCCAAACAATAAATGAACCAGTAACCAAAAACAAAAGTGCACCACAAAACCAACCTTAACATAACCGCTACCCCAAGCCCTAATATAACATCTAACCCAACCCCCTAAGCCAAACCCTAACCCAACCCTAAACCCAACCTCTATACCAGCCCCCAACCCCTGGACCCTCAATCCCAGAACCTCAACCCCAAGCCCCTCCCTGGAGGTGATCCTGAGTTCCGGACCCAAGCCCCGACCCCGAGCCCTGACCCCAGAGCTGACACCGAACCCCGACCCTGGAGTTGATCCCAGACACTTGACGCCAAACCCTCAACACCAAGCCCCTACCTGGAGGTGACCCCGGGGCCCCCAGCCCAGAGTTAAACCAGAGCTCCAGACCTGAGCCCCCAACACCAGAGCTGACCCTGAGCCCCAACCCCGACCCCAGAGTTAACCCCAAGCCCCTGACCCTGGAGTTGAACCCAAGCCCCCGACCCCAGAGCTGACCCCGACGCCTGGAGCTGACCCCAAGCCCCAAACCTGGACCCTCAACCTTGGACCCTTGACTCTGGAGCCCACAACCTGGAGCTGACCCCGAGCCCCCAAACCCCAGAACGGACTCCAGATGTGGAGAAAACCCCCAGACACAACTCCAAGCCCCAGCCCTGGACCCTTGACCACTGACCCTTGACCCCAAACCCAGAGCTGACTCAGAGCCCCAGACCCAGAGGTGACCTCGAGCTCCGGACCCCAGCTCTGACCCCGAGCCCTGACCCCGGAGCTGACCCCGAGCCCCTGAACCCAGAGCTAACCCCAAGCCCCAACCCCGAGCCCCAACCCCAGACCCTCAATCCCAGAGCCACTAATCCAGGCCCAACTCTGAGCCCTGAACCCAGACCCGACCCTGAGCCCCAACCCCAAGCCCCAGTCCTGTAACCTCAACCCCAGACCATCGACCCTGAACCCCAGACCTGGAGGTGACCCTGAGCCCTGGACCCAAGCCCCCAACCCTGAGCGCCCAACCCCCAGCCCCTGGAGTCTGCATCCTGGATCTAATGGTGAGCCCCGGATCTGAGCCTCGATCTGACCTTAAGCCCTGACCCCAAGTCCCTGACCCCTGAGATGACCCCGACCCTGGAGTTGACCCTGACTCCAAGCACCAACCCCAAGCCCCTGCCCGGAGCCCAAATCCCGAGACCCATCCCTGGAGCCTCGACCCCAGAGCCCCCACACTGGAGCTGACCCTGATGCCCAGAACAGACCCCGGACCCAGAGCTAACCCCAAGCCCCAACCCTGAGCCCCAGCCCCAGACCCTTGACCACCGAACCTTGACCCCTTACCCTCAACCCTGAGCCCCAGCTCCAGACCCTCGACCCCGAACCTGGAGTTGACCCAGAGGTGACCCCGAGTCCTGGACCCAAGCCCGAGCCTGACCCTGAATCCTAGACCCAGATGCGAGCCCAAGCCATGGACCTTGTCCCAACTCCAAGCCCCGGACCCTGGCCCAAGCCCCTGACCTGGACCAGGACCTGAGCCCCAGACACCAAGCCCTGGCCCCGAGCCCCCGGCCCCAAGCCCTGGGGTCCGGCCCCAGACCCAACCCGAATTCCCATACCTGGAACAGGACCTGACCCTGAGCCACAGACCCAGACTGGGGCCCGGACACTGAGCCCCAGACCCAGACCTGGACCCAACCCTGAGACCTGTACCCGGAACAGGACCTGACCCTGAGCCCTGGACCCAGACCGGGACCTGGACACCAAGCCCTGAATGCAGACCCAGACCCAACCCCGAGCCCCGTACCTGGAATGGGACTCAACCCCAAGCCCTGGAACCAGACCCGAGCCCTGGACTGGGACCCTTACCCAAGCCCCAGACATGGACCCGACCCCGAGTCCAAGTCCCGGACCTGGACTTGACCCCGGGATCCAGACCCAACTATGAAACCTCAGACACAGAGCTGACCCCAAACCCCAGACCAGGAGCTGATGCCAAGCTCTCAACCCTGGAGTTGACCCTGAGCCCCAAACCCCTGGAACGGACCTTGGACCCAGAACTGAGCCCCCTGAGCCCCCTGACCCCAAGCCCTCCAACCCTGAGACCCCTGTACCCCGAGCCCCCCCGTACCCCGAGCCCCCCAACCCCACCCAGGAGCTTACCCTGAGCCACTGAGCTGAGCCCCGGCCCACGGAGCTGACCCCGACTCCAAGCCCCAACCCTTGACACCGGAACCCCCACCCCAGAGCTGACCCTGAGCCCCAACCCTGGAGTTGACCCCAAGCCCCAGCCCCAAGCCCCGACCCCAGAGTGAGCCCCATCCCCAGAGCTAAGCCCACAACTAACTCCGAACCTGAACTACAGAACCAACTTCCTAGCCCTGAACCCAGACCTAGCCCTGGACCCTCAATCAGGGACCCAATTGTTTGCTGGGATTCTTGGTAATAAGAGGCATGGAGTGAATAAAATATTTTTCCTGTTTTTTTCTTTATTGAAGTAGACTGTTAACTATTATCCAATATCACACGCTTAAAAAAAGCAAAGCAAAACAAAAAAAAAGCACAAAAAATGCCATACATGCATATGCCAATCCCTCTGAAAAGAAGCAAACAAAACAGTGCTCTCCATGGTACTAGAAACTGGAGTTTCTTATTTCAGTTTACCTGCCAACAATGTCTAGTATTTTTGCATACTCTTCACTTGGAAGTTTTAAAGCTTACCTCCATGTACTTACATTGTAAAAGAGATCTTCAACCTACAGAGAAGAAGATCACAATTAAAAAACATTTTAAAAGTCTCCTCTCACTATATAATTAAGATAATTTTAGAATATATACTACAAAATTTTCTGAGAACATTTTAGTTTCTGAAGGATCAGTGTTTGATTTTTTTCCTTAGGTTTCCTTAGGTTTACCTAACAAACTTAAACTCTAGAGAAATACATGGCTTTAAATATTTTGGTACGTCTTTGTTTTGTTTTGTTTTGTTTTTTGAGAAAACTCCACCACCTCTACAAGTACTCACTTTTCAGTGAAAATTATATTCCTTCCATTGCAAATAACAATGAATTCCCTGATTAGATTGTTATAATGAACCACAAATAAACTTTAAAACAGCTGTTGCAATCAGGGCTATTAATGCTATTAAAATAGCAGCTAAGTTGTTATTAATTGAAACAATATGCAAGTTATTTTTCTTTTCTATAGTGAGAAAGGAAACTTTACTCTTCATGTTATTCTGTATAAGCACGCAAATGTAAATCTATGGCTGATTCACACGCAAAGCCTGGAGGGTGCATATTCCCACTACAAGGCAAGCACACACATGCAGACTCTTTGGCCAGGCTGGCTTCCACTTCCCACCCTTAACCTTGCAACACACATGCTCCTTCTCATTTTGAGTTCCCTGCTTTTCTTTATTGTAGCCTTCTGTCTCATCCTGATCACATATTAACATCTGCAGTCACATCATCTCACCACAAGACCAACTGAAGACCTGCCTATACCACTCCTCAACTTTCCACTCATGTTATATAATACATCCCACTTCTTCTCTTGCAACGCAACACATACCAATAGGTGGTGCAAATATAAAGACCAGGGAACAGCAGGATAACATACAAAAAAAACCTTACCATGATCTGTGTCCCTTGGTACAGGGTTTTGGAGGGGCTATAATTTTTCCATCACTGTAAGAAGCTCTAGGCAGAAAATAAAAATAAGTTGTCAGACAGTTGCCAGGAATGGGGGGAAGAAGACAGAAACCCCACCATCACCACACTTCTCCCAGCAAAGAACTTGGGTTGCTGCAAATTGGCTGCAGCTTCTCCCTTTCTGCTGGCAGAAAACTGACTGTATTGACCTTAGGGCCCATCAGGGCCGCAGGAGAGTGGGAGTAACAGCAGAGAACATGTAGTAGATAACAGAATACGTATTTTGAAATTGTACTACTCAGACTGGTCCTGTAATTGTAGGATTATTATATTGTAATAGTAGGATTATTGTAGCTTTCTTTAATAATTAGACATGCATTTATAATAATTCTTCCACTAGACTTCACACTTCAGTTATACTAATAATAAATTATTGACTTTATACATAAGATGTGTTTCCTTTTGGGCCAATAACAGGATTTTGACCATGAAAGATTTCTGAATCATTTAGTTCTTTCTGAAATTCCGCATCTGCACGACTTCCTAAGGACATACTTTTGACCTTTGACCTTTTACATATCCTACATAACTAATAAGAGAAAGACCATCATCACACAGTTTTTTGAAAAAAAATCAAGATGTAAACCTTTTTCTTTAAAACAGTTGAGATGCTAATGAGCTTATTTTTGCTTATGTTTAGAGCTCAGGTCTTCAGAAGGATATTCAAAACCCTTTTTGGATAGGACCAGGAAACACAAAAAGTTTCTGTGTTCAGAGACTTATGAAATTTGCAAGACATGCTGACTGTGTACATACATCATTTTATCCTGAAATGTGAAAGATAAAAGTTAACCCTACACTGGCTGCTGAAGTGGAACTCCTTTTAAGATTTCCCCCATGCACTTTTAAATTATACTGTTTAGGTAAAGCCTACCTTTACAGTCTGCAATAAAAATCATTCAAACTAGGTTTTCTCATATTCTGGGCCCTGTTTGTAACTGTCCTAGGAACAAAGTATTCATTCAGTATCCCAATTCCCACCAATAAGAGCACTGAAAAGAAAATGAAACACATCGGTTTGTTATTGTCTACAGCAGAAGTTACTTGGATCATAACAAGCATACCTGTATACACACTTTGCATCAGCTGTTTTAATTGTTACTGTAACATGGGCAACATGACTGATGCTAGCCAATGACTAGAGAAAGAAAAAGCATCTTTGTAAACCTTGCTTAACACGTCACTGATAGCTGAAGGAGCATACATGCTTCAAAGAGCACCACAAAATTCTCATATACCACCTGCAAATAATTAATAAAAGCCCCCGTAAAAAAGTCACTGGGGTCAGTAAAGCTTTAATGACTTTCAGTACCTATAAAACCAATCTTTATCCAGGACCTTCTTTTGGCTTTAAGTACTGTATTTAGCAAAATGTCTGTCATCAATGATTTCCCAGCTAGTCAAATCTTCCATTGCCTTTCACCTATATGCTCCTGAAGCAAAAATTGAGAAGACAGGTCTTGTTTTACTTAAATAACTTCTTACTCCAGAAAGCAAAAAGAATATTGTAGTGGGTTTACATAACAAGGTTTTGGTAGCAGGGGGCCACAGGGAAGGCTTCTGTGAGAAGAATCCAGAAACTGTCCCGTGTTAGGTGAGGGCCGCGCTGCTGAACAGAGCCAAGCCAATAAGCGATGCTGTTTGTGCCTCTGTGAGAACCTATTTAAGAAAGGGAAAAAAAAAACACAAAAAACAAAGCAAACAAACAAAAACAAACAAACAAACAAAAAACACTGCCACACAGCAGTTGGGAGAGTGAGAGGACTGAGAATCAGCCTTGCAGGAGCCAAGGTCAGTGAAGAAGGAGGGGCAGAGGTGCTCCAGGTGCCAGAGCAGAAGTCCCCTGCAGCCTGTGGTGAGGACCATGGTGAAGCAGGATGTCCCCCTGCAGCCCATGGAGTACCATGGTGGAGCAGGGTTCCACACTGCAGCCCACGGAGGAGACCACAGTGGAGCAGGTGGACCTGCACTGATGGAGGCTGTGGCCTGTGGAGGACCCCTGCTGGGGGAGATTCTGGGCTGGACCTGTAGCCCATGGAGAGGAGCCCATGCAGGAGCAGGTGACCTGGCAGGAGCTGCTGCCCGTGGGGGACCCAGGTTGGAGCAGTTTTGCTCCTGAGGGATGGACCCTGTGTTATGGACTCATATCTGTAGCAGTTCCTGAAGAGCTGCTGCCTGTGGGAAGCCCACACCAGATCAGTTCGGCAAAGACTGCATCCTGTGGGAGAGATCCCACGGCACAGGGGAAGAGAGTGACCAAGAAGGAGTGGTGGAGACGAAGTGCTACAGACTGACCATAACCTCCATTCCCCCGTTCCCCTTCGCCGCTTGCGGGGGAAGAGGTGGAAGAGGGTGGATGGGCGGAAGGCATTTTTGGTTTCTTTCCTTTGTTTCTCACTTCTCTAGCTTGTTAGTAATAGGCAGTAAATCTTACTATCTCCCTATGCTGAGTCTGTTTTACCTGTCACAATAATTACCGTGTGATCTCCCTGTCCTTATCTCAACCGTTGAGCCCTTGGTATTTTCTCCCCCTTTCCTCTTTGAGGAAGAGGAGTGAGAGAGTAGCCATGGTAGAACTTGGTGGCCCACCTAAGTAAAACCACCACAAACAATCACTAGGAATCCATCTATTCTTAAAAGACAAAGAAATATATTTTGAACTACATTCACAAGGCAGACTCTCAGAAATCAGAACCTTCTGCACAGAGTTTTGAGAATGAGCAATTATGTAAACTCTGCACTACAGAAGGACAACAATAAACAATGAATAATTTCAAAACCTTGCTGAAGAGCTTACCTCACCCCTGAAACCATAAGTAGAAATACTAGACAAGTCTTCAAATTATTGTAGTTTACTCATAGTAAATCTCTCACATACAATGTTGAGATCTTCTATGTAACAGAGATAAGAAAATAATAATAGCTACTTTCTGTTTCCACTCTTTTCAAGATCAGAAACATTTATAAATCGACATAAGCATCAGCACAGAGCTATTGATACTCACTCTGATACCACAGCTGTTATCTTGGACCTGGATGACCTTCATACAGTCTTCTTTAACTACTACCTGGATACTTGTAGATTTAGCATCCAAGCTGTGGAAAGCAAGAAAACATAGAACAGAACAGCTATTCTACAGAATAAATAATTATACGAAAGTGGAATTTTAAATTGTTCTTATATAACTGATAAATGTTTCTACTCTAGTTTTTGGTCACATTGGAACTTCTGTTTCAAACAATTATTTACCACCTTCTTCCTTTTTCTTCTAGCAGCGATGTAAATGATTCTAACTCACTATTCACAATTCAGACACGCTTTCAGAAAGTCTGGAGAGCAAGGAGGGTGCCCAGGCCCAGAACAACCCCTTCTCCCCCCCCACTCCCAGGGTACACTGCACTCAGCTGCTGCCCTCCACAGGCCTGGCTCACTCTGCTCACTACAGCACCCAGGCTGCAGCTCAAACCCAGATGGGCCTCACCTTCAGAGTGACCGCACGGTGCCCTCGCACCCCAACCCCACAGCTCACCTCACCAGTTGGCCCCCCATTGGCCCCCCATCCATCAAGGGGCTGGTGATGCGTATTTAGTGCTGTGGACACAGTGTCAAGGTTGCTTGCTAAACCCACCAAATATGCCAATCAACATAGCACAACTGAAGCACTAGAACAACTCATCAATACAGACCTCCTCACCAAATACGTGACAAAGGAACACACTTCAGTGGACACAATGTCCTAGATAGGGCTCAATGGCTAGGTAGAGATTGGATTTTCCAATTTGCCTACCATCCCCAAGCTGATGGCTTGATGGAAAGAATGAACAGGATGCTGAAGCAACAATTAAAAAAAATAACCAGCACTAAAACTTTATAACATTTGAGTTTTCATCTTACTAAATCTTTTTATTTATTTATTTATTTATTTTTATTATTTCTCTATTTTTAAATGACCAGAATGTTCATAATCAGACATGCAATGACTGTATCACAACACCTACAGTACAAAACACGGTGAGGACTGAAATTCTTTCAGATGGTGTCTCTCTGAAAATACTAACCACAGGGAAAATGGAACTGTTTACACCAAAAGATTGAATGGTGGGATTGCAACCTATTAATCTAGATGTGAAAATTCATATAACAACCCCTGAGAATGCATTATGGCTCTGTACTCCACCTTCTCCCCTTATTCTATGTCCTCTGTTCAAAGAGGAATTCAACAAGTGTTTGGACAATGCTCTCAGAGACAGGGCTTGATATTGGAGTGGTCCTGGATGGAGCCAGGAGCTGGACTCAATGATCCTTGTCGGTCTGTTCCAACTCAGGAGATTCTGTGATTCTATGATGTGTTGTTGAGCTATTACAGATTCTGCCAGAAAGCAACTTTATCTATAGAGTAGACAGGGAGAGTATAGCACTAATTAATAGTAGCAATGATTAGAAGTAGTAGAATGGTACTAAGTGGCAGTAAAAACCAGTTTACATGACAATCCAGTGAAGCTTCAACCTGTTTAAGAAAGAAACAGCAAACAAAATAAAAAGCAACACAAATACTAGAAAGACAAGAGCACATGCAGCATGGGAAGCATCTCAGATGAAAGAAGCTCCATTTTGGGTAAAAATCAGGTCTATTTTGTACCACTGAGACATAAGAGGGCATAGGACAGCACCACTTCAGGTAACAAAGATATGTATGCTTCTGGGACACCCAGTAGCTGAGGATGTTCCTGATATACTTTAAACACAATATATAAAGAGATATTGAGGGGAGCAGGTGCCTGATGGAGCACAACTGTCATGCCAATTCCCTAAGTACTGCCATCAGAGTGTGTTCGTCAGAGATGCTCAAGGCCAGGCTGGATGGGACTTTGGCCAACCTGATCTAATGGGTGGCATCCCTGCCTATGGCAGGGGGTCTGGCATTAGATCATCTTTAAGGTCCCTACTAACCCAAGCCATTCTTGGAGGCATGTAGCTAGCATTTTTGGAGGCCTGTAGCTAGCAGTGTCACCCAGGGCTCAGTACTGGGTCCAGGCTTTTTCAACTTATTCCTCAACGACCTGGATGATGGAACGGAGTGCACCCTCAGCAAGTTTGCTGAGGACTCAAAGCTTGGAGGAGTGGTTGATACCCCAGAGGGCTGTGCTGCCATTCAGAGGGACCTCAACAGGCTGGAGGGTTGGCCCGAGAGGAACCTCATGAAGTTCAACAAGGGCAAGTGCAGGGTCTGGCACCTCGGAAGGAATAACCCCAAGCGCCACCACAGGCTAGGGGCTGACGTGCTGGATAGCAGCTCTGCAGAGAGGTACCTAGGAGTCCTGGTGGACAGCAGGCTGCCCATGAGTCAGCAACGTGCCCTTGTGGCCAAGAAGGCCAATGGTATCCTGGGCTGCATTCGGAAGAGCGTTGCCAGCAGGTCAAGGGAGGTGATCTTCCCCCTCTACTCAGCCCTGGTGAGGGACATAGAACTACTGAAGCGAGTTCAGAGGAGGGCTACAAAGATGATGAGAGGACTAGAGCACCTGTTGTACAAGGACAGGCTGAGAGAACTAGGCCCATTTAGCCTGGAAAAGAGAAGACTGAGGGGAGACCTCATTAATGCGTACAAATATCTGAGGAGAGGGTGTCAAGAGGGAGGAGCCGGTCTCTTTTCAGTTGTGTCCAGCAACAGGACAAGAGGCAATGGGCACAAACTGAAGCATAGGAGGTTCTGGCTGAATATGAGAGGGCACTTCTTTACTGTGAGGGTGGCAGAGCACTGGCACAGGTTGCCTAGAGAGGTCGTGGAGTCTCCTTCTCTGGAGATATTCAAAACCCTCCTGGATGCCATCCTGCACAATGTGCTCTAGGTGATCCTGCTTGGCAGGGGAGTTGGACTAGATGATCGTCAGAGGTCCCTTCCAACCTCAGCCATTCTGTGATTCTGTGGTTCTGTGATGATTCTGTGATGACACCACCACTTCAGGTAACCAAGAGATGCTGTTCGTTTCTACCATCCTCCTGTGAGGACTGAGGTGATGAGGACCGGAGGCGCTTGATACCCATTTGATATCAGAGCAGTGTCCTGTAGAAGACAATCACCTCCATACCAGGACAGAGGTGGGCACAATGAGCCAGCCACGCCAGGAGATGCCAGCAGAGGCACCCAGATAAGAGACCTGCACCATCTGCTTGAGCCTGCTGGCTGACGCAGCTTGTATGGACCCCTGCAGGTACTCCTCCTGCATGGAGTGCATCCACCAATGGGCCACCCACAAAGCCACCTGCCCACTCTGCTGCCGGCCCATCATTGCTATTGTGAGGCTGGTGCCACCCGCCCAGCACGACACCTTGGCCTGCCAGCCCCAGGGAAGGTTCCAGTGCAACACAGAGCCAGGGCGGTGGCAGCAGCAGTGGTGGTGGAGCCCCTCCAGCTACTGGTCCTGCAGCATTTTGCTCAGGCACAAGGAGCGCAGCCCCTCCACGCCATGACAGCTTGTCCTCAGCTTCTCATGGCACTGGGAGCAGGATGGGCACAGACAGCCCAGGTCCCCACTGAACGCCAATGCCAGGGACACGTCGTCGTGGCTGTGCAGGGTGCAGCAGAAGGAGCCGGGGGCTGGCAACCATGCAGGCCGCCAGGCCAGTGACCCTCTCTGAGTGGGTGGCCAGGCCTCGCCTGGGGCCGGGCTGTTGGCAGCAGCCACAATTATTGTTTCAATAAATTATTGTATTATTTTTCAAAGCCTCTGCCTGCAGTCATTGGTGTGGTGTCATGTGGAGGGTGCTGAATGCAGCCCACTCACACCCCACAAATTGGTTTGGGGATGTTCGCTGAAGCTTGGAGAGGACAGGAGGATGGGGAATGGCTGCGGGGAGTGGGTGCCCAAGGGAGACTTGGGGATTGGAAGTCATTTTGGGAGTGGAAAATCATCATGGGAATGGGAAACTGGATGAGGGGAGCAGCCATAAAGGTGACCATGCTGTCACAGGAAAAAGGCTGACAGAAAAAGTCTCCTAAACCTGGGACAGAAGCAGATGCCTGCTGGCCTGAGAAGTGCCAGCCTGGGAGCCGTACCACAGGGTGCAGTCTTTCCTACCATTCTTCTTTTCAGTCCCTCCTGCACATGCTTTACTTTCTTTGGTGGTTCTTGGGTGTCCTTGTTGCTCTTCCCTGATGAAGTACCCTAATCAATTTTATCCATATATGGTCACATATAACCACAGACAACTTAAGGGTATGTTCTCTTGCCTACTTTCCTTTGTTTCTTCTGGAAGTAGCATTTGTCCTTGATCAAAGGAGGCCTAAATTACATGTTGAACATATTTTTTGCTTGTACTACATAAATAATTCTTGATGTAAGGTATGCTCAATTAAACACAGACAATACCTCTTATCTTCCAAAGGTAAGTTGTTCCACTATACTTTCACAGAAATGCCACCAGTGTGCACAGAAGTGCCAGACTTGGCCAGCAGTAGGTCCTTTTCGGCACCATCTGGAACTGGCCCTTGGTCAGTAAGGTCTTTTCCTACCAGATGATTCTATGTTTCTGCGATGAGCAGGACAAGTAGCAAAAGGTTAATGGGCACAGTGTGCTCACTCTGTGAGCCCCTGTGTGAGACAGGGAACAAGATAAAGGATGATGATTCCTAGGTCTTAGCTACCACAATTGTATATTCCCAAAAATAAGGGAACAAAAGACTCTATGCATAGATAATGGAACCAGCAAGAATTGGCTTGACTGCTGAAACTGTCAAAGATAGGAAAGGCCAGACGATAAGCAGTGAGGAAGACTTCTGGCCTTCAACAAAAGACCACAAGAGTATGCCAGACAACTGACCACACAAGGATTCCAGTACGCATACAAATAGGGACAGAACCTACGTTAATGATTCTTCAGAGACCTGATGAACACACAAGAGACTTACGGGAAATGAAATGAATATGTATTTGTCCCACTAATATAAGCACACTGCCAGTAACCGTTGGTGCGCAAGTTAGGTGGAGCTTGCGTCTGGCGTGTGTGTGCAGCGCTGAATAAACATACCTGCTTTCTAACTATTCCGAGGTTATAGAGTCTGTTTTCCACAAGTCATGTGCACCTGTTAGTGTTTGCAAAGACACATAATCCACAAAGTGATTATATGAAGGTGCTTTTATTAGGCACCAGATGTCAGGGGCATGTCTGCCCAGATCTAACTTCCCCGATTTGTTCGCTCGTGTTCTCTTTTATCCCCTAAAATATTACATATGCATTAAGTTTTGCAACACATCTGCATATTCATTTCCTTGCTCCGCCCTGCCCCGCTTCATATGCTGATTATCTTACCAGTCCTTCTGCGCTTGCGTAGTACTCTCTGGTGGTTGTCAGGATGAAGTAAGATGTCTTCATCAGAGTTGAACTTTTCACCTTGTCTTCTTGTGCATGTTTTCTGCGCCCTTGGTCTCAGTCCAAACCGTAAGGTTGGTTTGATTTGGTTCCCGGGGTCCGAGAGGCCCCTGTTATCTAGGCACCTTGCAAGTGTGGCATTCTTTTACTCCTCCTCCTTACTCCTCATCATAAATCTGTGCATTCTCTCACGCTATCTTTGCAAGTACATTTTGTGTTTTCCAAGCGCAGCACAAGCACAGTACGTTGCAAATGTAACACTTATTAAGCAATATTCGTTGGATAAATGTATATTTCATCTTCTATTACCAACATTTCCCCCCTTTGAAAGTATTTCACTCCTTCAAGGAGGGCAAATGCTTTCACTAACTAATTAAAATGCATAGATCAAGCATAGATCAATAACATAATCAAGAAAATTTCAAAGATAAGGATTGTCACAACATTCTGTAAGTTCACGACTTCTGCTTCATGCTGCATTCGCTCTTCTGGTTGGGTTCGCTTGATCTGGAACAGATCTTGTCTATTCAGTTTTCATTCCATTTCACCTCCTGGCTTCCTTAGATTCTCTCTGAAATCCAAAGTTGTCATATGCCAGTGGAGGGTGTTGCGGATGTGGCTCCATATACCGAGAAATGGTCTGCATCACTTTCCGGTTCCAAGTTGTTTTCTTTAAAATCATACTCTTCAGCATTACAAATGTTAACCAAATTAATACCCCTACAATTACCAATATAATTACTGTCTCCAGTAAGGATTTAACCCAATTACTAATATTCCATCCACTAAAAAATTTATCCAGCCACCCTGTTGTCATATCTTTCTCTTCCTGTTCTGCATCTTGTTCCACTCGAGCCAGCTGCTCTATGTCATGTTCTACATCAATAGTCACATTTGGAATGTGGATGCAGCAATGATCAATACGATCTTTTAGAAATCCACACACTGCATGTTCCTTTAATAACAGTGTATCTAATGCCAATCAATTTTGTAGAACCATTTTAATTGTAGCTTGTAGTTGGATATTAAAATCTCTAAAGCCTTCTCTCGTGGCTCTCATGAGCCTATTTACTGTCCTGTAAGTTTACAAATCATTTCCCTATTTCAATAAGTAGCTACCTGTGCGAACAGAGACTCTAATGCCCATCCGAATTTTACTCCATCCGAGCGTTCATGCGATATATCTTCATCTGCCCCTTCTTCTAAACTTCTTTTTGCTCTACTAATTTGTAGGGTTTCCAATTTTCCTTTAAAAGGAGATTTTTTCCATATTGGACACAGTGTGGGGAGTCCTAAAGTTATTTCTTTTACTTCCCCATTTATCGGCAGGTGTATAGTCCAAGTTCCATCACTGGCTGCCCATACAAATTGTCCTGGACTTTGTACTGTAGTATAGCTGCAATCTACTGTGATTTGACTTGCCTGGTTACTTCTTTCCGAATTATACTTAATTCCTCAGCAAGCATATCCTGCCCTAAGGGCTATCAATACTGGGGGTAAGTGCTTAATATCTTCATTATTACTGTCACAAGTATATCTCTTCTCACAGTTCCACCAAACTACCTTTGTTGATTCTTGTTTACCACTACTGTCAACCTGGCTTACTGTATAAAATTGATCAGTTCCATTCTGCTTTCCCTGCCATTTAATACACCATGATGTATTCCCTCCATACTGGAATTTCTGCAGTAAACTTACTGTCCAAGCACTATCCCATCCCTTTGTTCCTTTTGGCACACTTTCATTTTGGCATTCCCAAGTAATTTTTTCTCTAGGTCTTTCTATGATGTGGGGTTCATCGTATACACACCATCCCACACCCTTAAATCTGCCTATCGTTATGAATTGGTAGTTCTTCCTCTTTTCACAGTCATCCCGGATGACCGCCCACAGCTTTTTCCTATAGTAACTTTTATTTTAATTTTATTTCCTTCTACTTGGGGTAGTGGGGAGGTTATTATACCCCAGTCAAGCAGGTCCCCTGCTGCTTTTGGAATGGGCATACAAGCAATAGTTCTATCAGTTCCTTTCATTATGGCAAATCTTTAATTAATCCTACCAATAAATTCTCTGCTGGCTGCCTGTGTGGGATCTGTACCACTTGTGTTGATGGTACTTGGTCCTCCCTTTTTCCTCTAGATCCTTTTTGTTGGGCTACCAATATTCCTTTATCCAGTTTTGGATATACCAGTATTTCTCTTATCCCATAATCTGTGCTATTTTCATGGATTACTATGCACCGGTAGTTTCCTTCATCGACATTGGTTACATTGAACAGAGTTAGGGTAGTAGTTCCTCTCAGTTGATGGCCCAGTTCTAGGGTATTACCTACATATGCCTTTCCTTTCCATCCACCTTTCAATCCTGTATTGTCCCTGGTTGTGTTTACGGATATTTCCTGGCTCTGTCCGGAATCATTTATTTTCTCCCAGACCACCTGTAGAGAGCTAATTGTTATTGGTTTATCGTTTTGCATTCCACATTCCAAAGTAACATTTTCTCCCTTGAATATTTCCTCTTTCTTATACCTTTCTGGTATTTCTAGGAACCCAATTACAAGGTATTTACACAAAACAATTACAGAATCACAGAATCACAGAATAGTCTAGGTTGGAAGAGACCTCCAAGATCACCGAGTCGGTGCACTCGATTCCTTCAACCAGATCATCGATAAAGATGTTAAAGAGGACTGGACCCAGTACTGAGGCATGGGGGACTCCACTAGTGACCGGCCTCCAACTGGATTTGACTCCGTTCACAACTCTCTGGGCCCAGCCATCCAGCCAGCTCTTAACCCAACGAAGCGTGTGCCAGTCCAAGCCATGAGCAGCCAGTTGCCTGAGGAGAATGCTGTGGGGAATGGTGTCAAAAGCCTTACTGAAGTCAAGGTAGACCACATCCACAGCCTTTCCCTCATCCACTAAGCAAGTCACTTTGTCATAGAAGGAGATGAGGTTCGTCAAGCAGGACCTGCCCTTCATAAACCCATACTGACTGGGCCTGATCGCCTGCTTGCCCTGCAACTGCTGCATGATGACGCTCCAGATAGTCTGCTCCATGACCTTCCCTGGCACTGAGGTCAAACTAACGGGCCTATAGTTCCCTGGGTCTACCTTCTGGCCCTTCTTGTAGATGGGCGTCACGTTTGCTAGCTGCCAGTCAAGTGGGACCTCCCCTGATAGCCAGGACTGACGATAAATGATGGAAAGCGGCTTGGCCAGCTCTTCTGCTAGTTCTCTCAATACCCTCGGGTGGATCCCATCCGGCCCCATCGACTTGTGTACATCCAAATGCTGTAGCAGGTTGCCAACCATTTCCTCGTGGACTGTGGGAGCCACATTCTACTCCTCATCCCCTTCCACCAGCTCAGGGTACTGGGCGTCCAGAGAACAACTGGTTTTGCTGCTATAGACTGAGACAAAGAAGGCGTTAAGCACCTCAGCTTTTTCCTCATCTCTGGTAACTACGTTTCGCCCCACATCCAGTAAAGGGTGAAGATTCTCCTTAGTCCTCCTTTTTGTACTGATATATTTATAAAAACATTTTTTGTTGTCTTTAACAGCAGTAGCCAGATTGAGCTCCAGATGAGCTTTGGCCTTTCTAATTTTATCCCTGCACTGCCTCACAACATCCTTATAGTCCCCCTGAGTGGCCCCGTCTTTTCCAAAGATTATAAACCCTCTTTTTTCTCCTAAGCTCAAGCCGCAACTCTCTGTTCAGCCTGGTCGGTCTTCTTCCGCGCCAGCTCATCTTTGGGCACGTGGGGACAGACCTCTCCTGAGCCATTAAGATTTTTTTCTTGAAGAGCACCCAGCCTTCCTGGGCTCCTCTGCCCTTCAGATCTGCCTCCCAAGGGACTCTGCCAACCAGTGTCCTGAACAGCTCAAAGTCAGCCCTCCGGAAGTCTAAGACAGCAGTTTTACTGGTCCCCTTCCTTACTTCGCCAAGTATCAAGAACTCTACCATTTCGTGGTCACTCTGCCCGAGACAGCCCCCGACCACCACATCTCCCACCAGTCCTTCTCTGTTTGTGAACAGAAAGTCTAGCGGGGCACCTCCCCTGGTAGGCTCACCAACCAGCTGCGTCAGGAAGCTATCTTCCACGCTCTCCAGAAACCTCCTAGACTGCTTCCTCTGGGCTGTGTTGTCCTTCCAGGATATGTCTGGGAAGTTAAAGTCCCCCACAAGAACAAGTGCTGACGATTTTGCAACTTCTGCCAGCTGCCTGTAGAACTCCTCATCCGTCTCCTTATCCTGGTTTGGCGGTCTATAACAGACCCCCATCAGGATGCTTGCCTTGTTGGCCTTCCCACTGATCCTAACCCACAGGGACTCAACCTTATCACTCCCAGCCTCAAGTTCGACGACATCAAAACACTCTCTAATATAGAGAGCCATTTCACCACCCCTTCTGTGCTGCCTGTCCCTTCTGAAGAGCCTATAGCCAGACATTGCAGCACTCCAGTCATGAGAGTGGTCCCACCACGTTTCCGTGATGGGAACCAAGTCATAGCCTGCCTGCTGCACAATGGCTTCCAGCTCCTCCTGCTTGTTGCCCATGCTGCGTGCATTAGTGTAGATGCACTTCAGTTGAGCCTTTGCCTTCTCCCCCAGCCTTGCCATTGTTCCCCTTGGCACACCTCCAACAAACTTTGCTTCATCCCCGGCCCCCTTCCTACCTAGTTTAAAGCCCTCTCAATGAGCCCTGCCAGCTCCTGGACTAGGATCCATTTTCCCCTTGGAGACAGCTGGGACCTGTCTGTGGCCCTCAGGCCGGGTGCCGAGTAAAGCGCCCCTGGTTGAAGAACCCAAAATTCCTGTGTTAGCACCAGCCTCTGAACCATGTGTTTATCAGGTGGGCTTTCTGTGTCCTCTCTGAACCCCTCGCTGCCATTGTATGGATGGACGAAAACACCACCTGTATTCCCGCTCCATTCACTAACCGTCCCAGCCCCCTGAAGTCACGTTTTATAGCCTTCAGGCTTCTCTCATTAATCTGTGCATTCTATCATACTACCTTTGCACGTACATTTTGTGTTTTCCAAGCACAGCACAAGCACAGTATATCGCAAATGTAACACTTATTAAGCAATATTCATTGGATAAATGTATATTTCATCTTCTATTACCAACACACTGACCTCTTTGCTTTTATTAAAGCAAATTGAAACCAAATAATCTAGGGAGATTTGGCCAGTGTATATTCATGCCAGGGCTCAGAATTGGTGTCAGGGCAACAGAAGTGGTAAAGTATTAACAAAAACTGCCTCTTGGAATCTTAATATTTTTGAAGGTTCCAGAAAAGAGAGCAAGAATGTTAAGAAATCTGAGATGACAAGTATTAGTTTCTTAGGAACACAAGAAACTTAAACTTTGCCATAGTCACTACAGAAATGTAGTTAGCTTTTCACTTGGAGACGTAGAAGCTCAAAAAAAAAAAAAAAATCTTACCAAATTCTTTCTCACTGCTGAGGTTTTCCAAGTGCTAATAAATAGTATGGACTTTATTTTATTTTTAATCTAAAATGTTTTTGTTTTGTTTTGTTTTGAAATGAAAAGATATCTCTAGTGCTGAATCTGCTAAGTTTAATCCACTATATTGTATACTATTTTTAAATCTTGTCCAGCGGCATATAGTTAGTATTCCAACTCAGGTGTAGTAAGAAGCAGTTCTTACCTTGTAATTTGATAGTGACTCATTCAATATCATCATTGCTTTATCTGCCTTAAGCAATTAAAATGGAGTATTAAGAAACAGTAAATATGGTTTAAGAAGGAAATGGAACGTGGAATTATAGCATAGGAGAAACAAGTAGGCGGAGCCAGTTCCCTCCCCGGCCGTTCAAAAGCAGCCCCTAGGGAGCACGAGCGACTAGGAGCACAGCAAACAGGATGGGCAAAAGGCATGGCACGTCAGAAGGGGGTGGTGTGGCAAACAGGGCGTGGTGCGTCAGAAGGGTGTGGGTGCGGCAGTTGTTTGTGCGGCAGTTTGCGCAGCAGTTTGCGCAGGCAGGGTGAGCAGGGAGGGCCCCTTGCTGCTCTTTTGCGTGGTCTTTCCCATCAGTACTTGTAACCTGCTTGCGAGGAACCTGGCCATGGTATCAACCAGGCAGAAAACCATAGCCTCCCCATCTCTTCTGGCCTCTCCCTCCACAGTCACCAATGTGGCTACTCAGATGTAGGGCTCGGGGAAACACACCACTGTCCAGGTCTTGGGCTGTAGGGTGTGCCGGAGTCTTCTGTCGGTATCCGACAGCAGCAGTGAGGGGTATGCCTGTGGGAGGTGTGCCCAGGTTGAAGAGCTGCTCAGCCAGGTAGCAGAGCTTTGGGAGGAAGTGAGGAGGCTCAGGAG
The DNA here is from genome assembly GCA_011074415.1 of Stictonetta naevosa. Lineage (NCBI taxonomy): Eukaryota > Metazoa > Chordata > Aves > Anseriformes > Anatidae > Stictonetta > Stictonetta naevosa. The sequence goes on from CM021698.1 coordinate 64,790,517, forward strand.
CATCACGGAGTCAGAGAGGGAAATTGACTGGTGGAAGCATACTCTACCCTCTCTGAGACAGACTCATGAGCCTGCCACAGCACAAGTGTCTCCTGCTACTCAGAAGACAAAAGTTCCCTCATCCTGCCCGGCACTAGGAGGGGACCTACCTAATGCAAGGGGGGAATGGAGGCAGGTTCCTGTTCGGCAGGTTCCTGTAGGCGAGCCCTGTCCCTGCCTACTTCATCTTCCCATCTACCCTTATATAACAGGTATGAGGGTCTAGAACACGACAGTCAGAACAAAGATGTAGACGAAAGCCCGTCCCAGGTGGAGAGGGTGCCAAAGGCAAGGCAACCTACCCCACTCATTGCTACATCTTCTGTCAAGAAAGAAAGAAGGGTTATCGTCATGGAGTCTCCCTTCTGAAAGGGACAGAGGGCCCACTATGATGACAGGACCCAACCCACGGGGAAGTTTGTTGCCTCCCTGGGGCTCGCGTGAGAGACATTGCTAAAAACGTCACTTGCCCGATATGGCCCGCCAACTACTTCCCACTGCTGGTCTTTCAGGCTGGTAATGACGAGGTAGCAACGAGAAGTCCGAGAGCGATCAAACGGGACTTTAGGGCTTTGGGGCAACTAGTTAAAGGATCAGGGGCACAGGTTTTGTTTGCCTCTGTCCTTCCGATAGGGGGGATTGATGTTGACAAGCAGACTCGTCACATTAATACGTGGCTTTGGGACTGGTGCAACTAGCAGAACTTTGGGTTTTTCGATCATGGGAAGGTCTACGTGACACCAGGCCTGCTCGCATCAGATGGGATGCGCAAAGTTGAGAGACTCTGGCTAAGGATTAAGGGACAAACAAATATAGGGGATGTCGTTGTGGGAGTCTGTTACAGACCACCTGGCCAGGACAACAATGCCAATGAATTATTCTTTGCAGAACTAAGAGATGCCTTGAGATCAACTCCCCTTGACCTTATGGGGATTTCAGCTTGCCAGACATCAACTGGGATCACCACACAGCCAACACAAGCAAGTCCAGGAGGTTCATAAAGCACCTAGATGATAACTTCTTGGTGCAGGTGCTAAGGGAGCCAACTAGGAAAGGTGCCCTCCTAGATCTGCTGCTGGAGAACAAAGAGGGTCTTGTGGGGGATGTGGTAATTGGCGGCTGTCTCAGTCATAGTGACCATGAAGTAGTTGAGTTTAGAATTTATGATGACAGAAGGAAAGCTGCCACCAAAACTGCAGCCCTGGATATGGGGAAAGCAGATTTCAGGCTGCTCAGGGAACAAGTCAGCAAGGTCCCCTGGGAAACTGCTTTTGAAGGCATTAGTGTCCATCAGTGCTGGTCAGTCTTTAAGCACTGCCTCCTAAAAGCACAGGATCAGGCAATTCCAAAATATCGATAGTCAAGCAGGCAGGGCAGAAGGCCAGCCTGGCTGACCAGGGATCTTCTACTGGAGCTTAGGCGAAACGAGAAAATGTATGGCTGCTGGAAGGAGGGTCAGGCGACGTGGAAGGAATACAGGGACACTGTTCACGTTTGTAGGGAGAAAATTCATGTGGCCAAAGCCCAACTAGAGTTGAAGCTGGCCATGTCTGTGGGAGACAATAAAAAGGTTTTTTTTAGATATGTGAACAGAAAAAGGAAGACCAAAGTAAACATAGGTCCGCTACTTGGTGGGGAAGGTCTCCTCACAGACAATGACATAGGCAAAGCAGAGATGTTTAATGCCTTCTTTGCCTCTGTCCTCAACACTGATGATGGGCTTCGGGACCCAGGGTGTCCTGAGCTGCAGGACCATGATGGTGGGAATGATAAACTCCCAACCAACCCTGAACATATGCAGGACTTGCTGCTCCACCTGGATCCATACAGGTCCATGGGTCCTGATGGGATTCATCCCAGGGTGCTTGAAGAACTGGCTGACGTCATTGAGGGACCTCTCTCAATTATTTTTCAACGGTCTTGGGAATCTGCAGAGGTCCCAGTAGACTGGAAGCTGGCAAATGTACCAATTTTCAAGAAAGAAGACCCTAGCAATTACAGGCCTGTCAGTCTCATGTCAGTGCCTGGTAAAATTATGCAGAAGATGATCCTTGAAGTTATTGAAGCACACCTGGGGGACAATGCAGTCGTTGGTCCCAGCCAACATGGTTTCATGAGGGTTAGGTCCTGCCTAACAAATTTGATTTCCTTTTGTGATAAGATCATCCAGTCGATTAAGGGAAGCCAGCTGATGTGATCGTTTTGGACTTCAGCAAGGCTTTTGACACGGTTTCCCATAGGATCCCACTGGACAAAATGTCCAGCATACAGCTAGACAAAAACATCATACGATGGGTGAGCAATTGGCTGATGGGCAGGGCTCAAAGGGTTGTGGTAAATGGGGCCACATCTGGCTGGTGGATGGTCATTAGTGGGGTCCCTCAAGGCTCCATTTTAGGGCCAGTCCTCTTCAATGTTTTTATAAATGATTTGGATGTAGGACTAGAAGGTGTTTTGAGCAAATTTGCCAATGACACCAAACTTGGAGGAGTTATGGACTTGGCTGAGGGTGGAAAGGCCTTGCAGAGAGATCTGGACAAATTGGAGAGCTGGGCGATCCCAAACCACATGAAGTTTATCAAGAGCAAGTGCCGGGTCCTGCACCTGGGACGGGGCAACCCTGGCTATACGTACAGACTGGGCGATGAGATGCTGGAGAGCAGCCCCGCAGAGAGGGATGTGGGGGTTGTCATTGATAGCAAGTTGAATATGAGCCAGCAGTGTGCCCTGGCAGCCAGGAGGGCCAACCGTATCCTGGGGTGCATCAAGCATGGCATCGCTAGTCGGTCGAGGAAAGTGATTGTCGCGCTCTGCTCTGTGCTGGTGTGGCCTCACCTCGAGTACTGTGTGCCGTCCTGGGCACCACAGTACAAAAAGGATGTGAAACTGTTGGAGAGTGTCCAGAGGAGGGCGATGAAGATGGTGAAGGGCCTAGACAGGAGGACGTATGAGGAGTGGCTGAGGCCACTTGGTCTGTTCAGCCTGGGGAAGAGGAGGCTGAGAGGAGACCTCATAGCAGTCTACAACTTCCTCACGAGGGGGAGTGGAGTGGCAGGCGTAACACCAGTGATAGGACCCATGGGAATGGTGTTAAGCTGAGGCAGGGGAAGTTTAGGCTGGACATCAGGAAGAGGTTCTTCACCAAGAGGGTGGTCGCACACTGGAACAGGCTCTCCAGGGAAGTAGTCACTGCACCAAGCCTGTCTGAATTTAAGAAGTGATTGGACTGTGCACTTAGTCACATGGTCTAAACTTTTGGGTAGACCTGTGTGGTGCCAGGAGATGGACTTGATGATCCTTATGGGTCCCTTCCAACTCAGGATATTCTATGACAAGTATACCTGGTTGGTACAATACTGTATTCTCCTTTACAAAACAAGATCCCCAAACTGTGCGCTGTAACGTGAGGCAAGGCTACAAGAAGGCAGACACTTGCTACACTGGAGAAAGGACTGAAGAGTGCAGTATTAAAACAAACAAAAAAATAATGCCAATTATTACTTTCCTGAGGTCACAGATACTGGGTACGCTAGTGTGCTATAAGCAGTTGATTTTTCTCTGCCAGCAAAACTGTTTCTCTTGTTTGAAACTGACTGAGGGATTCTTGTGGATCTGCTGGAGCTACAGCTTGATGAAATCAAATGAAAGGTTAAAATTATTAGGATTTCAGGCTGCAGCCTAAGCAGAATAGAAAGTTATAACATGAAGATTCTTCCCATTTACCCTTAAAGAATTTTCCTTGATGGGAATGTTAATGAGGATTGGTATCTTTTAGCTTTTCTATAGTTTTTATTGCCAAGCAGCAGCTATGTTTATGACAGTTTCTTAAAACTGTCTCCAGTTAGCTAGAAAGAGATAACTGAAAGAATGCAAACCAAATAACCTTGGTTCACAGCCCTCTCTGTTTCTTTTCAACTTGCCTTGACAAGCATTCAGCATGTCCAGACAGTTATTTTAACTCTTATTAACCCATACAGTGCCTACCTAAAAAAACAACCAAATAAAAAAAACACACCAAGACAGAAAAAAGCATCAGATTCATGTTCCAGCTAAATCAAATGATCACATGTATGAAAACAAGACAGTTACTGTTGCTAACCTGACACAGGATCACTTGTTAAGCTGCAGTAATTACATTCTGAGTCAGTATCTCACTGTTCAGAGCTAAGTAAAAATGTGATTATACAAACAGAAGAGTTGCTCAAGACTATGTGTGTCACATGCCTTTATACATAGCCTCAAGCATCTACATACTGCAGGAGGTGGTTTTGCTGGAAAATATTGCCCCAGTTAAGATTTCATCCCTAGTTTATAGTGCATTTTTGTAAGTTCTGAGGGAAAGCAGCTTTTGGAAGCTAATGATGAGAAAACAGCTTTGAAGTCATGATGCTGTGTATTTATCTCCCTTCATCATAGTCTATGTGTGCAGTTTTGTCAGAAAAGGAATTATTACTACATCCACCTTATAGGGCCCAAGAGCACACAAATGAGCACATCCCAAGGTCCTATAGGACGTTCTTGGTTGAATCTGGAATCAAAGTTCATTCTTTTTATCAGTATGTTAGCCATAATATTGCTATCTAGAATGTGAGCATTTGCTTAAATGGACCTTAAATATCTACGGTTGCATTTCCTTGAAAAAAAAATAATAATAATAATAAAATTTAGTCTGCTGTAGAAGCTGAGGACAGACCAATCGATGTGCAACAAGGCATTAATGTTAGTCCATTTGCAATGCTGCTATTGTTCATAGACCAGATTCATGCAGGAAAGTCTCAGTAGTACAGGTAAAATAGTTATGCAGCAAAATTTTCCTGGTACCTGCCCTCTTTCTCTGGCATCATGCTTCCTCTTCCAGTGTCCCTCTGGGTCCCCATGTAGTAAGCCCCAGCCTTGCTCTAGCAGAGAGGCTGCAGAAGGTGTCACCCACATAACAGCATCCCACATTCTTCCCTGAGAAGAATCTGATGATGCTCTTGAAGGTCCTTTTGTCTTTGGTCTTAGGGACTGTTTGGTTTATTTTTGTAATTTCTCTTAATGTGATCTGTGTATGTGAACTTTCATTTCACTGGTTCTCCATTATTCAGTCTTCTGTTTTTTCTTTTATAACTAAACCGGTTCAACACGATCATATGGCTGTAATGACCACTGTGATTTCTGTTTATTGGCTGGGACTCCTGGTGCTATGCCATGTTTTGATGCCTGTATCTTCGATTTTGTTCCAGGATAACAGATAATGCAATCAACAACAACAAATATAGCTACATGTTGTCAATATAAACTAAACTAAATCTGAACTGACCACCAGACAATTGCTATCACTGCTAAAATAAGGCAAAATCAACTTAGGCCAATGTAAAAGAAAAGTGCTGAGAGACTGCCTTTTACTTGTAATGGCAAAAATCAAGTTCACTTGGCTGCAGGTAGGTTCTTTTTCTTAGGGAGGGCTGTGCCATAGGCAAGCAGTTCTGTGGCTGTCCTTTGCCAACTGATCAGAACATTACTGCACAGAATGGCTGAGGTGGGAAGGGACCTCTGGAAGACACCTGGTCCAATCCCCCTGCTCAAGAAGGGCCACCTACAGCAGGTTACCCAGGACCACGTCCAGGTGGCTTCTGAAGATCTCCCAGGAGGGAGACTCTAAGGAGTCCCTTAATCTACTCTGTGATCCTTTGCTGGACTCTCTCCAGTATGCTCGTGTCTGTCTTGTACTGGGGAGCCCAGAACTGGACCCAGCACTCCAGGTATAGCCTCACCAGAGCTGAGCAGAAGGGGAGGATCACCTCCCTTGGCCTGCTGGCAACACTCTTCCTAATGTGGCTCAGGATAACATCAGCTTTCTTTGCAGCCAGAGCACATTACTGGCTTGTGTTCAACTTGGTGTCCACCAGGACCCCCAGGTCCTTTTCTGCGAAGCTGCTTTCTGGCAGGTTATCTCTTCTTTTCATTTGGCATTGAAGACTGTCACAAGCAGAATGCTTATGTAAATTAATAACACATTGATATGGAGGTAGCATTTTCCATATTCCCAAAATGGTGTAAAGATTGAATTTATGAGACTAAACTTATGCCAACCAACTTTTTCCCCCCCATTATAGCAACTGTATAATTCCACAGCATTTAGATTTTCCCAGGTTGTTGCTCATGATGATGCTAGTTTTTCTGTCTGATATTCTGTCTTAGTTTCTTCCTTCATTTTTGTATCTTATTTTTTGCGTGACATATTGGCTATGCATTTTGTGGAATATAAAATTTACCCAGTTTTTATAAAACATTTGGTGAGCTCTTGGTGCTTAAGTTCTGTATGACGGCATACTACTACTGCTACGTATTCCACCAGTGTTGGTTTGTTTGTTTTAATTTTATTTTCTTCTGGATTTAGTATAATCTGCAAGATCGGTTCTTTTGGCAGTCTCAGTTAGGATAAGTTAAAGATGAACTTAGAAGTACTCTATTAGCTATATAGAATTATTATAAATTAATTAATGTAAATTGAAGAATTAAAATACTTTAAATTATACACAGTTGTATTTATTGCAGGACTGGATTGCAGGACAAAATAATTGTTTTGTACTATTTTCTTTTGCAGAAAATATTAGGGGTGTTTTAAATTAATTTTGAATATGATTACTAGGTAATGAAAAACTCCCAATTTGATTTTGCTCTTTAACCTAAATGCCTTCCAAGAATGGACAAGATACCTATGCTGAAGTTTCAATAACCCAGTCTTTCCTATAGTATATGAATTAACTCTTGGGGGACATCTGAGTCCAGGTTCAAGAGCTCTCTAATCACCTCTAGAAGTCAACACCACATTCCTGAGCTTTCTAAGGTAAAATTAATTTTAAAAAATCAAAAATGTGTTATTTTTAGAAGGAAGAGCAACAGGAGATACACCGTATTCTCTCATCTTCAGTTAGTAAAATGCATGCTCTAAAATTTAGAAGTCACATTTCAGTAATTATGTTCCTGTATTCAAATTACCAGGAAGGGCCCAGAGAATATTTTCTGCCGCTCTTCTCAAGGTATTTCATTCTCTGTGATGGAAATCAAGAGTAGCAACAGCATCATGGACTTCAATCAGCTAAGAACACATGCAGGATTTTTAATGCATCAAAGTTTACACCACTGCAGTGACTATGCTGACGTTTGTATTTGAATAAATTTGACTCATGGTTTTCATGTGGTTTGCCCATGGTGCTGCACTTTGCTTTAACTTGATGGGTTTCAAGAGGCAGTGGTAATAGGCAGACCAAGGAGAGGAAAAAAAGAGGAAGGAGGGGAAATCATGAGAAGCAAAAAGAGGCTTTTATATTATGAATGGCAAATGAGCTACTGAAGGTCTGCTGAAGGTTTTCACTGAAGGTTTTCACTTTTGAGTTTCACTTCTGCAGACAGATCTTGCTCCAAATGATGGACAAAAAAAAAAAAAAGTAAATAACTGCATGCACTCTCAGAGGGGAGAGAGGTCTTATGCTGCAGACATGGCTATTGTTCAGAGGAGCACACTGAGCAAGACACCTAAAGAGTTGCGGAAAACTTGCATCACATTCTGCAAAGATTTATGGGGCTTTTAGATAATAACACCCTCACTATGTAACTCAGAACTTGTTGCCTGCTTGTGCTATGGGTAAATAGGTTTATAAGCCTCGGAGAATGGCAAATGCTGTGGAAACTTGGTGACACATTTGAATATGTAGTACTCAGGCATTAAATTGACGAGATCCACATTGCTTTTCAAGGTAATCAGAGTATATCTGACTGTATTCCTCTATTAGTATGACAATAAATGTGTACGTAAGATGTGCCTTTAGCAGAATAAGGTTCTTCACTTGATGAAATGGACACAAATACTTTTCATCACTTCCTTCTTCAACTTAATGTAGCAGACATTTGGTGGATGGGAGGTATGTGCATGAGACAGGGCTGGCTACATCTATTATTAAGGAGTAAGGAAGAGAAATTCTGCTAGCAACTACAGATCCAGGCAAAGGTCTAGGTACCAACTGAAGAAGCAGTATGGCAGCTGGAGAAAAGAGCCTGCATGGATGGAGCTGAAACAGGGGTCTGGTGGCTGGATGTTCACTGTTCTACAGCAGTGGCCATGTCAGCCACACCGTGCCCCTAGCAGAGAGTGGGTCACACCAGCTCTGTGGGAAGGTCCGGAAGGATGGGGGGCAAAAAGTGTCCTTTTCCAGCCATGGTTGGTAGCTCAGTGTCACGAGCTGCTTTCGGGAGACTGAATTGTGTAAGTGAAGAAGAGGAATTTGGAAAAACTGTTTGCTCCTCTGCACCCGTGATGGCAGCGCCCGATGTTGGCAGCAAAAACAAATACATGCTGCTTGGCATGTTCTCGCTGCAAAAACACAGAAATTCCTTCCAATCTCTTCTGGTGTGCAGCCAGGAGTGTACTGGTGCTGAGACCTGACTCGGAATAGATTTGAGCTAGTTGTCCTGCTTAGCCTGCACAAGTTCCTGACTGGTTTCCTGAGGCACAAACATCTCCTGGTGTCTGGGCATCTCCTACTAAGTACGTAGTACTAAGTAGTCCTCTTCATCTCTGTCACCTAGGCTATCACCTGTTTCTCATGAAGGAAGGCTCGATGCTTCACTCTCTTGATAAGACCCTGTACATTCCTTGCTGTCATGGATCACAGAATCAAAGAATCTCCTCAGTTGGAAGGGATCATCGAGTCCAACTCCTGGGTGCACACAGGACCATCCCAAAATCAAAACCTACATCTGAGAGCATTGTCCTAATGCTTCTTGAACTCTGACAAGCTTGTTGCCATGACCACTTCCCTGAGTAGCCTGTCCCAGTGCCTGACCACCCTCTCAGTGAAGAACCTTTTCCTAATATTCAGTCTGAACATGGACAGGAGTGACCACACTTCACGTAAACACTCTTGACCCTGCTAGGGTGTTCCAGATCTTTAGGCAGCCATAAAAGGAGATTCTCAAAAAAAAGGAAAAAAGACAAAACAAACAAAACAAACAAACAAAAAACACCAGAGGAGGAAAGAATATATCTATTAGATAACTATGTGTGTGATACTTAATGAGCTTTATGTTGCTGTGGTTTTAATGATGCTGTCAATACCCAGGCTAAAGTCCAGTTAAAATACATCCCTAGAGAAGTCTTTCCATGCACAACAGGCACTGGTGTTAGAGATTATATTGTTTTCTTAACAAAATACACAGTTTTTGCTGTCACAGGACTCTAGTCCTAACTCAGAATATGCTGTGCCACAACTGTTTCACGTGTATAAAGAATAACCAGGAAATTGCTGTGGGCTGTGGCACACACAAGGAGGAACAAAAAGTCTTGTTGTGCAAAGAGCAACTGTGTGTGGATCATAGACAACTGCTTACACAGTAACATAAACCAAGAGGTCTTGGTGCCTTAGTACATTTTCAGATGCTTTGCAAAGGTTAGGGTTTGGGTTAGGGTTAGGGTTAGGTTAGGGTTAGGGCCGTTAGGGTTAGGGTTTAGGGTTAGGGTTTAGGATTAGAGTTAGGGCCGTTAGGGTTAGGGTTAGGGCCGTTAGGGTTAGGGTTAGGGCCATTAGGGTTAGGTTAGGGTTAGGGCTAGGGTTAGGGTTAGTGTTAGGGTTAGGTTTAGGGTTAAGGTTAGGGATAGGGTTGGGTTAGGGTTAGGGTTAGGGTTAGGGTTAGGGTTAGGGTTAGGTCTGTTAGGGCTTGGGTTTGGGTTAGGGTTAGGGCCATTCGGTTTAGGGTTAAGGTTAGGGTTTAGAGCCATTAGGGCTAGGGTTAGGGCTGTTAGGGTCTGGGTTAGTGTTAGGGCCATTATTTTTTGGGTTAGTGTTTTGGGCCGTTACGGTTATGGTTAGAATTAGCATTAGGCTTAGGTTTAGGCTTAGGCTTAGGCCTAAGTTTACTGATTAGGTTAGTGATATTGACACAGGTTCCTTTAACCAGTCAGGCCTTTATGAAATGGAGTATCAGAAGAAAAGAATAGGAAAATAACAGGTAAGAAATATTAGACAGCATTGATATGAAGAGATTTTTCAGCATTAGGCCAACTAGAAGCAAAGCAATGAAATATGTTGTTTTTGCCATTGTCTGTGTTACATTTTCCTTTATTGATTATGTGCATAATATTCCATTAAAAATTCTTTTAACGCTATTACTCTGAAGTACCTGGTTTCTCTGGGACATGTTTCTTGACCTCAGAAATAAAATAGGGTACACACAAGTTCATCAGGAGTATTGCTATGTTAGTTTGGAGATATTCTTTTAAAGTCGAACAAGTACCCCAACCATCCTGAAATAGTCCCACTGTTTGAAGCTGCAGCATGGATATCTTCAGGAAACTGCACCTACACTGCAAACCTTTGCCCTCATATTTGCAATAACCAGAGACATCATTTATGACCCATGTCCTTTTGCTGACAGAAGCCTCTAGTGTGGGGCACTAGAAAAACACCAGGAAAAGCAACCATTTCTGTGGATGTGGATGGGATGGGGTAACATGGGGGATCCTCACGGGACCGGTTCAGCAGGGACGTCCCCAGTCAGTGTCCATAATTGGCATCCTCAGTGCCCTGACATGTGGTCTAATTTGCTGGTCTGCATGAGGATGAAACACATTCAAACCAGCTGAGGTTGTACCAGTGGCAGGTGCATTTTGCCACTACAGTGAACACAGTGCTTGCTGCTGGGAGCTCAATCCAGGTGCAAATCCATGGTAAGATGCAGTAACATCTACCCCAGGCACGGCACGGTGGTCTCAGGAGCCAGGAGATGCCCTCAGGAAAGCAAGTGTTGTGTGTGTCATAGCTCCTTCAAGCTCAGGCTCGGAGGGCTTGTGCTGAGGCCCATCCCTTCCATGCAATGGATGCACCTCCATCGTGAGATCTGCTGTGTCAAGAGCGATTTGTGCAGTGCTCCGTTACTCACTGTCCCAAAAGAAATGACAAAAGAAATGTTTTCCCTTGGAAATGTCCCCACACCAATGCTCCTCTACAGCTGCAACAGAAGGGGTGTAGAAGTTGGGTAGAAAAAGCTTTACACATCATTACACACTGCCTTGCAGTACTTCATGAGCACCTCCACCCAGAGCACTCTCTTCTGTGCTGAAGCACTTGTATCATGCTGTATGCCTAATAGTATCCATGCCCAAGTGCCTGCACTCTCAGATATGCAAAAATGCCTCCCAAAATAGGACCACATTCTCTAGTTTATATTCCTTCCATGCTTATGCAGAATCAGGAAATGCCGTAATTTTCTGACTCAGCTGCTTGTTGGACACGTGTACATGGCAGGGATGCAGCTTTGGCAAGTTACTTTGCTCTGCACAAAAGGAAAATGCCCCAGTGCACACGGGAGAAAGCTTACAAGCTGCCAAGTTTCGTTTCTACAACTGAGTTTTAAAACCCAAGTTTCGATTTCTGTCTTGTGACGGGGTTGACAAAACACGCCCATGGCGGGCAAACAGACGTCACCACGGCTATTTGTTGTGAGAGCATTTTGGCCAGAGACACTTCTGAGCTGAAAAGCAGGGTTTTTGTCTTTATGTAGCAGTAATAGGGGGGGCTGGTCCTCTATGCTTTCTGAAGCAAAATGTCCCCTTGCTAACAAGCAGAGGGAGTTTGGGGGTTAAGGGAAATGCCGGCTGCTTTGGTGCCCCCCAGCCAGTTTTCTCTCCCAACATTTGTATTCCATTGACTCGTGCAAGCACCTTTGCCTGGGCAAAAGCTGCAAAATCCTACCCATGGGCTTGATGTTAGGTTGGTCAGTAAGCAATGCTGAGGAGCATGCAGTTTTCCCACCCCATACCCATGCAGCTCTGAAACAGCAACTGTGGATGTAGTGTTATATAAGGAGTGGCTTATTTTGATGCATTCAGCGTGGGGTGCAGGGAATGCCTGTGCTGAGGGTAGCGTTAGGCATGCTCTCCAGCCACTGGATGGGTAACTTTTGTGAAAATGGAGATGTATGTGAGAAATTTGTGTGCAAGTTGTGATACTTGGTTACATGGGAAAGTGAATTATTGACTGATCTTTGGTGAGGCTGCACCTTGAGTACTGTGCTCAGTGTCGCCCCCCCCACACACACCGACAAGATTTGGGTTGTGCGGAGATGAGAATACAAGAGGTGTGAGGAGTGGCTGGGGGCCCTGGGGCTGCTCGGCCTGGAGGGGAGGAGGCTGAGGGCAGAGTTCCACGCTCTCCACAGCTGCCTGACAGGAGGCCGCACCCAGGAGCAGCGTGTCGCTCTCCTTGCTCAGGTCACAAGCGACAGGACGCGAGGTGACAGCCCCGAGCTGCACCAGGGGGCTTTGGACTGGGTGTCAGGAATGATTTCCTCACAGAGATGACGACCGGGCCTTGGAAGGGGCTGCACAGCGAGGGGCTGCACTGGGGGGGGGGGGGGGTGGGGGGGGGGGGGGGGGTCCGGGGGGGGGGGGGGGGCGGGCCCCCGCGCGGCCTGCGCCGGGTGCCGCGCGCGGGCGGGGCCGTGGGCGGAGCCGTTGCGTTTAGAAGGGGGTGGCGGCTTGCTGCTGTGTGTGGGGGGGTTTCGCGGGCATGGTGGTGTATGGTGGTGCACGAGTAGCGGAAGGGAGCTGCCCCTCTCCCTGTAAAGCAGGGCTGCCGCCAGTTTCTGTGTCGGAAAAGTGGGCTGGGCACGCTGCCGAGGAAAGAAGAGCTTTCTCAGCTGCTGCGTTTATCACCTGGTTCGCGGGAGATGAGCTTCAGGTTGGTAGAATCGGTTTAGCTCGCCTGGGAAGAGGCTTTGCGTTCTCGGGAAAACGTGCAAAAAGCAGTGTTTCCTACCACTGTTCTTACCTGCGTGCAGTGAGAATTGGCAAGCTGTGGCTGCAATCTATGCATGAGCTTGGAAACCTTGCTGTTAGATTCTTTTTTGTTTTCCTTCTTCCTTTTTTTTTTTTTCTTATTCTCTATTCAAGATGTCACATCATCCCGAGCTAATCTATACAAAGGAAATACCGTGCCTGCTTGTTCCCTTTGCTTTCTTGTGGTGTCACTGCTGTTTGATGACAGGGGCCTTGCTAGGCTGAGTAAAAAGCTGCAGCATTGTCAACATGCCCCGCTGGGATGGGGTTAGGACTTGGATGGCTCAGCTAGATGAGGGCTTTCAAGACTGTTGTTGGTTCAGAGGATAGGAAGCAGGATTAACTGTTTCTGCTGTTTTGTGAGGGGTTATGGTGGTGATTTTTATTTTTTTGTAAAATAGTAATGGCACTTTCTGGATAGAATCTTGAACATGTTCTCTTCGCATCACTTTTTCTCCCCATAAAATGGGAGATGTGAGTCCTTTCTATGTTTAATAAAGAAGTGGTGCTGCTTTGTAAGTATATGTATGCTTACACAATGTTTTTCTTGAAAATACAACTCTACACTTGCTTTAACTATCGTTTCCCTAAGGTATACCTTCTTACTGATAAGTTCCAAAAAGGGGAAGGTCATTTGAAACTGAAAGAAAGAGCCCATAGCAAAACAGGATATGCTGGGGAGCAAGGCCAAACTTGTTGCTAGGGCAAACTGTGGGGCAGTCTTCAAGGAAAGCTAATCCCCATGTGCTGGGCGTCACTTAAACCTGCGAGGGAAGGAGGAAGGATGTTAAGAGATAACACCTTAAATCCAGGATGGTGTATCATGGCCTTTTTCAGGACCTGTGACACCAAATTGATTAGCGGTGCATTGAGGTCTTGCCTATAAACAGCACTTCTGTTGCACAGCTCATGGGTGCAAAGCTCTGGTTTCACAGCAAGTGCTCAGGGTCTCAAGCAGGTAGAGTGCTGCTGTCCTGGTATGTGCGCACTGCTTTCCTTCCCTGGGATGGGAACTGGGAAGTTTGTCTTGTTGTGACGTGCTTATGATTTCCATTGCCTTGCCATGTTGCTTCCTGGCCTTAGTGCCTTTTCTGTGGGCAAGGTGACCACAGATCCATCCTCTGGAGGATTTATTGGTAACATTTTAGTGGCATGCTTATCTTGAGGTTTTTCTTGTATTGCTGTGAGGTGACAGGGCTGAGCCAGTACTACTGGCTGGGCTTGGGTCCCGCTTCTGTTACCTTGTTACTGGTCATGCTCTGAAGAGGAGCTGGGCTGCTAGGCGGGGTCAGCTATGTGCGTTTGGTGTGCGAGGGGTTGCGGATATCAGGCAGCTGGGCATAGTTGTGAGTAATAATTGCTTTATAACAGTTTGCGTAAATAGAAACCAGTGCACAGTGGTTATCTGGAGAAGGAGGACCCGAGGAGGTCATTCAGGCAGACCCCGCCCAGAGCAGGGCCCTGGGTCACAGCAGGAGTCAGTCTCCCAGTGCTTGTATTACACTTGTTACGCTTGTTTCACCCAGACTCTACATCTCCTCCTTATCTGCCTTGTACATACCATTTGAGATATTAACAGAGCATTGAGGCTCTTGTGCTAATCATATCCTGGTACGTGTGCTGAATGTCAATTAGGATGTTTTGTTTCTGACCACGCCTGTACCCTGCAGCCAACGCTTTACTACTGTGCTTGTTTCCAGGGGAAAGCTCAGCTTGAGCGCAGTCACATGTTTCATCTTTTCAGCTGCTTCGTGTGTTTCTCAAAAGCAGAACCACAGAGGTGAGAAGTCTCACAGCTGACTTCTCAACCACAGGCGCAGCGCTTGTGTGTGGGATCCGGTGTGAAACTGGGTCCCTGAGCAAGACGTGTTTTGTCGTGTGGTATGCCCTGGCTTGGTGCATACATCTATACCAGGACATTGTGTATGTGTCATTCAGAAAGACCTGTGTGTGGCAGCCTTTATCTGGGTGATGGTGGGGCCATCTGGACAGACGGTGGTGGTGGTGGGCACGTGGCAGTAAAGTGTGACATGGCAATGCCTTCATGGTAACACTGTGCTCTTACAGCCAGCCTGCTTTTGTCAGGCAAGAGCTGCCTGTTGAGAAAACATGAATTACCTGAATGCTCATTACGTGTATTTAGCTTGTTTGCTTTACTGCTGGGCTTTTTTTTTTCTCCCTGCCTGTTGCCAGTTGGTAGTGTCTGCCTGTTAGGTTAGGGTGGAAAGAGTAAGGATCATTTATTCTTCTGCTTACTAAGAAGGAGGAATGCACAGTCTTTAGAAGCTGGGTTTCCTGGAAAAGGAAGGATACTTCTTTTTTTTTTTTTACCACTACTTTAATTCAGATGCAGAACTCCTCAGATAGCATTACTTCACTTCTTGCTTCCATTATGGAAAGCTACTGTGCCTCAAGAATAAAATGTTATTCGACCACTGGGTAATGCCACAGGATTGAAGCCTTACGGCTTAGCTTTCAGTACCAACAACAATTAAAAGCCTGGTTATGTAACAACCTTCACTCCTCTGTGAACAAGCAGTTATCCTGGGTCTTGTTGGGATGGAGTTAATTTTCTTTGTAGCTGCTGGCATGGTGCTATGTTTTAGATTTGTGACCAAAACAATTCTGATAAACTGATGTTTTAGCTTTTGCTGAGCAGTGTTTGCATAGCCTCAAGGCCATCTTTATTTCTCACTCTGCTTCTTCCCAGTCAATAGACTGGAGGTGTGCAAGAGTTTGGGAGGGGACACAAGCAAGCAGGTGACCTGAAAGAGATACTATGCCATACCACATCAGGCTCAGCAGTAAAAAGGGAGAGGAGGGGGCTTATGGAGGCTATATGTTGTTTCTCTATTAAAGTACAAAAACTGGACACAGATAACACAAACAGGCTGCTCAGGTTTGCTCTCAGTTTTATGAAGTTTTCAGTATTGGCAACTTCAGATGTTCAGAAAGCACAAGCTTGCCTCTTGGGATCAATGACTGGTGTACAGAGCACAGTGTTTTTCAAAAATGACAAATGGGATTGTGGGCAGTCTCTATTTGGGTTTTCAAGCTTATCAGCTGAAGCAAGGGGACTCAAAGCATAGCATTGTAACCCCCTGGAATTGTCCTGCTTGTGAGGGCAGCCAGACTGAACCAGTTTGGGACACCAACCATAGCAATAACTTAAGAGTTGGCAGCACGTGAAGTACGTGGGAATTTTGCCCACTGGCAACATGTTGTGGTTCAACCTAGCAGGCAGCAAAACTTGACAGAGCCATTTACATCCCTTTCCCCCACCTGGGAATGAGGAGAAGAAAAAAAAAAGGAATAAAACAACAAAAAGAATAAACAAAGCAAATGATACTCAGTGTAATTTTTCACTACCTGCTGACTGATGCCCAGCCATTCCCTGAGCAGTGGCAGCCACCCCCCACTTTTATTGCTGAGCACACCACTGTCGTATTGTGTGGGACATAACTGTGGGCAGTATGTGCCAGCTGTCCTGGCTGCGTCCCATCCCAGCTCCTGGTGCACCCCCAGCCTCCTTGCTGGCAGGACAGCACCAGAATCTGAAACTCCTTGCTCTGTGCAAGCACTACTCTGCAGCAACTGCAAGACTGGTGTGTTATCAGCATTATTCTCATCCTAAGTCCGGAAAACAGCACCATACCAGTTACTGGGAAGACAATTAATTTTATGCCAGCCAAAACCAGGACACAGCAATACAAGTTGGAATACAGTGTTTCTGACTTAACTGCATAATCTTGTGTTGTAATTCTTCAGGTATAAATGGATATGCTTCATTTTGTTGCCGGAGTTGTGCTGTTGGCTTCAGGAGCTGTAAAAATAAGTCAGCAAGGTAGATAGTCTTGTCTGATTCTTCTTTTTTTTTTAATTTGAAGGACAAGTTCTCAGATTTGGGTTACTAGTCTCCTAGACCAGAAAGTTTTTCCAAGCAATTTTCTGTGTGTGTATCTGTTATAGTTATATTCAGATGGACACTTGACCTTTCTACCAACTGAATGCAGACTAATAGGTGATGTTTTTTTAATGCTGGCCACACTCAACAGACTCTAATGTAATAGGTCTTGCTTAGTATACTGGTTTGGGATTAAAAATGTTCATGCTGCAGGAAGATGTTAGGCAACAGCAAGTCATGCTGTGCTAGTCAGTACAGTGATTCTTTTGGATAATTAATTTAAATGTCAGATTTGCATGCCTGTATATCTCTTGGGTCTGCAAAATTGGCTGTAGTTGCTAAAGCCTACAGCAGACATCCCGGTTATTTAAATGACCTATGGTTTGAGGTTTTGGCTGGCAAACTCCAGTGCTGGAAAAGCACAGGAATTTGTGATCTGCTGGAAATCCTGCTGCTCCATGTGGGAGGGGCTGAGGAGATTTCACCTCCTGAATTGAAACAGGGAGCTCAGATTCAAAATGTCTTATTGCATGACACCTTTAAACGTCCTTTCAAAATGTGTGTTGCAACTGGGGGTCTTTTGTTGTATTGCAGGAGAGAGAATCCTTTAAATTTCTTTTGGATACCTTTTTATTTTTAATTGTACTTTAAGTAGACTACAAAGAAAAGCAAGATAAATATAATTCTGGATTTTAAAAAAAAGAACTCACCCTGAGGAGAAGCATAGCTTTTCTTGAAAGAACAGGCTTGAAATTCAACTATGATTTAAAAAACAAATAAAAAATGAAAAAACAGGGAGAGGTCCCAGATGACTGGAGACTAGTTAATGTGACACCCATCTGTAAGAAGGGTTGTAAGGAGGACCCGGGGAACTACAGGCCTTTCAGCCTGAGCTTGGTCCCAGGAAAGGTGATGGAACAGGTAGTCTTGAATGCAATCATGCAATGTATGTGGGATGACGGGAGGATCAGGCTCAGTCAGCATGGGTTCATGAAAGGCAAGTCCTGACTAACAAACCTCATCTCTTTCTATGACTGGGTGACCTGCCTGGTAGATGAGGGAAAGCCTGTTGATGTAGTCTACCTAGACTTCAGCAAGGCCTTTGACACAGTCTCCCGCAGTATTCTCCTGGAGAAACTGGCAGCCCGTGGCTTGGACAGGTATGCGCTTTGCCGGATTAAAAACTGGCTAGATGGCTGGGCCAAGAGAGTGGTGGTGAATAGAGTGACATCCAGCTGATGACTGGTCACCAGTGGTGTTCCCCAGGCCTTGGTGTTGGGGCCCATCCTCTTTAATATATTTATTGATGACTTGGATGAGGAAATTGAGTGCACCCTCAGTAAGTTTGCAAATGACACCAAGTTGGGGGGGGAATGTTGATATATAGGAGTGTGAGAAGGCCCTGCAGAGAGACCTGGACAGGATGGGTCGACAAGTAGAGGCCAATGGGATGAGGTTCAACATGGCTAAATGCCAGGTCCTGCACTTTGGCCACAACAGTCCCATGCAGCGCTACAGGCTTGGGGCAGAGTGGTTCAAAAGCTGTGTAGAGGAAAAGGATCTGGGGGTGTTGGTTGATGCTCACCTGAACATGAGCTGGCTGTATGCCCAGGTGGCCAAGAAGGCCAATGGTATCCTGGTTTGTATCAGGAATAGTTTAGCCAGCAGGAGCAGGGAGGCGATCGTCCGCCTGTACTCTGCTCTGGTGAGGCGACACCTCAAGTACTGTGTTCAGCTTGGGCCCATCAGTACAACAAGAACATCAAGGCCCTGGAGTGTGTTCCAAGCCCTTCACCAGCTTCATAGCTCTTTGGACACAAGTCCTGTGAGGAGTGGCTGAAGGAACTGGGGTTGTTTCCTTTGGAGAAGAGGAGGCCCAAAGGGGGCCTTATTGTTCTCTACAACTACCTGAAAGGAAGGTGTGGGGAGCTGGGGGTTGGCCTTGTTTCGCAGGTAACTAGTGATAGGACTAGAGGGAATGCCCTCAAGGGGAGGTTTAGATTAGAAATCAGGAGACATTTCTTCTCCAAAAGAGCAGTCAGGCATTGGAGTGGGTTGCCCAGGGAAGTGGGGGTGTCCCTGGGGGTGTTTAAGGAAAGGTTGGACCTGGTGCTTGGGGACATGGTTTAGTGGGTGATAGTGGTAGTAGGGTGATGGTTGGACCAGATGATCTTCAAGGTCTCTTCCAACCTTTATGCTGCTATGCCTACATGATGAAACCCTGGGGTAATTGAACTTTTTGGTACTATTCTTGGTGAAAATCATTTATTTAGCCTTCTGATAGTAAAAAGTTAAAAGCTGGCAGAATTAGGAAAATAGAAGATAGAACCATCTTTTAGCATTTGATTTTTATTCTTTGCACTGTTACTCTTTCCTTCTCCTCAATGGTGTTCATACCATGCAATGTAAAAAAGACCCACTTATGGTATGAGTACACTCGACTCGTGGTCTCAATAAGTAGTATTTTAAACTATATATTGTATGTGCATTGCACAATGAGGTAATTATTTGGTTTGTGTATTTTCCTCAGTTCTTCCTGCTTCCCTGGAAATTTAGTATGGTGATATTTGCATTCCAGACATCACCACAGAGTATTTCTTTGTTTAAATAAAGAAGACCTAACTTCTGACTGACCTTTTTCCTGAAGCAATCTTGATCTGAGCTTTGGTACAGCACCTGGTTCTTCTGCTGTTGCCTCTTCAGAGTTGTGTGCTGCTTCTCCACTCTCTGTGTAGTGCATTTCATCCTGCTGAGCAAATGTGCAGATGAGGCACAGTGCCATGCACAGCATGCCTCTTAATACCTCTGTGTTAACGATACAGTAGTGATTTGCAATGCTTCAGGTTCATGTTGAGGAGTGCTGTAGAGAAAATGTCAGTATTTTTTGGTTTGTTTACAGGCTCATATATTAAGACATGTCTAGTTTGGCTTATGTGAAGAGATTTTACAGGTTCCGTTAGTGGGTTGCAGATGGATACTGGTTTTGTACTGTGCCTGTTAGTACCTGGATAATAAATAAACCTGTGCATTCCTTCTTGGGGTTTTAATCTTACTTGCTAATACTGAGATTTGTGAGATTAATAGAGCCATGCAAAGGTAATGGAAATGGCTTTTAAACATAAAATCCATTTGTGAAGAATGATTCTATTCAAGGCTTTAGCATTCTATTTTATCACCTGTGTTCTTGACATTCCCTTTCTCAACATACATGTAGCTACTTTTCCATTTTTTTACCCAGCTGCTTGAAAATGTGATTATTTTTATGAGGAACCTGATACTACAATTCTAATTATGAATTTTTTTTTCTCAGTTACAGTTGATGCCTGTTCCAACCTTTAATTTCTCCAGTTTCTGATTATTTTAAATTTGATTGAAGGTCTTCATACACTAATATACTTATGTTGCAGTAATCAAGTTTCAAAGCAGTCTTGTATGGACTGGATTATTAAATCTCTAGCCAGAGAGGCCAGACAAAGGAAAACTCATAAAGATAAAAAGTAAATGACTTATATAGCTTCATGTATTTCTCAAATATATGAACTCTATCTCAAATTCTTCCTCCAGCATTTAATGTATATTTACACATTTAAATAATTTGGAATCTTAATTTTAAAAAACAGTACAAGACTCAAAAAAGAAAAAGGGAAAAAATGTGTTCCAGTGATATATTTGGTTGCCTGAGGTTGATTTAAAAATACCTGGGAAACTGAGGTATCAACAGCGAAGATGAGGTTAGCACATGAGTTGCGTTTTATTCCAACTGCAAAAAAAAGCTGTTTTTTTTTGTCCTCCTCTTCACATACGCAATACCTAAGGCAAAAGTTTAACTGGATTTTGGGAACAGAAGTGTCTCAAATCAATGCTGTTTAATTTTATTTTTTTTCCTCTCTCACAATTAGCATGGATGCCATGCAGTATGCACAGTTCATGAAAAAATCTGGGAATGAGGATTTTAAAAATGGAAGTTACTCTTTGGCCATCAGAAAGTATGATCAAGCTCTGCATATGCTTATTCAGAAAAGGCAATGGATTCTGTAAGTATTCTTTGATTACCAGGTGTGAACCATTAGGTGCAGTACTACAGTTAACTGAACTGTTTCTTTCCCTGACACTTGACTTTCATGTATTTTTTGTCACACTCTCTTTGGTATTGCAGTTTTATAATTAAAGAGGAATTGTTGTTCGTGATGTGTATGTGGGAGATCAGTTAGCAACCTTAATCTGAATGCTTTTATATAAATGTTAATTATAAATTAGTATAATTAAAACTCTAATTTTCCATAACCGTGTTGGTTTGTGTTAAATTACTTCTGTTTTGAAGCTGACATTGTGGATTAATGTTGCTGTGGTTCTACCGGGTACTGGTCATGTCTATGGGTCATCAATTATTTTTAAAACAATTCATGCAGGTTACTTTGTTATTTGGAGTTTCTTAGTATTGTAAGATCCGTTCAATCTTTTTATCCAGAGTTTTTTGGATGTTTCTTTCCAAATGGTAAGTGCTTGTTGTCATCAGTAAACATCAGTTGCTAACATTATTAGTGGTTAAATAACTGAGTGGTTTTTGGCTGTATCTGGTTCTATATTTGCAAATGAAGTTGTTTTTCTGTGTTCTGATGGCACAGAACAGCTCTGTTTTTTCCCTCTAATTTTGTTAGGTGGGTGATGTGTTTTTTTTCT
The DNA here is from genome assembly GCA_011074415.1 of Stictonetta naevosa. Classification (NCBI taxonomy): domain Eukaryota; kingdom Metazoa; phylum Chordata; class Aves; order Anseriformes; family Anatidae; genus Stictonetta; species Stictonetta naevosa. Next base: position 64,811,957 of record CM021698.1, read on the forward strand.
TGTTGCTATCTGTAAAGTATCTTGCATCCATTTTTAATTGAATAAGCAGTTATGCTGGTAACTTATTTTCAGGTATTCTGAGGACATAGCTGTGTTATACTGCAACAAATCAACTGCCTTGTACAATCTTGGTAAATGGAGAGAAGCAATGTTTTCAGCCTTTGAAAGCTTACGCTGGAATCCAGAGTATGTTAAGGTATTCAGATGTTTAAGCTGTCTGTTTTTTGCCTGCCTCACATCTTAAAACAAGTGTCAATATCTGCTTCTTTTCTTTTTAAGATGTGCTAAGCAAATACAGCATAAAATATAAAATCAGTGTCTGGCTCTGCCACATGAACATCAGAATTATTAATGTAGTAGTACTTCTAATAAAATGATGCAGCTCTCTTTTGCTTGCTGGTTCTTTCTGGATCCCAACAAAGTCCATAATTGCTAACAGTATATCTTCTCATCCTTCAGTTATTTTCCAATTTTTCTATTACTCTAGTTATCTTTATTTATCGTTTTTTCATAGTATTTGTATTGACATCAATAGCAGATTGTGAATTACAACGGATTTGATTACATTTTTTTGGAAATGTTTGTGAGAAGCCGTGAAAATAGTACATGCCATTTTATAGCATAATTAATGAGTTTAGAAGAAAATGATAACTTTCTTCTAAACATTCTTGATCTAATGTGACCAAAATCTGACTATTTTACTAACAGTGGTGTGGTTTTCATTTTTTTTTTTCCTCAGGCTTATTACAGAGCTGGCCACTCACTGATCATGTTGTCAAACTCTTTTGAGGCAATTTCTATGTTTCATAAGGGTTTAATACTTCTGAATGCTTCTGTAGATCGATCTCAGGTTGCTGATTTTATAGCAGGAATATTCACAAGTGTTAATGGTAAGCTCTGGTTAAAAGCTTAATCTTTCTAAGAGCCTTTCAGCAGTGATGTGGACAACACAAGTCCTTTGTAGAGCACCCTTGTTGAGATCGCTTAATTGGCCTTCAGCACTACAGGTCTGCTTGATTATGAATATGTTGAGTAGCCTAATTAAAAGGATGGAATAAACTTGTTACATTTGCATACAGCAAATACCGACGATTCCAAATCACTGTGCAGGGAAATGTGTTAACTTGCATGAAGATATCGGTTATAGAGCAGTTAGAAAAGGTTAAAATTCAGAGCCAGGGTGCCAAGGCTTGGTATCTAGAGCTCCAGACCTCTAAGGCTGTAGTGACTTTTTCTTTGTTTTGTTCTTCTGCAAACCACTCTGCTAAGTAGATTTGGAAGTAATTAGAAGATACTCAGCTTAAATTTAAGCTCATAGTGTAGTGTATTCCTGTAGGGGACTGTCTCTCAGCTAATAAAGGGCACCAATGGGAAGACAGAATTTGACCTTTCTGTGCCATTATGTGCTTTTTTTTTTTTCCAAGTAATGTTTGCTGTATGTCTCCCTTTTCTCTTAAACTTCTCTCCTCAGTTTCTTCTTGTTTGCTTTTTTGTTTGGTTTGTTAGTTTTGTCTGATAAAACCTGGAGGTGTGCCAAAAGGTTTTGTGTTGTGCCTGTACTGCATTCGCCTGAGCTCAGCCCTATATTAAGGACGTTGATTAGCTTAGTAGCATCCAGTAGTGGCAAAATCACCATGAAGTTTACGATGTTGTGGAACTTAGGGGTGTTTCTTGAGGGCAGGGTTTATTTTTTTTCAGTGTTTAATGAAGACTAGCTGCTGGTAACAAGGCACCATTTCAGTTGAGTGGCCAAAGGATGTAGTGTTAAATAAGTCAGATTTGTGTTCCCTATTGGCATTCTCCTGGGCATTAATCAGTACTAAAACTGTCCCTGTGCAGTGAACTAATTTAGTTGGAGACAGCAACTTTAAAAGTGCTGTGTATACTAAAAACTTCTCATAAATGCTTCTTCTTGCAGATGAACGAGTCTTTCCACCAACTTTTCACCCTGCATGTGATTATATTTTCAGTGCAAAGTTTAATGCACTGATTTGGCAAGCAGTGATGGAAAAATTGGCCCAGAAAGGAAAGTGGCAGGTAAGTTTGTCCCTGTGAAAACAAGTGTTACATATTGCTATGCAATAGGCACTCATTTGGTACCTGTTCAGGGTAAGCTTGTGTTACTTTTAAATTGAAAAGGAAAAAAAGGTATTTCCTCATTCAAATACGTTGATTTTTTTTTTTAGACTTCAGAAATACTCCTAGTGCTAAATAACTTCTGAAATCAACTTCTCAAAAGGATGAATTAACTGAGGATCCTGCTTGTCTCTTGCTGTTGTCTATGTAATGGTGCTATCTAGGGGTGTTTATTCTTGAAAGACATTGAGGGGAGAAATATATGCTTATTAGTGATGCCCTTCTATGTGGCTAGATGTATTTTGAAGCTGCCTGTGAAAGACCTACAAATAGAAGAGCATCTCAGTGGAAGTATAGAGTTGTTAAAGCCAGAATATCTAAGAAAATCAGAAGGATAACTTATTTTAATCCTATTGTTTTGTAATGACCATCTCAAGAGGATGTGGCCAGTCTCTTTTCAGTTGTGCCTAGTGAGGGTATGACAGGGAAGGGACACAAACTAAAGCACAGGAGATTCTCGCTGAATATGAGAGGGCATTTCTTTAATGTGAAGGTGACAGAGCACTGGCACAAGTTGCCTTGAGAGGTTGGAGAGTCTCTTTCTCTAGAGGTATTCAATACCTGCCTGGATGCTATCTTGCGCAATGTGTTCTAGATGATCCTTCAGAGGTCCCTTCCAACCTCGACCATTATGGATGTCTGTATGAAAAATGGATCATCATCACAATTATGGGGTGTTGGTGAGGTGCTGTCAGGGGGCTGCTGGGCTCTTGTGATGAGACAAGGCTGGGGCTGTACTGTGCCAGACACAGTCAATTCCAGCAAACTCTGACTGCAGACAGGGCCCAGCAGCCATGGTTGGGCATGTTGGGGAAACTTAGCTAAGAAAGGGCAAAATGTTGCATGCAATGTCTTGCTTTCTGTTCAGGAGGTTGGTATAGCTGGGGAGTCTCATCCCCATGAATGTTAAAGGTCATTCCCCAAACCAAATCACAGCATAGAATTATAGAATATTCCAAATTGGCAAGGCCCATAAGGATCATCAAGTCCAACTCCTGACTCTGTGTAGGACCACCCCAAAATCAAACCCTATGTCTGAGAGCATTGTCCAAATGCTTCTTGAACTCCAACAGGCTCAGTGCTGTGACTGCTTCCCTGGGGAGCCTGTTCCAATGCCCAACCGTCTCTCGATGCAGAACCTTATCCGAACACCTGACCTGTCCCAGCTCCATACTGTCCCCTTGGGTCCTGTTGCTGTCCCCAGAGAGCAGAGCTCAGTTCCTGCACCTCTGCTCCCCTCATGAGGGAGCTGCAGGCCACCATGAGGCCTCCCCTCAGTCTGGGCTTCTCTAAGCTGAATGGTCCAATTGACTTTAGCTGTTCCTTGTGCCTAGGATGCCTAGGGCGAGGAGGTCGACTCCATGCCTCAGGACTGCCTCCACCAAGAAAGACAGAAGGGTTATTGTTGTGGGAGACTCTCTCCTCAGGGGAACAGAGGGCCCTATTTGTTGGCCTGACCCTACCCGTAGGGAAGTCTGCTGCCTCCCTGGGGCCAGGGTCAGGGATGTTGCCAGGAAGCTTCCCAACCTGGTTCGCCCCTCTGGCTACTATCCTCTTTTGATAGTCCAGGCAGGTAGTGATGACATTGAAGAGAGAAGCCTGATGGCCATCAAACGAGACTTTAGGGGACTGGGACGGTTAATGGATGGAGCGGGAGTGCAGGTGGTGTTTTCGTCCATCCCTACGAATGACAGGGAGGTGACAGGGAGGGGTACAGAGAGGACACAGAAAGCCCACCTGTTAAACACGTGGCTCAGGGGCTGGTGCCAGCACAGAAATCTTGGGTTTTTCGACCATGGGGCACTTTACTCGACACCTGGCCTGATGGCCGCAGACGGGTCCCTATCCTTTAGGGGAAAATGGATCCTGGGCCAGGAGCTGGCAGGGCTCATTGAGAGGGCTTTAAACTAGGTAAGAAGGGGGATGGGGCTGAAGCAAGGATTGTTGGAGCTGTGGCGGGGGAACAATAGCAAGGCCGGGGGATAAGACAATGGCCCAGCTGAAGTGCGTCTACACCAATGCATGCAACATGGGTAACAAACAGGAGGAGCTGGAAGCCATTGTGCAGCAGGCAGGCTATGACTTGGTTCCCATCACGGAGATGTGGTGGGACCACTCCCATGACTGGAGTGCTGCAATGACTGGCTATAAACTCTTCAGAAGGGACAGGCAGCACAGAAGGGGTGGCGGAGTGGCTCTCTATATTAGAGAGTCTTTCAGTGTTGTAGAACTCGAGGCTGGGAATGACAAGGTCGAGTCCCTTTGGGTTAGGATTGGCGGGGCCAACAAGGCTAGTGTCCTGGTCGGGGTCTGTTATAGACCGCCGAACCAGGATGAGGAGATGGATGAGGAGTTCTACAGGCAGCTGACAGAAGTTGCGAAATCTTCAGTGCTTGTTCTCGTGGGGGACTTCAACTTCCCTGACATATCCTGGAAGGACAACGCAGCCCAGAGAAAGCAGTCTAGGAGGTTTCTGGAGAGCGTGGAAGATAGCTTCCTGACGCAGCTGGTTGGTGAGCCTACCAGGGGAGGTGCCCCGCTAGACCTTCTCTTCACAAACAGAGAAGGACTGGTGGAGGATGTGATTGTCGGGAGCTGTCTTGGGCAGAGTGACCACGAAATGGTGGAGTTCTCTATTCTTGGCGAGGCCAGGAAGGGGACCAGTAAAACTGCTGTATTGGACTTTAAGAGGGCTGACTTGTGCTGCTGAGGACACTGGTTGGCAGAGTCCCTTGGGAGGCGGTTCTGAAGGGCAGAGGAGTCCGGGAAGGCTGGGTGCTCTTCAAGAAAAAAATCTTAATGGCTCAGGAGAGGTCTGTCCCCACGTGCCCAAAGACGAGCTGGCGGGGAAGAAGACCAGCCTGGCTGAACAGAGAATTGTGGCTTGAGCTTAGGAGAAAAAAGAGGGTTTATAATCTTTGGAAAAGACGGGGGCACTCAGGGGGACTATAAGGATGTTGTGAGGCTGTGCAGGGACAAAATTAGAAAAGCCAAAGCTCATCTGGAGCTCAATCTGGCTACTGTCGTTAAAGACAACAAAATGTTTTTATAAATACATCAACACAAAAAGGAGGACTAAGGAGAATCTCCATCCTTTACTGGATGCGGGGGGGAAACTTAGTTACAAGAGATGAGGAAAAGGTGGAGGTGCTTAATGCCCTCTTCGCCTCAGTCTTTAGTGGCAATACCGGTTGTTCTCTGGATACCCAGTTCCCTGAACTGGTGGAAGGGGATGGGGAGCAGGATGTGGCCCTCACTATCCACGAAGAAATGGTTGGTGACCTGGTACGGCACTTGGATGTGCACAAGCCAATGGGGCCGGATGGGATCCACCTGAGGGTACTGTGAGAACTGGCAGAGGAGCTGGCCAAGCCGCTTACCATCATTTATCAACAGTCCTGGCTATCGGGGGAGATGCCAGTTGACTGGCAGCTAGCAAACGTGACGCCAATCTACAAGAAGGGCCGGAGGACTGACCCGGGAAACTACAGGCCTGTCAGTTTGACCTCAGTGCCAGGGAAGCTCATGGAGCAGATTATCTTGAATGTCATCACACAGCACTTGCAGGGCAAGCAGGCGATCAGGCCCAGTCAGCATTTGTTTATGAAAGGCAGGCCCTGCTTGATGAACCTGATCTCCTTCTATGACAAAGTGACACGCTGGGTGCATGAGGGAAAGGCTGTGGATGTGGTCTACCTTGACTGCAGCAAGGCTTTTGACACTGTTTCCCACAGCATTCTCCTCAAGAAATTGGCTGCTCTTGGCTTGGACTGGCACACGCTTCGTTGGGTTAGAAACCGGCTGGATAGCCGGGCCCAGAGAGTTGTGGTGAATGGAGTCAAATCCAGTTGGAGGCTGGTCACTAGTGGTGTTCCCCAGGGCTCGGTGCTGGGGCCGGTCCTCTTTAGTATCTTCATCGATGATCTGGATGAGGGGATCGAGTGCACCCTCAGTAAGTTTGCAGATGACACCAAGTTAGGTGCGTGTGTCCATCTGCTCAAGGGTAGGAAGGCTCTGCAGGAGGATCTGGATAGGCTGCACCGATGGGCTGAGGCCAACTGTATGAGGTTCAACAAGGCCAAGTGCCAGGTTCTGCACCTGGAGCACAACAGCCCCAAGCAGCGCTACAGGCTGGGAGATGAGTGGTTAGAAAGCTACCTGTCCGAGAAGGACCTGCAAGTATTGGTTGATAGCTGAATATGAGCCAGCAGTGTGCTCAGGTGGCCAAGAAGGCCAACAGCATCCTGACTTGTATAAGAAACAGTGAAGCCAGCAGGGCTAGGGAAGTGATTGTCTCCCTGTACTCGGCTCTGGTGAGGCTGCACCTCAAGTACTGTGTTCAGTTTTGGGCCCCTTGCTACAAGAAGGACATGGAGGCGCTTGAGCGAGCCCAGAGAAGGGCGACGAAGCTGGTGAGGAGCCTGCAGAACAAGTCTTATGAGGAGCGGCTGAGGGAGCTGGGACTGTTCAGCCTGGAGAAAAGGAGGCTCAGGGGTGACCTTATCGCTCTCTACAGGTACCTTAAAGGAGGCTGTAGTGAGGTGGGGGTTGGTCTATTCTCCCACGTGCCTGGTGACAGGACAAGGGGGAATGGGCTAAAGTTGCTCCAGGGGAGGTTTGGGTTGCATATTAGGAAGAACTACTTTACCAAAAGGGTTGTTAGACATTGGAACAGGCTGCCCAGGGAAGTGGTGGAGTCACCATCCCTGGAGGTCTTTAAAAGACATTTAGATGTAGAGCTTAGGGATATGGTTTAGTCGGGACTGTTAGTGTTAGGTCAGAGGTTGGACTCGATGATCTTGAGGTCTCTTCCAACCTAGAAATTCTGTGTCTGTGTCATACATCTTGCCTTCTAGACCCTTCACCATCTTTGTAGCCCTTCTTTGGACACTCTCTAATTGTTTTATATTTATCTTACATTGTGGTGCCCAAAACTGCACTTCTTACTTGAGGTAAGGCCACACCAGCACAGATCAGAGTGGGGCAGTCACTTCCTTCAACCAGCTAGTGGTGCTGTACTTGATATACCCCAGGATATTATGTGCTGGTAGCCAGAAGTGTCAACACTGACTCATATTCAGCTTGCTGTTGACCAAAATCCTCCAATCCCTTGCCACGGGGCTGTTCTCAAGCTTCTTGTCCCCATACAGAAAGGGTTCCTCTGTCCCAGGTGCAGAGTTCAGCACTTGTTAAACTTCACATTGTTGATAATTGCCCAGTCCTGTAACTTGTGAAGATCTCTCTGCAAGGCCTCTCTGCCTTCAGGGAAGTCAGCAGCTCCTTTTAATTTAGTATCATCTGCAAGCTTACTTAGTATGCATTTAGTACTGCATGCAGATCACTAATTAAAACATTGAAGAGAACTGGCCCTAAAATGGAGCCCTGGGAAACCCCACTAATGACTGGCTGCTGGCCTGATGTAACCCCACTTACTATAACCCTTTGAGCCAAGCCTGTCAGCCAATTGTACATCCATCATATTTTCTTGTCTAGCTGTATGCTAGGCACTTTGTCTGAAGACAGTATTGAAAGCTTTGCTGAAATCCAAAAAGATTACATCAACTAATTTCCCTTGGTCAACTAGATGGGTAAGCTTGTCATAAAAGGAAGTTAATCTAGTTAAATGGAACTTTTCTGTCGTGAGCCTGTGTTGTCTGTGACCAATGACCTCATTGTCCTTCTGTTGTTTTTCAGTAACTCTGAGAATAATCTTTTCCTTAATTTGACCAAGCACTGAAGTGAGTCTGACAGGCCTATAATTACCAAGGTGAACTTTCTTACCCTTCTTGAAAAGGGTCTTTACCAAAAGTGTGCTGGAGAGACTTTTAGGACCTGACCTTTCTATGTAGTTTCTATTTCTGATTAAATTTTCATTTATCATAGCTTCCCACAGTCCACTATATTGTATTAGTATGTGTATTACACTATTTCAATTGAAAAATGGGAAGGGAGATTCAGCAATACATTATCTTAAAAGATATCTGAAATGTTGTTAGCCCTTGTTTTGTTCTCCTGTGACACCCAGTGAGGCAGTGAAAAATAAAGTTTCTAAATGCGCATTTTTTTCTAGTCTTTTCTAGTGTTGTTGTCCAAGAAGAAAGAATTACCCACCAATCTCAGAGTCAACCAGTTATCACTGAAAAGTCTCTTTGAGGTAAAGTAACCTCCTTTTTTTTTCTTGTCTCTTCTTTCTTTCAAGTAAAAAAAAAAATCCATCTTGTGGGCAAGGCTTGTAAAACAAAAGAAAGGAAAATAAAATGGAAAATGTGTGGAATTGATTATATTAAATCATCTTTTGTCTCTTTTCATTTGATCATTAAAAAAAAAATCCTTAATTTGTATAGCTTCTCTAGGTAATTTAATATTTCATTTAATTAATTACAAGACATATTCCTCTCAAATACAGCAAGCTATTCATATCAGACCTGGAACCTGACACTACATTTAAAGTAGAAAAAATGTTTGACATCTGTTAAGTTGGTATGTTTTCCAACCAGGATAGCTTACAGTATTCCTGGGATAGAGTATTATGCTTTGACAGCCTGCCTCTGGCCCACTTCATGATGCTGAGTATGATTACAGGAGATTGAGCTCGGTACTGTTGGAACTTTCTCTTCCCTTGATGCCGCAGATTTTTGGTACGCTGCTTTAGATGAAGGCAGCAACTGCTGAACTGTCTTGCTGAAGGCTTTGACACTTTCCAGATGATTTAGGGAACCTGGGCAAGACAGAAACAAGTCCTCATAGACGAAGTAGACTCCTAGTGCATTTTGCTGAGGTGATGACATCTGCAGGCAGTGGAATTCCATCTTTCTTGCTTTTCTTTTTGTTGTCATTCCTCTTGATCTGTGATGTTTAGGAAACCTCCAAAGCTTTCTGTTGTTATGTAGGGGGGAAGGGGTAGTGTTGAAAGAAAACCTTCTAGCTGTCAGAAACTGCCATGCTTATGCATCTTCTGACGACGGCTGCTGGCTGGCTGTGCCTGCCTTGTGCGTGTGCAGGAGAAGATGGTGTATGTAGCAGTAAAATGCAAAGTTTGTAAAGACAGTGCTCAGTGTATGTGTCTGCTTTCATGCAGTGGATGCCTGTCCTGTTTCAATGGCAATTGAGGTAAAGCTTTTCATGCGTCCCATTAAAAATTCCTATGTCAAGATGTTTTGTTTTGTTCTTCCATTTATTTGTGTAAGTTAGTTAACTAGAGTTTTACTGTTCGTCACCTACATTTAAAAGTTACAGTTAAACATGCACAGAGAAATTTCATTCAGCTTTATGCTGAAGTATGAGATTTTTTTCCACACTATAGTTCTCGTTTTGGAGCTTTAGAACACATTAACAATAGGCTGCACAGCACACTTACTTGTTTACAAATAAACAGTTTAGGGTGTATTGATTGAATATACCAGAATTTGCCATTTAGCTCTTACAATGCTTGTGATATTTTCATTATAACAACTTCAAATTGGGTATTTTTTCCATATGTATATTTCAGATAGGTGCTTGTTAGAGTGAATGGGAGGAATTCTGAAAGAAAGGCGAAGGCAAAGGAAATAAATTGGCATCTTATCATAAGCTTATTTATAGTGATAACAGAAGTATTAGGGCATGAGTATACAGAAGATTAGGGGATGAGTATATACAAGCATGCTTTAGTTAGCTAGCATTAGGCAAGGATGCTTTTTAGTGCCAGTGGAGTAGCCTATATGGGCTACCTTGCACCATCCCTCATGCCTTTGCTCAGCTTTTAGCAGGGAGGGTGGTGGGTCAGGATCCAGGCCCTGAAAGATCCCCGAGAACTAATTTTCTTTTGCAAAAATTAGAGGAAAATGTGGCTTTCTGAGAGCTGGACCTTCCATGCTACCACTACATATTCCCTGTAATTTGTTGTATTTTGATTTTGTGACTGTGCACAGATAGTAATTCGTGCCAGTCAAAATTTGGCATGAGGTATGTCCTGGTTTCAGTTAGGACAGAGTTATTTTTCCTCCTAGTAGCTGGTAGGGTGCTATGTTTTGGATTAGGATGAGAAGAGTGCTGATAACATGCTGATGTTTTAATTGCTGCAGAGCAATGCTTACACCAAGCCAAGGACTTTTCAGCTTCTCGCTCTGTCCTGCCAGCGGGCAGGCTGGGGGTGCAGCAAGAGCTGGGAGGGGACAGACCCAGGGCAGCTGACCCAAAGTGGCCAAAGGGGTATTCCATACCACCTGACATCATGCTAAACAATATGTAGGGGTGGCTAGCCGAGGTGGGGGGCTGGCTGCTCGGGGTTGGGCTGAGCATCGGTCAGCAGGTGGTGAGCAATTGCATTGTGCATCACTTGTTTTGTACACACTATTATTATTTTCTATCTTAATAAACTGTCTCTATCTCAACCCACAGGCTTCACTTTCCTGTTTCTCTCCCCCATCCCAGAGAGGGAGGGGGGAGGGTGAACAAACAGCTGTGTGGTGTTTAGCTGCTGGCTGGGTTAAGCTGCAACAAGGTGTTAGACTTATTTGTGGATGTGTGAAGCCTGCTATTTAAAAATGACTGGCACAAATGGAGAAATTGTCTGAATATGGTTTTCGATCACCCCCTCATATCCAGATCCCTCTGGCATATTGTCTCAATTCCCCTCTGAGCTTCTGCTGCCTACCTCCAGAGTTACTGTATCTCTGCCCCCCTTGCTTGCTTCATGTTCATTAAGTCCTTGCTGAAACACTTTTCTTTTTTTGTTCAGCTGCCTTCTGCTCAGTCTGTGCTCTTGATCTTGGTGTATAAATTTTCCTGTAAAATCTATACTTCTATCAGATCACCTTCTAGGGATGTATCTGGCCTAAAATCTGTTTGCTAAAGGCTTAACACCTTTTCTTTATGCGAGCAGTCAAATTATCATTACTGTCTTAATGATCTTAATGTCTAGATGCTTCCTGAGCTGGATGAGAGAGCAGTGCCTTGTCCTGCTTTCTATCCATGGAGCTCCTGACCCATATATGGAGAAGTTACCTGAATTCCCTATACCTCCTTCACTCAGACAATTGCTCCCCTTTTCAGGTTTCATGTATTTCTTCAGTCTTTTCTTGCTTTAGGGTAACAGTTTGCATAAGCGTCCTCATCTGAGCTGAAAAAGTACAATACCTAGTTAAAACAGGTACAGTGAGATGCAGTAACAGTCAATAGCTGTATAAGGCAGAAAGTTACTATCAACTACACCAAAGAAATTTAGAAATAGCTATTATAAAATAGACTTCAGTGCTTTTCAGAGCATGACAAGATTCTTTCAAAATTCATGGACATGTCATAGGAGAAACATACCTGTTTTGAGCTTCTACTGGAACTGTTATATATGTAATAAATGTTTGATTTTTACAATGGATATAGTATGGTTGTTACTGTTCCACCTATTCCTGTCTTTAAAAAGTGCAAATATGACTTAAAAAACACTGTTCTGGGTATGTAAAATAATGTGTTGTTATTCTCTTAATCAGACTTTTGAGTCATATGGATGTGATGGGAAGATGCAAGACATACCAGAACTAGTCAAATGGTTAATTTCCATTGGGGCAAAAGTCGAAACCATTGGAGTTTATCCTCTTCATGCTGTTATCAGACTATGTATCAAAGCAAGTAAGTTACATCCACTGCTAAAATCAAATGTTGTCTTCAGAGAACTGTCAGTTTTTATTTTTTTAAAAGTAAATCTAATGAGATCTGATCATATCAGTATGACCTTGCATGTATCAATGAAATACATTCTTAAAAAGTCCTAAACTCTTATTGATCATCTGTGCTTGATAGCGATACAAATCTAATATGGATGTTCTCTTTTGTGGTTTGGAGTGTAAGAGTGCTTGATATGGGCCCTTCAGAACCTAAATGTGTCAGCTTTGAAAATACAGTATTTCTTCCTGCCATCTCAGTGTGGAGCAACAATTTCTGTATGTGCTAAGGTCATGAATCTTCCTGAGCAGCACGTGCTGCGAGTCAGTGAGAACGGAGCATCATGTCTCCCATAATGCAGCTGACTCTTACCATGATTTCTTTTACGTATTCTTGTCTCTTACTCACAATGCTTGAGAAAAGGTTTCATACAGGTGCATCTTTCCACTTTACAGTGGGGGGAGGTGTAAAAAAACAAAACAAAAAAAACAGTATCTACCTCTGTTATGTCTACTACTTATAACAAATGTTTTTTTATTATTTGAGGAAGGAACCATGTTTTCAGGTGGTTATTGACTCAGAGGCCAGACTTGAGGGATACAATAAACCAGCAAGACAGAGATGGGTGCACCCTCCTGCATATTGTGGCATCTTCCAGTGAATATTCCCAGAAACACAGTAAATACCTTCTTTTTATTCCAATTAGTGTTTTTTTATTTGCGTTGGTGTGTTTGTTTTCATATGGAAAAGTGAAGAATGGAAGAAAACTTCAGACCGTAGTGTTTACTATTTCAGGCTAAGGAAGAAAATGAGGCAGCCCTGTTATCTAGATATAGACTCTTATAGTAGTAAGTGATGATTAAACATTTCAGCAATTCCCTTCTAAAGCTGTATACCTGATTTGGTGACTACTTGCTTTGCTCCTTGATTTGAGTAGTTTTGATTTTTTTTTTTTTTTTCCCCCATAAGTATGCTGTAGTTTCTAGTTACCTTTTAAATCTTGATGTGCCTGTAAAATCATGAGACCTTTTGGAAACCTGTCCTGAGTGTTTTCTTTTTTTAAATAGGTGAAACCTTAATATCTAAGTAGCAGTGCACATTATCAGAGGTGAAAAATGAAATACTTTTTCTTTCACATTTTCTGTGATACTACTTTTGTTAACTTAGCCTGGCCTTTTTCCTTGTGTTTCTTACTCTGTACACTAGATGGCAAGAGGAAACAAGCATCAATACCAAGATAACTCCACACTTTGAGTTCACTGAATGCAATGACATTCCAGTGGTTATCTTTAATAGTATGAATGAGATGCATGCAGCCTATATCTAATTACACTTCCTAGAGAGGAGCCACACTTCCTTCACAGCAGTTCCTTCTGCTGCTACAAGACTCCTGTGTTTCCAGAAGAAACCATATATGTGTGTGTATAGATACATTAAAAAAAACATTTGCATCCCTGCATTTAAAAAAAAAAAAACTAAAGTAGCTGGAATGGTAAGGCTTAGACACAAAGCACGATAGTTGTGTTAGCTTGCATCACTATTACCTCATCCAGGTTTTGCCTTCAATACATATAATAGCAGACTGTGTGCCATGGCGTTGTGCCTGGGGGAAGTGTAGTGGTCTAACACTTCTTTGTGCAGCATTGCTCAGCATTCTCCTGCGTGACTTTGTGTTTTGGTGCTTCTGTGCTCTTCCAGCTGTTCTGTTGGCATGTCTTATAGCAAATGAGCAGCTCTTTGAGATAAGAGGAGTACAGGCAACTGCTTGCAGGGCTGTGAAGCACCCCTGGTAGTACAGTGTGACATAGTAAGAGCATGTCATCTTCCAGAATATTAAATACTGTATCAAGACCTTAAATCACTGTTATATTTATTGTATGTATGTTTTATCTGTAATCAAGTTCAAAACAAGTATAGTAGTTTCCATTGAAAACAGTGGCACCTGCCATTGGTCAAACTAGAAAGCTTTGTTACAAGGCTTTATTACCACAAAAATGTGTTTTATGCTGCATAGGAAAGAGAATCGGTACCTAGCTATATATATTCAGACATGAACATGTAAGACCCTGTTTTGTTAAGTCACCTTATAACCAATATAAAGTCCTACTGTTTTTATTTATTTATATACCAAGCAGTTTACCTAGAGACTGGAGAACAGGATCGGGGCATAAAGGGAGATGTATTCCACCTGCTGCTTCTGGCCAGTGATATGCTCTTGAGGAATCAAGTTGCTTTGTTTTTGTTCCCTTTTCCCAACTTTTGATAATGAAGATAGGGTTTCACTTTTTTAACAGCTGTTTAGTTTCTTTTGGGGACAATATCTAACAATACTTCTGGGGATAATACCTACATAACATTCTTATGACACTATAAAAAAATAAGATAACTACTTTTTAAAATAAAATTGTTAGAACTATGCCATGATCTTTAAAACAAAGAACCTGAACAATGGGAGTTACTCTTATAATGCTTTTTCTTGTAATATTTTAGGTCAAACAGAAGATGTGCTCATGCTCCTGAGTTTTGGGGTTGATCCTACCATTCCAGATGCACGGTCAAGATTCGTCATAGATATCTTGAAAAAGAATAAAAACTTTAATGCTGTCAAAGCAGTCAAAGATCACACTGAGAAACACGCTTCTTCCTCTGTGGAATTGGAAGGTACTGCATGGACTCTGTACTCTTCCTGTTTTTGAATTATGTGCTTTAGGTACAAAATTGTTTCATTTGTAATTGGTAATAGCAGGTGGATTTTATGTAACCCTCTCTATGAGTCGTCACACTGAGTCAATGTTGAACACTTTGTCCTTGTCTGAAGGTATCTGCTCTCCAACTATGTTCGTTACTTACCATGCAATCATGTAACAAGTAACTACAAGTTGCACCAAGTATCTATAAGCTGCTGGTGTTTGTTTTTTCTCCTTAGCACAAGGCTTCCTCTCACCATGGCTAAGTGCCAGGTCCTGCACTTTGATCACAGCAACCTGATGCAATGAGGCTTGGGGCAGAATGGGTGGGAAGCTGTGCAGAGGAAAAAGATCTGGGGGTGCTGATTGCTTACCTGAACATGAGCCAGCAGTGCCAGGTGGCCAAGAAGGCCAATGGCATCCTAGCTTGTTTCTGGAATAGCAGGAGCAGGGAGGTGGTCATCCCCCTTTCTCACTATAAGAAGGGCATCAAGGCCCTGGAATGTATCCAGAAAAGGGCTATGAAGCTAGTAAAGGGCTTGGAACACAAGTCTTAGGAGGAACCTCTGAGGGAACTGGGGTGGTTTAGTCTGGAGAAGAGGAGGCTTGGGGGAGACCTTATCGCTCTCCACAACTACCTGAAAGGAAAATGTGGGGAGCTGGGGTTGGCTTCTTCTTGCAGGTAACTAGTGATAGGACTACAGGGAATGGCTTCAAGTTGCACCAGGGGAGGAAATTGTCCTGGGTCTGTCCCCTCCCAGCTTCTGCTGCACCCCCAGCCTGCATGCTGGCAGGACAGTGAGAGAACCTGAAAAGTCCTTGGCTTAATGTAAGCACTGCTCTGCAACAACTAAAACATCAGTTTGGTGTCAATATTATTCTCATCCTAAATCCCAAACGCAGCACCATCCAGCTACTAGGAGGAAAATTAACTCTATCCTATCCAAAACCAGGAGCAAAATGAGGCTGGAAGTTCTGATACATTTCTTCTTGGAAAGAGTAGTCAGGCATTGCAACAGGCTGCCCAGGGAGGTGGTGGCATCACCGTACCTGGAGGTGTTCAAGGAATGGTTGGACATGGTGCTTAGGGACAGGGCTTAGTGGGTGATATTGGTGGTAGGGGGATGGGACAGTAAGATGGTTAGACCTCCAAGATTCTTGGAGGTCTCTTGCAACCTAGATGATTCTGTAATTCTGATAGAAACTTACTTTTTGATGCTTTTTTAGTTTTGACCTCTTGACCTTTACCTTAGTTTTTGGCAAATGAAACACTTGGTAAAAGTATTCATAGTATAATTTAAGATGCTTTTAACAAAGAAAAATGCTGACCAAAAAGAGAAGCCCTGAAATGATGAACATGTGTGTGGAAAAAATGCTGACCTGTTTTGAAAACAAAATAGTATTTTAGCGAAGGCTCTTTGTTCACAAAGTTTTAGCCCTCTTTGATCAGTGTGGGTAATATGCAGCTAACACTCCTTGTTAATTAGAAAATTTTAATGTCTTTGCATGGTAAGGGAAAAGAGCAGAACTACCAGACGAAAGCTAAGAGTCTCCCATAACAAAATGGAGGAGCTGTAATTTAGTTACACTCTTGAAGTTTAGACGGACTTCAAAGTATTTTAAAAATATATTGATATTTCTAGGCAGTTTTTGAAAGACCTGTTGTCTTACAGAAAGATACAAATCTTAATTTTCCTAGTGCTAACATGAAATTTCATCAACTGGGATACTAAACTGGTCTCTAGTCTACTCTTTCATAAAAGCCTGTCAGTTCTGAAAAAGACTCACTTGTCTATGTAACTTTCCATATTGGAAACTAATGTATGATTGCCTAAACTAATGAATGATTGCCAAAAATAGCAGGCATTTTCTTTCTCATGCCAATCAATTAGAATGAGAAAGCATTCAAATTGTATGATAAGACCCCTGTTTCAAAATATCAAGACTGACTAACCCTTATGACTTAGTGTCTGCCTTAACAAATAGAGTATGGCTGAGCTGTCTGAACTGAAGTATGGTCAGAGATGCTGGTTGGGATGGGAGGTGAGGAACTCTTACTTGAAGGATGGAGGGTCCCTGCAGAAAGAAGGTGCTTTCTTAGTAGTATGGCACTATAGCTTGGTTGCTACTTACAGCTCTAAAAGACTGTAGTTCTGCCAGACACTTCCAACAGAGGATCCAGTTCTAGGAGGCTGCTTGGAGAAGCACTTGTGAGCATCCATGTGAGAACTGACTTGCCAGTTAGACAAGATGTTCCTGCAGGAGTTTGAGGTTCAGAAACAGGAGGTAGGCCCTGCAGCTGACCTTTCTAAGTCCTGGTTTAGACTTCAGTTTAAAACAAGGTCTTTAAGTCCCAAGCATGATGTTTGCTCATCTTGAAATTTCTTCAGTATAATCCTTCTGAGATGGCTTGGTGCCTAATCTCTTTTTCCCTGTCACTAGCCAACCAGAGCTTTAAAGTAATATCTATATTAGCCCAAAGTATAACCTTTTCAAACTAGAACTTCTTCCTATTGTGCAGATGTTGGAGCAAAAGACTGCACAGGCGGGTCAAACTTGTCAAAAAGCAAAGCTTGTAGACCATACCTCTGGTTTCCAGTAAGCTTATATGCAAAATACACTTGAAAGCACTGGATTTCATTGCACTTGCACCTTCTGGATCCTGGCAAGCAGATTCCCACAGTTCTTGTTTCTTTACTGTAGAGATCTCTTGCCCTTTTCCTGGAGAAGGTACTAGCATAGTGGTTCTCATGAAGTTTGCATTGCTGCTGCTGTGGTGGTAACTGCTTTAGTTGGTGTTCTGGGTATTTCTGCATGTCTTTTGTGGTCAATTTATTTTCTGCAGTGCACAGCTCCCAAGAGTTTTGTAGGCTTAAAGCAAAGCAAGAGGCTGGAGAACAAAGTGCTGCTTTATTCCAGGGGTTAATCCTGGTTGCTAAAAAGATGACCAGCCCTGTTTATTTTTTTGCTCTAAGGCATAAAGCTACTGTTTTGTTTGATCTTTGATGTACTTATATTCCTCAGAGATTTTAGGAAAGTCAAACCAAGTCTTCTTTTTCATTTAAGAGGATGGTTATTAAGACATGTTTTAAAATCTGCCATTGTTCATTATCTAAATATCTCAGTATCTCTTAAACTTATAGCTGTCATTCTGCTATGTGTTTGTGTGGTGTTTTTTTTGGTTTTTTTTGAGTATTATATGGACAAATTATTTTATGGCCTTGTTTCCTAAATGCCAGCAAGGATTCAGACAAATTCAGGGCATCTGATTAAAACTGCATGCTGGAAAACCACTGTTCTTAGTCACTTAAAAAAATCTTATCACTGAGGCAGCAATGTCTTGCCTGCATGCAGGTCAACTTCGGAACTATTGCAATTTTCAGCCTGAGGTACTAATGTAAAGAGTATTTGAGTGGGATGCTGTGGGATATGAAGCGTCATATAATGTATTACAGTCCTCCACTAAAAACATGACACCAAGGAACTGTTTTCAATTTCTGTAATATTTTGCAGAGGAAGATAAAAGCAGAGCTGTAGTTGACTCTTTCCTGGGTGCTCTTGAACACTTCGTCAAGTTCTGCAGTTGTGAAAATGGGATACACAACACAAATCTATTGAAGAAAGATGAAGTTCAGGGATTTCTTAAACTGCTTTCTTCTGTGAAAGGTACAGTGAGTTCCCATTTCTCCCCTTTCTTTCATTGTTGTGAAATATGTATTTGATGCTAACATACAGGTATTGTTCTTACTCTTCCTTCACTTCCCTGTTTATGCAACTGGTATTACTGGAACAATATGCTTTTACTTATTTTTACTGTTGTGTTTCACATTTAAAACCCACCAGAATATGCGCACAAAAATGAGTATGATGAATCAAAGTGTTCAAACTTACTTGTCTGTAAGTCAAGACAAAAGGATGTGAGTGTAGAATTTTTCTGTTGTGTGCTTTGAATTTAATGAGCTCATCTGAAACTTGTTTACATGGAGATGTATTTTATTGTCTGTTTTTGACCAAGTTATGTTATCCTGACTGTCTTGCAGAAATCCCTGCAGGGGCGATTTGCAACATCTCCCAAGCATGTGCTAACAGCTTTATAAAACAGTTGTTGAAGAAGCAAATGTGGCATGAAGTTTTGCTGTTGCTAACAGGGAAAGCCAGCGGGGAAAAGACATCAGGTGGAGGACTCTTCAAAACATGCAATCTTTCAGACGTTGACATTAGCAGCATTATCCAGCAGTGTGATGGATTGGATGAGCAAGTACAACTCATAAGATGCTTGATCGAAAGTGGAGGTGAAAAGCTGCAATACTAATGTCTTAAAAGATATGATATTTTGTTATGCATGTTTGAAGCAACATAGTTTCAGAAATAGAGGCGCAGTTCTGTGGCTCTGTATAAGTGTTAAGCTGTTTTTCAAGTGAAATTTGGCTGTCAGAGTTGGATTTGGAAGTAAAAAGGCCAAAGATTATTGCTGGTCATTTTTCTTGTAGTTTTCTTGGGTTTTAATTTCCCTGTCTTCAGCCACAGTATTATCCTGGTAGAAACTGTGAGCCACAGTCTTTCGGTTCAGTTCATTGTCATGTCACAAGTAATTGGCTACTTCAGTGATTTAGGGGGCATGACCAGGTAACTTTCTTTTTGTAGTCAGTGTGGCCATCATTCTTCTTGTTTTGCATGAGGCTTATTCCTAGGATTACTCTGCCCTCTTTCACTTCAGCTTCATGCTAGCTATAAATTACAGGCATACATTCCTGCTACAGCCTTGTGAGTTGCTGAAGTTGCAAAGAGGCTCTTTGTTTCACTCAGTCACTGACTTTCTTGGAGATATGTTCTGGCCTGTCTGTCTTCCTATTGCAATGGAAGGACTGGTTGCTCAGATTATTGGAAGATCAGAGGTTTGAAGACTTTCTTTAACAGATAGACATAAAAGGCTGACATTTAAAAAAAAAAGCCTGCTCAGCAATCAATATGTATCTTCTTCTGATTAGCATTTTCTGTAGTTTGTAGATCTGTTGCATCAGATTAAACCTGATATTTTCGTGTCCTTCACACCAGCTCTGCCAGATGGGATTGGAGCCAACTCTGAAATACCATTGCAAATATGCCTGGAAAAGAATTATTTTGAACTGGTTTATTTGCTGTTGATTAAGGGTGCAGATCCTGAGAATATCTCCATTGCACAAGGAGATACTCCTTTGCATGCTGCAGTTTACATCTACTTTGATAAAAAAGGTAAGGCTTTTGTGTGCCTGGTCTAGGGGACACAAATGTCTTGAGTATATTTGCATCATTCTTTTTTTTCCCACATCAACTGTTGAAAACATCCCATTTCTTCCCTGTCTAGTCCACTGCCACTTTCACTGCTTTATTTGATGTGATAGTAGAGGCAGCAGACCAGGCTGTTGGGCCATGTTTCAGCCCCCAGACTTTGCAGACCAGAGGATATGCACCAGTCTTTATTAATCTGATGTGTTCTGCATTTTGTTTGCAGTGGCTGGGGCTATGAAGAGTTAGTGGCAGCTCAGGTGACCGATGTGATTCAGGCAGCTGCAATGTCTCCATCACTTACTATTTTTTGTGACTGTATTCTTGTTTACTTAAGCTGATCTAGAAAAGACAGTTCTTTGAAACCCTGTAAAACTTGTTCAAGGTGGGAATGATGTAAATATGAAGGATCTAGGATATAAAGGCAGGGTGATGGCAGCAGACCTTGAAGGAAATCTGACAGTGATATCTGAAATCCATTCCTGTTTTTTTTGGTTGTAATTCAAGCAAAGTTTTGTTCAGAGGAGCAAGTGGCAGAACTGTAGGGCTTAAATGTAAATGTAAGAAATTCAGATCGACTGTCAAATTAAGCCCCAAAGTCGGGTTTGATTTTTCTTTAAGTTAAGAAAAAATGCATTTTAAAATAATTTAAAACACTGTATTTATTCACTTTTAAACACATTTCATTACAATGGCTTTAGAGAGATTGAAAACATAAGTACTGCCAACTATAAATTTTAAATCAGAAGAGTTAGAAATCTAAACATGCTATCTTTTAATATTTTTTACTGTGCAAAGTTATTGAGGTAAAATTCTTCTAATGATTTTGAGTCACTAATTTTATTAGGAAAGAAATGTTTCACATATATTACAAAGATTAAATGACTTATTATCTGGATGATAACCAGAAAACTGTAGAATTTTTTTCAGGTAGGTATTGAACTAATTTTATCCTGTAGGAAATTTCTCTAGGACCCTCAGATGTCAGGAAATAGTTGCGATTTGCCACAGGTTAGTTTAGTAACTCAAAGCTATCTGCTTCAGATTCCTTCAGCGTAGCATATTAAAATGAACCAGATGACCCCAGAGCAGTACCTAGAGCTTCCGCTTATCTACATGACCACAGTCACCAGCTTTTGGTAACTGATGCTAAAAGACGAATGAATCTGTCTGCACCTGAATGTTAGAAAAATGAGTGAAATTGACTGATGCTACAGGAGCAGTTGCAACACTAGAGATTTTTAGAGCTTTGCTGCCACTGTCTTTCCTGAATATTGAAAAAGCTGTTTTGAGATTTCAACTGGGAATGTTTTACAAACATGTAATGTAGAATTTGTCTTCTGAAAACAAATTGATTTTTGTTTAGTAGCTGTAGGGAAAAAAAGTATTAAAAATTGTTGGCCTGCAAAGCAGCATTGTAAAGCAACTGATTTATTTTTTGTTGTTTTCAGATGGCATTGGTTTAAACATCCTGAACTATCTGCTTGATCTCTTTGCTTCAAGACCTTCTGACTTTCCATATCTTAATCCAAACATACAAGATAAGAATGGGGATACAGTGATGCACATTATTTTTCAGAGAGGATTTTTAAAGCAGGCAAAGAGAATAATGGATTCATTGGCAAAATTTGATATTAACTTTAATATTAAAAACAAACTGGGAAGAGATGTGAGGCACAGAATTAAAAAAAATGACCCCCTGCTACTTGCTTGGAAAACTGCTGTATCAGAGAAGAAGTACCGGCAGGATGTAGCAGGACAGTCAGTTAAAACACTTAAGTCTGCTCCAGTCTCTGCCATATCACAGACAAAGAGCGCAGGACATTCTTCATCTGGGTCACTATTAAAAGCACCATCTGGAAACACAACACATAATGATGTAAAAACCTCATGTTCTGTAAAGACAAAAAATGATCAGTTGGTGAAGCAGGAAATTGAAAAAATAAAGAACCCCTTAACTCTGCAGGAAAGTCTAGTGCAGGAAATCAGAGCTTTAATTCAGCAATTAAAATTAAGTGACACCTTAAATGATAATTCTCTGTTACAAAAGCCATTTTCAGCCCAGACTAATACAGAAGAGGGAAAAAGGGAATCATCACAACCTTGTGGAAATGTGGTTAATCCTGAAGGAAAAGGGGATGACTGGAAGAAAAAGAAGGAAGCACAAGAATTTAGTATGGACCTATCTAATGGAGAGAAGGAAGAACCAGAGGAAGAGGAAGGGGAGATTCTGGATATAGAGGCACATGTACAGGAGTTTGATAACATGACCTGGGAAATAGAGTGCACTCCTGAAACGTTGAAGGTGTTGAGCAGCAAAGCTGTACCTCCTTATCTGAAAACTAAAACTATAATGACAATTAAGCATCTTGGCAATGGGGAATGGACTAGGGTCCTTCAGAAGCCACTGAAACATTTGAAATCTGATATCCAGCTCTATGAAGCCAAACTGGGAAAAGGTGCAAGAATGCTATGGGAACTTGCAATTGACTTTTCTCCTCGTTGCAGTGAGAGTGCAGAAAAGATAATGGAGACAGAACAGACAAAAAGTCTTCCAGAAAAATCAGGAAGAGTTTACACGGAAATAATCAGAATTTGGGCCATTGTTCTTGACCACTGCAAGCTGAAGCGTGTCTTAGATAACATATGTATATCCTACAATCGGGGTTTATCCTGCATCTTAAAGAAGAAACTCAAGGGCATCAATAAAGGACATCAGAACTACAACAGGACAGTAAAAAAGCATGTTCCGCAATGCTACATTGAAGATCTGGAAGCAGAAAAATCAAAAGAACGTACTTTCCCTGAGTATTTCCCTCCAGCCAGTGCTGCAGAAATGGAATACAATATAATGAAATTCCACAGTTTCAGTACTAACATGGCGCTTAACATTATCAACGATGTACATTCTGCTGTTGAATACCCGTTCCGAGTGGGGGAGTTGGAGCATGCAGTAATTAACCTCAATCCAAAGCCCATAGAACCAATCATTTTAATTGGGCGAAGTGGGACAGGGAAGACAACTTGCTGCTTGTATAGGCTTTGGAAGAAATTCTATTTGTACTGGGAAAGATCCACCATGGCAAATAGTCCTCTGCTGGCAAGGCAAACTTGGCAGCAGAAGCAGTGCAGTGAAGCTGAAAAAGTGAGGCTAGAGAAAGAAGAGCATGAAAAAAAACAAGACAGTGATGATTCCAGTAAGGAGCAGGTGAGTGATGAGCAAGACAGTGAGGATGAAAAGGTTCCTGCAGACACAACTGGTGGAGAAACAAATCCATGTGATGACAATGAAGACCATGTGTATAGTGCAGAAACACTGAACAGCCTGGAGCACCTGCACCAGATCTTTGTGACGAAAAATCCTGTCTTGTGCCAGGAAGTTCAGAAGAATTTCATTGAACTTAGCAAGTCATCTAAGATAACCAGTCATTTTAGGCCTCTGGAACCAAACGTTCATAGGCTACAAGACGTTAAAGATGAAAATTTCCCACTGTTTGTCACCTCCAAGCAGTTGTTGCTGTTACTGGATGCATCCATGCCTGACCCGTTTTTTCCAAGGAATGAAGATGGAAGCCTTAAAAGAACCATTGTTGGTTGGAGTCCCCAGGAAGAGTTGGTGGTGCCAAATTGGCAAGATGAGGATGAAGAAGGTAATGCTGGAGCAGAACATGGTGATGAGGAAGGAGCTGTTGATGCATACTCTAGGGAAAGTGACCCTCGTACTTTTGTGACTTACAATGTATTTGCAAATGAAATATGGCCAAAAATGGTGAAAGGTAAAAACTTGTACAATTCTGCACTGGTTTGGAAAGAAATAAAATCATTTCTGAAAGGCTCTTTTGAGGCACTGAGTTGCGCTGGGGGTAAACTCACTGAGGAGGGGTACAAAAAGCTAGGTTGGAAGAGATCACCGAACTTCACAGAAGACAGGAGTGAAATCTATCGCCTCTTCTGTCTTTATCAGCAAATAAGTTCTCAGAGAGGCTACTTCGATGAAGAAGACTTGCTATATAATTTATCTCAAAGACTGTCAAAGCTCAGTGAGCAGCCATGGTCCATCCATGAGTTTTATGGTGATGAGATTCAGGATTTCACCCAAGCTGAGCTAGTGCTGTTAATGAAATGCATCAATGATCCTAATGCAATGTTTCTAACTGGTGACACTGCGCAGAGCATAATGAAAGGAGTTGCTTTTCGTTTTAGTGATCTGAGGTCACTGTTTCATTATGCAAGCAAGAACTCCATGGACAAGAAACAGCGTGTTAGAAAACCAAAAAGGATATATCAATTGTACCAGAACTACAGGTCCCATTCAGGTAGAGTAACAAATTTGATCTCAGTCTGTGCTTTT
Source organism: Stictonetta naevosa (assembly GCA_011074415.1). NCBI lineage: Eukaryota > Metazoa > Chordata > Aves > Anseriformes > Anatidae > Stictonetta > Stictonetta naevosa. The sequence continues at coordinate 64,836,035 of CM021698.1, forward strand.
CAGATGTCACAAATTATTGAAGTTTTCTACTGGCCAATTCAAAGCATCTTTAAGCAGGCTCTTTTTTTTTTTTAGATGATCAGCTTTTTGTGATGTGAATTCTGTGTTTTGACATTCAGCTGGAAAACCAACAATGAACACTTTAAAAATAGTAACTTTTCAAATGCTCATGCTTACTGCATGTTTTGTCTATTTGACTTAAATGAAAACAGAAAGTAATCATATGTGCTTTTTTGGCTCCATCATCAAGTTGCTAGATTTTGCAGGATTGAGCTGCTTCTGTTTTTCATATTACTTTTGTTTATGACCTTCATTTCATGAGGACACTGCTAAGTATTTATAGCATGTTTTAGATCTATGCAGGCCCAAGAATGAGGTCTACTCAAAATAGTAGAAACAAAGTGGACCTTACAGCTTCTTTCTTCTCTGACTAGTAGTTGTTTTTGTCATATTTTTTGATTTTCAAAATTCTAACAGTCTTTTTAGTGTGTTTGCAAGCAAGGATGAGGCAGCCTGACTGAAGTTTATAATCTATATTCTGCTTGTCATAGGTATTCTCCGTCTCGCATCTGGTGTGGTTGATTTGCTTCAGTACTATTTCCCAGAATCTTTTGATCGGCTTCCAAAGGACTGTGGTCTCTTTGATGGACCCAAACCTACAGTCTTGGAGTCCTGCAGTTTTAGTGACCTAGCAATTCTGCTGAGGGGCAATAAAAGGAAAACGCAACCTATTGAATTTGGAGCACATCAGGTTTGGTTTTCTTAGGTATACAGCTTTTTGCAGATTCTTCCAGCTCTGTTGCTAATTAAATAATCACTTTAAAAGACATTACGGACAGTCCATATAAGCCCTTGTATCTTACTGATAAATTATGCTTTTTAAACTTTGAAACCTTCATTGTGTTGGTTTCTATTTCTTTCTTAATGCATCTCTGGCTCTTTCTGCTCTTCATTGCAGCAGATAATTTTTTTCCTATTCTTATCTAACTCCAAACTTTCATACACCAGATATGCATCTGTCCCATTATACCATGCATTTGTTAGCCTTCTAGGGGCAGCTTTGCATAGTGTGCTGAAATGTCTGTTATTAAATGCTGTCTAGTTTTGAGAAACCTCTTGCTTTATCCTGACATATTTGTTTTCTGCCTGTGGCTGTTACTTTTTTGCTTTCTAACATGTTCTTTTAATAATATATTTTATGATAGGTAGTACTAGTGGCAAATGAAACAGCAAAGGAGAAAATACCAGAGGAACTCAGTTTAGCACTTGCACTGACAGTTTATGAAGCAAAGGGCTTGGAATTTGATGATGTACTCCTTTACAACTTTTTCACAGACTCAGAGGTATTTAATTCTTATCCATATTCTACATTTTTTTCTTAAGGTATTGATTTTACATGTGATCTAACGATCTTTCCAGCTGGAAAAGGATTCGGTGTCTGCTTAAGGCAGGTGGCTTCATCACAGTAGAAAATATAGTTCATAGGTTTATGAAGTGAGAACCTGTCTTCCCTTAGTGCTACATTTTCCTGACTGTCTCTTGCCATTTTAGGGAGAGCCTTGGGGTTCACAGAACAGCGGGTGTGTGCGCATACTTCTGCCACATACCTAGACTACTCTGTTAGTTTGCAACATGTCCCTCTTGGTCTCTGTTCAGGTCAGAGAAATTAATGTGACAATCCACCATTCTTGCATACCTTTTACCAGGGGTGCTGGGTCCTGAAAAAATTGCCTTAGACTCCCTGCTTTGCATAACCACTGTGTTCACAGTGCAGTTTTTTTTAGTGTGCTTACAGACTTGAAATCGTTTGCCAACCCCAAGATAAGTTGAAACGGATTTTTTTATTATTTTTTAATTAAAAACTTAGTAAAACAACTATGTTTAGAAGCAAGTAGTGTGTACATTTGTGTGATGAGGGAAGCATGCTCTATGGAGCCATCCACAGCTTAATTCCAGAAAACTCACTCTGGTCTAGCTCAGGAGTTGTTAGGAAACTTGGAAAGGTCTCAGTCTTGGCAGAGACCATCTTCCTTAGTATGACCTTGGATGAAGAAGGCTTTCCTTCCTGGAGGTGTTGTGGCTTTTGTCTATTCCCTTTTACCCCTTTCTAGTTCTCCAGGTAGCTCAGACCCTGCCCCTCCAGGGCTTGAGGTAGCTCCAGAACTGGTGGGGATCATAGAATCATAGAATATCTTGAGTTGGAAGGGACCAACAAGGATCGAGTTCAACTCCTGGCTCCCCACAGGAACACCCAAAAATCAAAACATGTGTCTGAGAGAGTTGTCAGTCAGGGGGATACAGTCCTCAAGGCTTCTGACAAAGAGCTGTCAGACACAGTAGCCCCAGTGTTGCTGGAGCATCACTGACCCACCCTGGCCAGGTAGTAGGCAGTATCCTCACTGAGCATGCCTACAGAGACTTGTACGCTCCCACAACTGACTTGCAGGGTAACTTCACATTTAGTGTGAACACCTCTTGCAGATGCCCTCTGCCTCTAGCCCTCAAAACAGTGTCTCAGATCTGGTTTTCATCAACTGAAAACCACAGTTGTATAAAAGAAAACTAGGGTAAATTGCTGGTGGCTTTTCATAGTGGCTAGTAGACACAATGAGGTGAGGGGACAAGGAAGGTGCTTGTGGTAAGTGACACTGAATGTGGTTTACTGTGATTCAGGCACAGTGCAATACTGGCTGTTGTGATAGGTTTCTCAAAGTTGACATGTTTTTGGTGACATGAGTTGTACTCAGAAAAACAATGAACTAATAGCAGAATACAGAGTTGAGTGTGCTGAGTATTTTAACTTAGCTTGGCTAATCTGTGCCAAGCCTGGAGAAATACTTTCTTATAAGTCTTCTGTCCTCATGTGAGTCATGAGTAATTGAGTTGATTTGAGGAGTCAGGCAGGCAAGAAAGCTCACACTGAAGTTTTCTGGTTTGAAAAGGTGAATCTCTGAACTGCTGTAAAGTCAGCATATGTGGCTTTTTGTAATTTGCTTGATTTGGTCTTTATTGGGTTTGAAAATGAGGTTTAGAATGAGCCTGGTTTCAAGAGGCAGATTTCAATGAAGAAACTAAAAAAAAAAAAAGCCAAATCCCTAAAATCCAGCAAACCATTGACCAAATAATTGATCTGTTGGTCATTTTGTAATCCATAACAGGCTTAGGAATGTTTTGATGATTTATTGCAATCAGAACTGCAAAGTACATTTTTGCAAATTTTATGTATTTTTTCCCATAAAGAAGACTAACTTGTATCGGGTTGCTTGAGTCTCTGAACTACAGAGGGGGGGGAAAAAAAGCTTGTTTAGCCATAATAAGAGCATTTTTCAGTTTCTGGCACAAACTTGGCACTTTGTTTTCCATAAAACACCTAAAAGGGAATAAAATTAGCATAACAATTGGAAATGTACTTACAGTTATCTGTGTTAGTTTTGTGGGGGATCAGGAACCTTCAGAAAGGTGTGATTAGGAGTTGATGCTTCTTGCATGGCTTGAGAGTGTGCAACACAAATCTGCTGCGACATGAAACACATTTAAGCATGTTTGTGCACATTTACAGATACTACTCACAGATACATATATTGGAGTCCAATGTAGTATGACCAGGCTCTTTTATCCCACACAAATATTTTTTGCTCATTTCTGAGCCTTCTTACATGTAGCAGTGTGTGTTGGTCAGTTACATGCTACCCCTGGCTCAGACCAGCACTAGTGACCACTGGTGTTGCGCAGTGAGCTTAATAAATTCATCATGTAACTGATGAGCTCTCTTGCCTGTTTACAGTCATGGTGAGAAATAGGCCTGCGTGTGATACTGATAGGTCCACCTCCACAGCTTCAAACCCCTTGTTTTGTTTATGGGCTCCACCCAGTCATCATTTAAATGAGCACCAGTGATGACTTGTTTGCCAAAGATAATGTCCCAGATGTACCTCTTCTTAATCTGTTCTGTGTTTTCAACCTGATGACCACTTGGTTATCAGGTTGAAAACACAGACTTGTATCTCAAAAGTTATGAAATTCAGCCTTCTTGATAGCAGTTGGTGGCCTTTCCTTAGGTTCTTCCCTGAGATCACTTTTTTCTTGCTTGTCTTCTTTAAGCCTTTTTTAAGTTGGGGGTGTGTTTGTTGGTCACAACCTATGTATGACCTTGTCTTTTGCATATATGGGCAGTAGTGATTGCTTTATACGAGTAACCTCATTCTTTTAACATTTTAGGCTAGCAAAGAATGGAAGATCATTTCTTCTTATGTTCCGGATTCAGATATGCAAGTAGGAAGCAAATTGCTAATTGAAGTGCCTTTAAAGGATGCTACTGATTTGCAAAAGAGACTTCCTTTTAATGTAGAAATGTACAAGGTGAGTTTTTCATAACATTGTGAATAGGAAGGATAAACTTCTAGAAATGGGGAAATTTCTTCAAGAAATACTTTCATCCTGTAGTTGCATGTTTATTGAGGATGTCTTATCTTTTTGGTAGCTTATATATATAATCTAACCTTGATTTTCTTTTTGAAAGATTTTTTTTCGTGAATGCAATTTGTTAAGAAACGAAGTCTACTCATTAGATTTTTAAGTATTTTTACTGTAGTTAAACACTGACAAGCTGTTTTGCTATTTATCATTATTTTAGTCTGGTTTCAGATCACTGTCATCCACTTAAAATTAAGGAAACTTTTTAGGCTCAATTGAGTCAGATATCTTCAGAATTGTACTGTGGAAAAAAACAACACCACAAGTAGTTGCATGTGCAAGTGATTAGAAACAAGATGGACAGTCAGACTTACAGCTGCTGGGTTTTGCTGTAGCAGTAGTTTGCAAATTAGCTGGACAATTGCTTATGTAGTTTAAAAATCACATTTAATATTTAGACTTGCTTAAAGATACATTCTTTGTTATTCACTGTATATATTTGCTGTTTTCTTAAAACTGCAAAGTGTGTCACTTTCTAACAACTTAACTCATCTGGTATTCTACTGTATTTTTATTTTGTTGTTCTTGTTCTGCTTCAGATGCTGAATGGAGAACTGAAGCAATTGTATACTGCCATTACAAGAGCTAGGGTCAATCTTTGGATATTTGACGAAAACAGTGAAAAACGGGCTCCAGCCTTTAAGTACTTCATCAAAAGGGAACTTGTTCAGGTTGTCAAAACAGATGAAAATAAAGGTAAAGGTATCATAAAGCTTCCTTAATAGACTCTGAAACAGGACAGCCTAATGAATGCTGTCTTGCTTTCAGGCTGTGTAATAAAAAATGTTAAACTCTTTGGTCCTTCTAACAGTATGCATTGATAACACTCTTGCAAATTTCCACTTGTTTCAATGGGTTTTATTTGTTTGGGCTCTAAAGATTAATTGTATATGTTAATAAATAACCTCAATGCTAATTCACTGATTTTTTTTCTGCACAGTAATGAACGTGGTTCTTGGCATACCACGCCAGCTGAAGGGGGTTTATCAAATGAGAGGACTTGGTTTCTAGAAAGACAGTGGATTTACTCAAAAGTTTTGTCCAAAAAAACACAGTTTTTAGAGGCCTTTCAAAACTAAACCTGACTTACTTATTTCCAGTGCTGGTTGGGAGGTATAAGATGTACTCACAGTTACCATCACTGGTGTGAGCACAAACCACACAGAATTTGGAATATTAGGAGATGTCAATGCTTAGCTTCTGTCTATAGCAGGTGGTTACTGTTTTCTATCTGTTCTAAGATAAAATGATTTCCCCCCCACTGTCCTAGACTTAGATGACAGCATGTTTGCTAAAACTTCATCTCCAGAAGAATGGATTGCACAGGGAGACTACTATGCTAAACATCAGTTCTGGGAGGTAGGAACATGTGATAGCATAGCTGAAATAAGGATTCTTGCCTATTTTGAAACTTTCTTATTTTCTTTACTTCTATAACATCGTCTGTAAAACTGTACTGGCTCTGTAGCAGGCTTTTTAAAATTTTCTCTATTTTGTGGTTTGTAGTTCTGTAGGTGTCTACAGACAACCTGGAAACAACTTGGAAGAAGTGGGGAGAGCAAGGCTATTGTCTGTACAAACCACTTATTAAAGAACAGCATGTAAGACCAAGGGAGTTCGCTACATTAAGAAATATGGACAATGTGTAGCAAAATTATGTTTAATTCTCTTATTACTTAAAGAACATTGATATTTTGCACTCTTTTATTTGCTGACTTGGTAGCTTATGCAGTCCAAATTTAGCATGACAGCTAATGGAGTGGAACCAAATAATTTTTGGATACCATTTTTGATAATGAAAGGAAAGCTTCCTTTTTTTGATGTAAGCAGCACATTTTTTTCTATGGAAAATAATATTTATAAGAAGGCAAAGATTAAAGTAATGAGTTGCTACTATACAGACAGTCTTTCTCTCTCCTTGGGGGGGATGGGAGGGGAAAGCGATTTCCTATGTGGACAGAAAACGATTTGATAATAAGCACACAGTTGAAAAAATCTGCAATGTAATAGCTATATTATCTGCTGTTCTGTTTTCTTCATAATCTGATCTTTGTGTATCATTGCTACGTAAAAAGAAATAATCTGGGGAATTTTGCTGCTGTAAGAGTAGCTTGCAATATGGGATTTCCAAACAGAAGTAAATATGAAATTAATGGATACAATAAATAAATAATGTGGCAAAATGAACAAGATGATAATTAAGCAGTGGTTGCTTGGAACCTGGCTAACTTCCAATGATTCTCTTTAACTTATTACAGAAGGGGCATGGTAAGCTAAAAACATGAATAAATTTTCCACGTTCTCTGATTTAACTTTGCATGCATTGGTTTTCCTAGCTTTTATTAATACTGTTATGTGGCAGGTGCGTAGTGACTTACCAGTTAGTGGTTTGGATCGTTATCCAAAATGCATGTGTGCTATTTGTGCCATCAGCCTACCAGGTATTTTGTTTTTACTGCTTCCATGTAAATTTCATAAAACATTTTAATTAAAATTCTAATTATGATATAGCTGCATGTGGACTGACTTCAAAGCTTTTCCTTTTGTCCTCAAAATATTCTGCAACCTTTTTTCTTTTCCTTCCTAGGCACTTTGCCAGTCTTTTTCTGTCACAGTGACTGTAAAATTAAGTGTTGCTTTTATGTGATAAGCCCTGAGTTGGATGCACATGTGTGAATGCTGTGTATGATCTCACCCAGGTGGCAGCCAAATGTTACCAAAAGGGAGGAGCATCTGAGAAGTCAAAGCTGGCCCTGGCACATGACACTGTTCTCAAAGTGCACTTGAAGAAAAGCAGCCCCAGGTAAGTATAAATGCATGTGAGTGGGTGTCATTCTGAGGTGCCACCTCATGGGTGCGTGGGGGGAAGATACCCAGGAAAGATGTCCTGTGGTTATGTCAGCTCTCTGGTTATGTCAGAGAAGCAACATGATTTGCTTTACCTCAAGGGGCTTTTTTCTTGGATATAGGTAGGAGAGCATATGCCATCAGCAGTGCTCAACTCCAGTTAATCCCACTGCTTATTTGCTTTGCCTCCTCAGTTTAAGTGTGAAGAAGAAAATATGATGTCAATGTTGGTTAGATTCAGTGACAGATCTTGTGATTTTTTTTTTTTAATTTCATGTAAAATGACTGTAAGAAATAACTTTTTTTTCCTTTCTACAGGGAAAAGCAAATAGAATACATAACATTGGCAAAAACTTACTTGGAGTGTGGAGAACCAAAGCTATCACTAAAATGCCTGCTTCAATCGAAGGAGTTCCGACTTTGTGCAGAACTGTGTAAAAAGTTAGGAAAGGTATTAAATCCTTATCCCTTTTAATTTTGCTACAGCTCTTTTCCCTCTAATTTGCTGCTTGTACATGTTTATAGAATTTGTAAAGGTGATCTCTTTCAAAACTCATAAGGTAATAGCATCTTTCTGTGGCATGGTAGTAGTTGAACTAAAACAGCTTTTTAAGCTGGGCCATTCAAGAGGAACACATTCAATAAGGAAGCATTTGTCACAGGACAGCTGTAATAGACAGCTGTAATAGACAGCTGTAATAGACAGCTG
>CM021698.1:64844073-64876576 GCA_011074415.1 Stictonetta naevosa
AATAGACAGCTGTAATAGACAGCTGTAATAGACAGCTGTAATAGACATGAATTGGATGATGATGCAGTTATGTAGTCTAGGTTTATTTATTTGGCTTTCTTCAAATAATCACCAGTCATTTCTGCTTTACAGTTGAAAGTTAAATATAGATTGATATGAAACTTGACCTGCTACTTACTTCATATAATGCTCCGATTATTGTAGCTACGCTGATTACAGACACCTAAATGGAATCCTGAAACTTGCAAGGTTTAAGGAATGTACTTACAAAAATTTTTTAAGCTTGTGAGGTTATTTATCTTTTGGTGGAAATGCATTGCAGACAGAAAGAGTTAAAGTAATATAAAGTAATTTTCCCGAAATATTTAAGATGCAATATGAAGGTTCCTTTTCTGTAGATAGGACTGTTTAAATGTAATCGTGTTCATTTTGAACAATTTGCAAGTCAACAGGAGCATGTGTGGTGTTTTTAATAACAGGCAGAGGATAGCAAGTACTTTGGAAATCCTGTAATACATTTAATTTTATGTTCTACTTTTTCCAACACAAGTATTTTGAAGGCTTTTTTCAAATCTGTTCAGTTTTAATAATAGTTACTTTAAGGATTTGATTACACTAAAATACTTTAAGTACATTTTATTAGTGTGCTTTTGTATGAAACCTATGTGATGGAATTACCAATTTATTTGTGTAGTTTTGGTTGTTTAGAGTACTTCGGTTTCCTTATTGACTTCTGCATTGCAGATGAAAGAAGCTGCAGTATACTATCAGAAAATCCAGTACTTCAAAGAAGCATCTGAATGTTATGAACAAATTGAGGAGTTTGATCTGGCAATTAAGATGTATTGTCAGGAGGAGCTCTATGAAGAAGCAGCAAAGGCAGTTGAAAGGTATCTTTCAAGACTGCATTGAAAATAATTCTATCTTCCATCTCCAACTTGTCATAATACAGCTGGCTTTCCATAAAACTTTAACAAGAGTTTTGGCTGGTGATTTTGTTTCATATGAAGTTAAATTAACTCTGTTTGAATTCTCACTGGGGTCCTGATAACATGGGCAAAGCATTCCACAATAGTCACAGCTTGAGCAGTGGCTAGCTTCATTTTCCTAGCCTAGTAGGAAAAATGAACTACGCTACTTCTCCAGTTCTGTATTACTTACTAGTCATGCGAGTTTTTTCTTTGGCCAGTCCTCTGAACTATTTTTTTAAGTATAACAAAATGCTTAATAGAAATTAAATACTTTTCCAATACTTCATGGACTTAGTCACTTTGTTGCTGACTTGTGCAGGTGTATAGCCATTAGATACGTGGTATGTAATACAGCAGTCATTGTGGCAATTGAACTATTTGCCTCTCAATCTTTTAACTTAGAGCAAAGAATAATAAATGACCAACTCATACTGCCTCTCTGAGAGAATCTAGGTTCCAGTCTCCCAGATGAGCTTTACTGTACTAACTTCGCCATGGTCACTTAGGACAATTAAGAACCATTTCACACTGTTCTTGATAAACTGATTTTATTAGTATCTTTTTGACAGAACTTTGCATCTGGCAGCATCCTTGTGACCTCATCAGAACACTCTTATGCAAACAGTTCATTTATTGGCCACACCTTTCATTACAAATAACTTGATGACATTTTATATATATATACACCAGTTAGACTTTCAGTAAGGCCTACAATAAATACACACATTCACTGTGATCCTTTGTGATGTATATTTAATGTTTCCTATGCTATGGCAACTGTTTTTTAAAGGACTAAAGCTGGTTTAATATGTAGGGATAGTTTGCTCCAAAACTTCAAGCATTAAACTCACTTTACCAGCTAATGATTTTTTTAAATTGTCCTCCCCAAATCATTCATGTAAATTCATCAGTGAAGGTACTAAAATCTCCACTCCCACCACTATCATCAGAAAATAGTAATGAAAGGCTAATAACAATTTACTTACCCATTAGGAAAAAATTACTCATTCTCAGCATGCAGGAGAGAATACTTTTGCAAGACTGGCTTAGGGTATATCTTAATAATTTGACTTCAGACAGAAATAATTAATAGCCGAGTGCTTTAAAGTGTTTGTTTTGAAAGATGCAGCTAGGTACTCTGCACAGGCACTTGGTAGGTAGCAAAGTGTATGTAGAGACATAAAACAGAATTGAAAGAGTTCTCTAATCTGACTGGTTTATGTAAGTTTTACAGAGTATCACCTATATTAGCCTGTGAAGAACTTATTGATATTCTGTTTATTTAATTCTGGATTCTGTTCATGCAAAGAACAACTCTACATTGAAGCTTACTTTAACACATGGAAGATTATCACTGGCAAAATGTGGTTAAAATAATTGGAAGTAGTGTTATGACAGCATGGATAAAGATTTACTAATGCTGTAAACCTTGCAATCTTGGTCATACCAGAAGTTTTAATAATCTTGTTTCAGGCAACCTTATGTTGTAATTAAATTTTTTTGTAAGTCTTTTAGGATGGTGTGATTGTTTTTTTGCTTGACAGGCATGGTGCTTAAAATAGTTGGCCTTTTTAAAAGAAGGGTTTCTTGGGACAGCTATTTGTTTCATGTTTTGGGGACTTAAAAAAAAAAAATAGTTATTTTGTGTCTAGGTTAATCATCCATGGTAGTAAATTGATGTATGTTTATTGCAGATATGAAGAGATCTTAAATACAAGAGGACAAATGGCTTCCAAACTCTCATGTACAGCAAACCAGCTGTATTTAGAAGCAGCTGCAAAGTACCTAAGTATGAACAGAACTGAGGAAATGATGTGGGTCCTCTCAAAACTTGACATAGAGGATCAGCTTGAGTTTCTGAAATCTCGTGGATGCTTGCACCAAACAGCAGACTTACTGAAAAGAGAAGGTCGGCAGGAAGAAGCTGCAAAGCTAATGAAACAACATGGGTTTGCTCTGGAAGCAGCCAACCTCACAACTGTAAAAGAGTTCCGTGCATCTTGCTTGCTTGCTGCAGCCCGTGCTGGTATGACTCACTGTTCAGAATCAGACATGTCAGACAGAGAAGTCATGCTAAGAGAAGCCCTCGAGCTTTGTGAAGAAACTAAGCAGAAGTCTGGCATTGCTGAAGCTGTATTTTTGCAGGGAGCTCTGAAGGGAGACTTTGCAAAGCTGAGCAGCGCATACTATCAGTTTCTATCTCTGAATCATTCTGCTGGTGCAGTTGAAGTTCTCTTTGTGTTATCTCGCTGCAGTGCTCCAAGCCAGGACATCCTCTTTAAGGCGACACGTGGCTTAATAGCTCTTCTAGGTCTGGTTAAAAGTTTGAAGAAAGCAGCCACCAATGCAGAGAAAGATATGGTGAAATCATGCTTTGCCTATTTTGGGATTGTCCCAACAGGTGACAGTTGTTGCCAGGTGTCTCAAAATGAAGGTGAACCCATCCTCAAGTTTTTGTCAGACAAGTCAAGTCTAAAAGAGAGGAAGACAAAAGGTAGTTTCTCAGTAAGCACAGAGGATGTAATATCAGCTTTGAAGCAGCACTTGCTAAGCAGATTGTGTTCTATCATCTGTGAGTTACGGAAGAAACATTACCCTGGTATTTGTGTCAAGTTCATTGTTGGCTTGAACTGTGAAGATAAAACCTGTGAGGATTTACATACGCCCTTGTTGCGCCATGAAGCAAGGACAGTATTTCAATGTAAAATGCATCTGGCAGCAATAAATGGACTGCTCTTGGAAGCCACACGCACTTTCCCTGAAGAGCTACTGAGTCAGTGCAAAAGCTTTGACTTTTTGACTCCTGACAGATTTGCATCATGTAAAGCCCTCCTAGAAATGTTTTTTCCTAATCACTTTCATTTGAGAATACTGTCAGAGAATCCAAAGGCATGCAAAGAAATACTGGTGTTCAGTAACATTGTTTCCAAACCCTGTAGAGCAGTGTTGAATGAGTACATTGCATTTAAATTTCAAAATGAAAATGCTAGGGTAAGAAGAGAATCAAGTGACTTGTGGTTAAGTGCCATGAAGGTTTTTCTCTTATCTTCAGGGTATCCTGAAGAATTTGAGAAACTTCTTTTTGAGGAAGAGGATGATTATAACAGGGAGCTAAACCTTGCTTTGTCAAAAGCAAAAAACTCCCCAGAGTGTAAACATCACAGAGGAAAGGTCAAAGGAATAGATGGCAGACATGGAATGTTGCTACCTGACAAAAACACAGAAAATACAGGAACACACTTATGCTTCATTAGACTTCTTGAAAATTCATTTGAGCAATTTTATGTTCATAAGAATCCAGAAAACTGTAAAAGACTGTTTTTCCGTTTTATGAACGTCCTGGTCAAGAAATGCACAAGATTCCTGATTCCAAGCATAGGAAATACAGTGATGATGTTGGAGTTCCAGTACATTCTATGTTCTGTTGTCCTGATGCGTCTCAACAAGAACATTACTGTGTGCTTTCCAAAGAGTTACATTGCTCTTATTCATTACTGGGATTTTTTGTTCAGAAGCAAGGACCATAAAAAAGAATTTACAGAGACATTTTCCATTATACAAGAGTATAGACCAAAGGACATGTATACAGCTGAACAGAATTTCAGATTTCATCTCTGTTATCTAGCAAAAATTTTATGTGGAGTTCATGGGAGGTTCTGTGTTCTTCTGGATGCTTTTGAGGATCCTGTCTGCATAACTTCAGGGGAAGCTGAGCGATCTATAGTGCTGTGCTTAGTGATGATACTGAATGCTGACCAAGTGCAGAATTCTGCATGTAAATATCTCTTATACCAACACTTCCCTGAAATAAAGGCAAAGCTGAAATCAATGAGAAAAGACTTTCCATCTAAAGTGCCTAAAAGATTGCTAAAAGTAGTGGAACAAGTGGCTGATGCTACACATGTAAGAGAAATTGCTGTAGCCCTGCAAGAGCTTCTGACAGAGCGAGACGCAGAGTACTTAGTTGACTGCCGATGGAAGTGGGACTCTGTGTACACTCAGGGGCATCCACCCACACGGGGTGTCCTGTATGAAACTGTAAACCTTGGCAGGTTTATAACCTCTTTGGATAAGACAGAATATGCTGATGAGATAGAAAAGGAACTTGAAAGCAATCAGTGCTTAGAGGACCAAAAGGATCCCCTAGAAGTGATTGCACTCAGCAAGCAACAGAAGCAAGAGCAGAAAGCATCTGCTCAACGCCTGCTGCACCGCATTTTCCATTTCGTGTCAATGTACATGAAGTGGAAAAGGAAAGCTTGCTCCAAAGCTGAGCCTGTTGCCATGGGAAGAGAGAATTTTCTATCAGCAGTCTTCAAAAAAGCAGATATTGACCAAACTCAGTGTGACCTCTGTGGAGTCAGATTTATCCATAGCTCTGAGAACTACTTCAGCCGGACAGAGAGCATGGAAGCAGACACTCCTGAAGCTGTGACACCAACAGAGATCAGCGGGGAAGAAAATTTGCAGGTGAAGGGAAATGCAGTTATTGTGGCCAGTGAAGATTATATAGAGCACAGAAACACAGATGAACACAAAAATAATAATGCTGCCTACAAAAACTATGCTGACTTTTTCAGAAGAGAAATAGATCCAAAAATACAAGATGGACTGGAAATAGTAGAGGCCATTACAGAAAAGACTTGCACACAAGAATATTTAGTGTATAAAGAAGGCTCCAAATTACACCAGAGAAAAATAAAAGAGAATATTAAGATGATTTCAGATGCAGTAGAGGAAATCTATGAGAGAAAAGCCTGGGCTGAAGGTAGGACTTATCAGTTTTCTTTTAAACAATTTAATATGCCATTTGTGGCCAGCCTTCTAGACAAAGCTCCATTCAAAAATCTTCATATGGTAGAAAGAAATAAGTGCTATGTCAGGTAGCTGAGGAGGAGAGATACTGAGACAGTAAGAAAATATTTTAAAGGCAAAACTAGTGTTATGAAGTCCAGTAACTTATGGTACTTAGGAAATACATATCTTGGTATTACTTTCTCATTATTTGGATATATGATTTCTTTCTCACATGCGGAAAGCAGTATTCTATGATAATTTTTGCAAGTGAAATTGAATCACTGAGTAGCCTAGGAGCAAAATTGTTTAGGGTGCTTGCTGTGGGAAAACGATATCTTAAATCAAAATATTGTTACTGGCTTTAGTTGTAGAAATCAACCAACCCTGTCAAGTTGTCACATTGCCTGTGATGGCTGACAGTAATGAAAAAATTGAGTATTTAATATGTTCATCAGCTCCGATCAGTGCAATATGTTACATTTGTAACTGACCGTTAGGTTGTGGTCTTCACGTTAATGTGCAAGCGTTCTCTTTACTCCTAATGGTCAGGGTTTTATATGAATAAAGTTTTCTTATTAGTTAGGTTTCTGCTCAGTGAACCATGACAGTTCACTAGTATAATGGATGATATAATGGATGTAGTAGGTTGAATTAGGTAATAGTTGATTTCATTATGACAATTCTTTGAATGTTGCCATGTTTTTCCACTCAGTGGAAGTACATTTACAGAAATGATTTGCCATTGAGACTAGTTTTCCCTCATTTTATAAAGAGCACTTTTCATGTCCTTAATGGTACTGTTGAAGAAGGACTACAACATCTTGGGTCCTTGTTCTTTGACATGTGGAATTTCAGAGGGATAACAAAAGCCAGGAATTTTAATTCCCCAAAACAGATAAACCAGAATGTGTCCAAGATTTTCAGGTATAATTTAAAAGGGACAACAGGAGAAGCTCATCTCTCCATCCTTATAGCGCTAGTAATGTTGATTATTTTGGGGAGTAATACATGCAGCATCTTCATGCATGGCAGTGAACTTTTTCTGTACATGAAATCACTGGAGACTGGGACTTCTAGCTTTGCATCAGCATATCTGTGTCACCATGTTTGGCTGTCAATCTCTCAGCTAGTGTTCTTACAGAATGCTAACTTTGCTTCATTTCAGCTGAAGAAATAATAACCAAACATGCCAACAAATTGTTTGATGTAGTTGATGAGGCTCATAAATGGCTGAAGAAAATGGACTTGCATAGGATGAAGGAAGAAGGTATGTTTTCAAATTACACAGACTTGCATGCCCCCTAGAAGCCACTGTTTGGTAATGGTGTCTTAGCATCACTTTAATCTCCAGGTCAGCAGTGTTGTGGATGTTCACTTACCCTCCAGGCAACAAGAAACTCCACAGGTGAACTCTGCAAAGACATGAGTTATCTGGTCTTCCCTCAGCAGTTCTTTATAAAAGAGTAGGGGACTTACACCTGGCTGCAGGGTAGCCCAAATGGAGCAAGCCCCCTGTCCTGGCACACAGTGGATCTGAGTGTGCACGAAGTGTGTGTGTGTGCATACAGATGTACATGTAACTATGGTTCAGGTGCAGTCTTCAGGATTGAAACTTGGCCAGGGAACAGAAGAGAAGCTGTCTTCATCTTCCCTAGTAAGTTAGTGTTGTTCCCTAACTGTGCTGCAAGAATGCATTTATTGGCAGTTAACATTGTGGTCCCAAGTTCTTGAAAATCGGCTTCCTAATACAAGCTTCCTAATACAACTGACTTGCTTTATAAGATTTATGTGGAGGGGAAAAAAAAAAAAAAACCTACATGCTGTTCGATTTCTTTTGTTTTCCTGGTCACTTCACTTGTGGTGTTAAACAAAGCAACATACTTGGATGCAATCAATTATATGCTTTGAGGACAAGTTTAAAACTTAATCTTGCCCTCCAGTATGTTTAAGGTTTAGCACGTATTTAAGTGATATAGAATTGCAAAAACTGCATTAAGTGTTAACACCTTCCTATTCCATGCAGTCTTAACTACATCTTCCTTGGGAGTGCTCTCACAATCTTACAAGCAACTGTATAGTCTCCCTCTTCTGAAGTCAGTAAGCAAATGTATTGTCTGCTGAAACTGAACCTTCAGAGAGGAAGACGTTCTTTTTTTAAAAAAAAAGCCATGACAATAGACACAGATGTTCAATGTAACAAGGGCAATGTAATGCAGCAAGGGGCTTAACAGTCACTCCTTTCTAGCAGTGTTCCTAAGTACGTTAACTAACGATACACCTAATGCTTCTTAAACATGATTATACACATATGAAGGTATTATGTTGAGATATAAAATTCTAGTGACATAGCTTCTTATACTGTTAAGAGAAAAAGATGTTGGATTTTTCCATTTCGCATTAATTTCTTGTTTGTTTTTTTATACAGACTTCGTACATGATAGAGACTTGGAAGATGAAGTAGAAGATGAAAGCATGGCTTTTGAAGAACTTGCCTGGAAAAAAAAGTCAAGAAAAAAAGGAAGATATGGGAAACTGTAATTAGAAATAATATGCAGGTAGCTCTTCTATCCTCTAGTAGTCTAATTTTAGAGTAAAATTCTATGATTCTTTAAGAAGAATAAAGGGATGGGGTCAGAAATGAGAAGAGGGTGTAGAAAAGGAGTAACTGACACTATTGTTTTTCATCATTTGTATTGTGTCAGAATAATTACCAGTCTTGTGATGGTGTAATTGATAAAACCTATGACAGGACAAACTTCCTTTCAAACTACGTGGTATCCTGAAAGTAATCAAAAGCCAAAGAAACAAGCAAGTAGGAAGAGTAATTGTGTTTATGCCTTTTCTCAGGGATCTCTTTCTACCTGGTTTTCATTTTCTTTTTCCCTGTTAATTTACATTATCATCATTCTGAGCTGGAACACTCAGAAAAATAAGAATACAGTTTGTTCTGATTTTAAGAGGTTTTAATTGGTGTTTTTAGATTACCATTGTAAACCTACTCTCTCCTGAATCAGAAATTTTTGAGTCGTCAGGGGAGGTACTTGGAGTATCTCATTTTCTATTTTTATGGACAAGAATAGTCATTTCTAAACACAAATGTTTTTTGACAAAGTACATACTTATAATTAGATAGGTATGAAAATCATGGACTGTCTTCTATTCAATAAAGTTTTGATATAATCTGTTACCTGTACAGATGGAAATAGAGATAATCTTTAAAGAGTGTTACACGTTGTGTTTTATAAATTTTAATTGAAAGCCTTTTTGTAATGTATAATAACACTTTATAAAATTTGTGAGAAGTTTAAACTAATGTGATTTTTGTCTTATTTTGAATGCTTTTATGAAAGCCATAGGTGACTGACTACATGAGTAGGGTTACAAGTTGGGCCACAGTACCAGTTCATACTGACACTATTTTACTTCTGGGACTTCAGCATCTCCAGCATACTTCAGTCTCCTTTAGCAACATATTTAGTTAGCGTATTATGTAGTTGTTGAAATAGATTGCCTTGAAAAGGGAACTGCTTTGTATACATAAATGGTTTTAATAATTACCTTTTGCCAAAAGCTTAGTATCTTGTTAGTATGCGCAATGTTTTGGAAGTGGGACAACTAAGCACCTAGAAAACAGTTTCAAAATATACATTGATAAAATGCAGTGCTAGTCACTTGCATTGCTTAGAAATCAAGGATTAGAAAAGTTAGAGCATTAATGTACCTTAATTGGTTATATTTTCTATAATGATACGTATTTTGCATTTGAAATTACTCCTAGAAACTTTTGAGTAGTTTCTTCACTTGACTATTTACTCATTTGCGATAGTAAATGTTACCTAAAAATTTTAAGGACAATTACAATTTAAAACTCCCTCTTGTCCACAGTTTAAAGATCTTTTCCTTTAAGGGGAAAAAAAATAAAACTTGATAAGTATTATTGTAAAACATCAAGCAAGAAGTAAGAACAAATTGTGTCAATTTCATCTAGGGTACATCTACACTAATGAATGTGAATGTGGAGTTGCCCAAAAGAATATTGGCCAATTGCTAATCTCACCCATTTTCTTCTGAAGTCCCCTTCCTTCCCACAGTCAATTCACTCCTTCACAGGGTTGAGCCTGAAGTGACATTACCTTCAAGGCAAGGAGTGCTGTTTCACAGCCCATAGCCATGGTGACTCCCACTCTAGGGTAACTCCATCAGTTTTTAGAACTGTGAGGGTTTTTTTTTTTTGAACTGCAGGCAGGGCAAGCAGGGAGGACAGGGCGTTCCCCCCTCCCATAAGAACAACTCATCTAACGGCTGTCTACCACTAGTTAGGCCGCGATGGTCTGCGCTAGGCAGAGAACTCTGTCTAGAAAGTCTGTAACCACCCAGACTGAGTGCCCGCTCAAAAATGTGGCAGTTCAGGTCTCTGGATGCAGGGAGTGCCAGAGCCTGTTGTTGCCATCTGAGGGAGGCAGAGATAGCGTGTGTGTGAGGTGCGAGCAGGTGGATGACCTGGTCTGCCTGGTGGCAGAGCTCAAGGAAGAGGTGGGGAGGTTGAGGGCCATCAGGAAGAGTGAGAGGGAGATGGACTGGTGGAACAACTCCCTGCAAGGCCTGAAGGAGAGGCACTGGGGTGAGACCCCCCAAGATGGGGGTGGATCCCCTGCCCTGTCGCTGTTGGACAGAGGCATGGGACCTAGGTGTTAAGGAGGAATGGAGACAGGTCCCTGCTTGATGTTGAAGGCAACACCCCCCCCATGGCCCCACCTTCCCAGGTGCCCTTATACAACAGATCTGAGGCCCTGGAGCTTGAGAGACTGGTGGGTGAGGATGTGGTAGAAAGTCTACCCAGGAGCATGCCTAGGGTGAGGAAGTCCATGCCTCATGACTGGCTCCACCAAGAAAGAGAGAAGGGTAATCATTGTAGGCAACTCGCAACTCCCATCTCAGGGGAACAGAGGGCCCTATTTGTCGGCCTGACACAACCCATAGGGAAGTCTGCTGCCTCCCTGAGGCCAGGGTCAGGGATGTTGCCAGAAAGCTTCCCAACCTAGTTTGCCCCTCTGACTACTATCCTCTTTTGATAGTCCAGGCTGGCAGAAATGATATTGAAGAGAGAAGCCTGAAGGCTACCAAACGAGACTTTAGGGGACTGGGATGGTTAGTGGATGGAGTGGGAGTACAGGTAGTGTTTTCCTCCATCCATACAGTGGCAGGGAGGGGTGCAGAGAGGACACGGAAAGCCCACCTGATAAACACGTGGCTCACAGGCTGGTGGCAACGCAGGAATTTTGGGTTTTCTGACCATGGGACGCTTAATTCGGCACCCAGCCTGATGGCTGCAGACGGGTCCCAACTGTCTCCAAGGGGGAAAATGGATCCTAGTCCAGGAGCTGGCAGGGCTCATTGAGAGAGCTTCAAACTAGGTAAGAAGGAAGAGGGGATGTACAGGGGCAACAATGGCAAAGCTGGGGGAGAAGGCAATGGCCCAACTGAAGTGCATCTACACAAATGCACGCAGCATGGGTAACAAACAAGAGGAGCTGGAAGCCATAGTGCAGCAGGCAGGCTATGACTTAGTTGCCGTCATGGAAACGTGGTGAGACTACTCTCATGACTGGAGTGCTGCAATGTCTGGCTATAGGCTCTTCAGAAGGGACAGGCAACACAGAAGGGGTGGTGGAGTGGCTCTCTATATTAGAGAATATTTTGATGTCATCAAACTTGAGGCTGGGAGTGATAAGGTTGAGTCCCTGTGGGTTAGGATCAGTGGGAAGGCCAACAAGGCAGGCATCCTGGTGGGGGTCTGTTATAGACCGCCAAACCAGGATGAGGAGATGGATGAGGAATTCTACAGGCAGCTGGCAGAAGGTGCAAAATCATCAGCGTTTGTTCTCGTGGGGGACTTCAACTTCCCAGACATATCCTGGACGTGCAATACAGCTCAGAGGAAGCAGTTTGGGAGGTTTCTGGAGAGCATGGAAGATAGCTTTCTGACGCAGCTGGTTAGTGAGCCTACCAGGGGAGGTGCCATGCTAGACCTTCTGTTCACAGAGAAGGACTGGTGGGAGATGTGGTGGTCGGGAGCTGTCTTGGGCAGAGTGACCACAAAATGGTAGAGTTCTCTATTCTTGGTGAAGTCAGGAAGGGGACCAGTAAGACTGCTGTCTTGGACTTCCAGAGGGCAGACTTTGAGCTGTTCAGGACACTGGTTGGCAGAGTTCCTTGGGAGACAGCTCTGAAGGGCAGAGGAGTCCAGGAAGGCTGGGCACTTTTCAAGAAAAAAATCTTAATGGCTCAGGAGCGGTCTGTCCCCACGTGCCCAAAGATGAGCCGGCGCGGAAGAAGACCGACCTGCCTGAACAGAGCGTTGTGGTTTGAGCTTAGGAGAAAAAAGAGGGTTTATAATCTTTGGGAAAGAGGGCAGGCCACTCAGGAGGACTATAACGATATTGCGAGGCTGTGCAGGGACAAAATTAGAAAGCTCATCTGGAGTTCAATCTGGCTACTGCTGTTAAAGACAACAAAAAATGTTTTTATAAATACATCAACACAAAAAGGACCTGCTACAGCAGTTGGATGTACGCAAGTCGATGGGGCCAGATGGGGTCACCCGAGGGTACTGCAAGAACTGGCAGAAGAGCTGGCCAAGCTGCTTTCCATCATAAATCGGCAGTTCTGGCTATTAGGGGAGGTCCCAGTCGACTGGTGGCTAGCAAACGTGACACCTATCTACAAGAAGGGCCGGAGGGTAGACCTGGGAAACTATAGGCCTTTTAGTTTGACCTCAGTGCCAGGGAAGGTCATGGAGCAGATTTTCTTGAGTGTCATCACGTGGCACTTGCAGGGCAATCAGGCGATCAGGCCCAGCCAGCATGGGTTTATGAAAGGCAGGCCCTGCTCGAGGAACTTGATCTCATTCTATGACAAAGTGACTCGCTTAGTGGATGAGGGAAAGGCTGTGAATGTGGTCTACCTTGATTTCAGTAAGGCTTTTGACACCGTTTCCCACAGCATTCTCCTCAAGAAACTGGCTGCTCATGGCTTGGACTGGTGCACGATTTGTTGGGTTAAAAACTGGCTGGATAGCTGGGCCCAGAGGGTTGTGGTGAATGGAGTTAAATCCAGTT
This sequence comes from Stictonetta naevosa, assembly GCA_011074415.1. NCBI lineage: Eukaryota > Metazoa > Chordata > Aves > Anseriformes > Anatidae > Stictonetta > Stictonetta naevosa. Next base: position 64,856,960 of record CM021698.1, read on the forward strand.
GGAGGCCGGTCACTAGTGGAATCCCCCAGGACTCAGTACTGGGGCCAGTTCTCTTTAATATCTTTATCGATGATCTGGATGAGGGGATCGAGTGCACCCTCAGTAAGTTTGCAGACAACACCAAGTTAGGTGCGTGTATCCATCTGCTGGAGGGTAGGAAGGCTCTGCAGGAGGATCTGGATAGGCTGGACCAATGAGCTGAGGTCAGCTGTATGAGGTTCAACAAGGCCAAGTGCCGGGTCCTGCACCTGGGGCACAACAACCCCAAGCAGTGCTACAGGCTGGGAGATGAGTGGTTAAAAAGCTGCCTGGCAGAGAAGGGCCTGTGAGTATTGGTTGATAGTTGGCTGAATATGAGTCAGCAGTGTGCTCAGGTGGCCAAGAAGGCCAACAGCATCCTGGCTTGTATAAGAAGCAGCTTGGCCAGGAGGTCCAGGGAAGTGATTGTCCCCCTGTACTCAGCTCTGGTGAAGCCGCACCTCGAGTACTGTGTTCAGTTTTAGGCCCCTCACTACAAGAAGGACATGGAGGTACTCAAGAGAGTCCAGAGAAGGGCAATGAAGCTGGTGAAGGGTCTGGAGAACAAGTCTTATGAGGAGCGGCTGAGGGAGCTGGGACTGTTCAGCCTGGAGAAAAGGAGGTTCAGGTGGTGACCTTATTGCACTCTACAGGTACCTTAAAGGAAGCTGTAGCGAGGTGGGGATTGGTCTATTCTCCCACATGCCTGGTGACAGGACAAGGGGGAATGAGCTAAAGTTGCATCAGGGGCAGTTTAGGTTGGATGTTCGGAAGAACTTCTTTACTGAAAGGGTTGTTAGGTACTGGAATAGGTTGCCCAGGGAAGTGGTTGAGTCACCATCCCTGGAGGTCTTTAAAAAATGTTTAGATATAGAGCTTAGTGATATAGTTTAGTGGAGGACTTGTTAGTGTTAGGTCAGAGGTTGGACTAGATGATCTTGGAGGTCTCTTCCAACCTAGACGATTCTGTGATTCTGTGATTCTGTTTTAGGGTAACTGGTGCTATTCAAACTTTTATTTTTTTAAGTGATGCTGTAAGTTAGCTGTGCTGTTACGTTTATTTGAACCGTGATCATCAGGCAGGTATAAAACATTTAAGTCTTTGTTTTAATGAATCATGTGGAACTGTTTTCCATGGTTTATATATAAAATCATGTTCAAGTTTCCTTAAAAATTCACTTTGAGCAGTTAACAAGGAGCTCTTGGCTGGATACCTGCATGAAGAGCAGAAGAATCAAGCTGAAGTGGGTAAGTAATGAGAAAAAACAAAACAAACAAAAAAAAACATCTTCAACAACAACAACAAAAAAAACACCTGTAAGCTTCCCACTGCTCTGCTTATCTCTGTAAATAATATGCCTGGACAACTCTCACTGTTTCTTGACCCGTCACTGTGAATGTGTTTGTTCAATTTGATGCTGTTCAGACAAGATAATAGGAAGGAATTCCCCAATATGTCACAGTTTCTCACTATTCTTTATTTTGGCTGAAGGAGTGAGTCACTCATTTTAAAAAAAGGAATAAACTTTTAGTACAAAGTATCTGTGAGGTGGGGTATTTGTAGCTCTGCAGCAGTCTCATTGCAGTGAGGAAGAAAAGGCTTTGTTGTGTGGAGTATTTTTGTATGGGGGATTCAAACTAGCTCACTGTTTTCTTACAGTGCTGTGAATAAGGGTGAAGAGAGAGGAGAAGCTTGCTTCTTTCCACCTCATTGCTCTAAGGCCATATGTCCTTGCTCTTCACCTCATCTTGCCCATTTGTATTTCCAGTTCAGAAATTATCTATTTTTGCTAGGTATCTTCTTGAAAACCCTGTGGTTTGTGAGTAATCAAGATAGTGATGCTGAATCTTCAGTAAGTAGTGTTTTGGGGGACCTGGGTTGGCCAAGCCCCTACAGCCAGGAGCTATAACTCTTGAGCAGCTGTCAGGATTGACTTAAGTTTGTCCAAGGCTGGGGTCACCAGTTGGCTGGCCATGATTCCCCAACCGGCAAGTATTTCCTTCTGGGTGAAAAGAGACTTAAATATGAACTGTAATCACCTGGTAATATAGTCTGTGCCTTTTATTGGCGTTTGTGATGCATCTGCTTTTCTGGTTGAAGCTTTTTTATAGGAATTGCTAAAGCACGATCTGAAGAAATTGTATCCTTGGGAAAGAAAGGGCAGAATCTTTCCCAGGCCAAAGCTATAGGCCTCTATCTCCATATTTCTGCTAATGAAAACTGGGCCGAGATAAAAAAAAAAAAAGCCACTTCTTGTCTGACACTTATCTTCCATCAGTCTCCATTTTATACTCGTTCTGCTAAAATTGCTAAAATTAAGCAGAAAGTATGGAATAAAATCTATTTAGATCAATAGACAGACTATTATACATGTACAGCAAGTGGACTATCACTCAAAAAAGTCCCAAATTGTATCTGAGATCTACTTTCTTTCAAAGAAGCAATTCCTTCCAGGAGCCAAATATTAAAGAGAAATACCATTTTGTCATGAGATTGAGGATTAAGCCTCACTATTTGGAAGTAGTGAGGTATATGACTTAATTGGACTGTTTGTGACAGGGAAAAGAGAAAGCAAAACAGTCTTTATTGTCAGATATGTTCTGTTTCTTTCCATTCCCAAGAGGTAAGGTGGAGATGATTGGCAGTGAATGCCATGTGGGATGTTAAAGCAGCTTTTAAGTCAGCACCTAACTGAATGTCTCTAGAAGTCTCTTCTTACACAGAGTGTTCACTAAGAAGCGATGTCATATTCCAAAACGAAGCACTTGGGCAGTGGGTGTGCGTGGAGGAGAGAGTAGGATCATGCTGTAAAAAGCACTCACATTTTTAGCCAGACAGCACTTCTGCAGCAAATAAAATCTCTCTCTCCAACAGATGGAGGAGAGGTGAGTGGGAGGGATGTTTGGAAGTGCACTGTGTCATTTCTGTTTGCTCACTGCTTTGGCTGCAAGGGAGGATGCAGGAAATACCAGTCAATAAAAGGGTGGATTTAAAAGTGCAGCAGCACCAAGGAGGTAGATGCAACTCTCTGTAATTATGGAGCAGCTTTCACTTGGGATTGTCAAAATGTTTTATGAACATTAGGCAGCAGAGCTTTATGATATCCCACTGGGCATGTATCGATCATTCTTTTTTAGAGATGTAGAAATCTGGTAATAGTGAGTACGTGATGAGCTTTAGGTGCACAAGAATATTGATTTGTAGGGGTGGACTTCATGTCACCAGATCCTTCTGCTTCCAGTACAGGACCTCACTCCCTGTACGTGTTGTTCCGAGTCAGACAAGCTGCCTGGCATTAACATGGGCAGTTCTGTACGTGCCTGACCCAGCCTTTGCCTGGAATACACTGTCACTTACTTTCCTTGATCAGGCTTAATTTACCTGTCACTTTCATAAGAACTGATGACTTTAAAGCCTTCTTAAAAAATGAATTATCTTCTCTGAGAATTGCATGGAAAGAATTGCTAAGTGAGAGCATCTGTGCTATTACCACCTGCAAAATCTTAATTTTTCACTCTTGAAATTTGGGAGGTTGATGGGGGCGGGAACATCTCAGGTAATTTGTTGTCATATAAACTAATTAGCTTTCCAAAAGGTTGGGCACTGAGAAGGTAGCTGGGCAGTGGAACAGGCTCCCCAGGGAAGCAGTCATGCACTGAGCCTGTCTGAGATCAAGCAGTGTTTGGACAATGCTTTCAGACATAGGGTTTGATTTTGTGATGGTCCTGTGTAGAACCAGGAGTTGGACTCAGTGATCCTTGTGGGTCCCTTCCAACACAGGATGGGCTATGATTCTATTATCTCCTCTAAAAAAGGGCTGCTGTTTCAAAGATGTAAGGTCAAAATCATGGTTATGTGAAGTATTTGGGTGAAATGTTTAAACATGACCTTGGAGAGTTCTGCAAGTTCTGCTGTCCATGTAACCATGTGTGTATACTTGTACCCAGCACAAACTCTTCCATATATTTTAATCTTATTTATACTTGTGGGAAAGTGCAATATGGCTGGCAAAATTCAGGTTAATTTCACCAGTATAAACAGAAAACAAGCAAAACCAGAGTCAGAGTCTCCACGTGTTAATGCAGAGCAGTCAGGCCCCAGCGTACAAGCTGAGGTGGGCTTTCTGAACTACTCTGATCCACTCATTCTGTCTCAAATTTTAAAAAAATAAATCTTGACATTTTGTGTGAATGTTGATAGTGTTGAACTGCTGGTGAAGGCCATGGGGCAAGGTACCTTTGCTTTCTTTCTGTGCTTCTAGAAGGGTTTCATTGCTGTGGCTAGGAGAGTGGGTCTCTGCACACAAGGATTTCTTAAGCTGAGCTCCTGAAACATGAGATTTTGTGGCTGCTTGTAAGGTAATTACTTCCGTCTCACAAGGGCTTGGTGTTCTGGTTGCTTGATTAGGTATCCAAGCATGGGCTTGGCTCCAGGGTTTGTGCTTTCTGTGTGATCTCAGATAAATCAGTCCTGTTTGTTCCTGCCTTGCTAGACTGGGGTACCAAAACACATCCTGCAAATGTCTGGCTTTCATCATCTTACTATTTTTATAATGGCAAACTATTTGCGTCTTAAATGCTGACTCATAAAGCAAGGTATTTTGCTGAAAATGAAAGGGAAATGACCCTGCATCTTTTCCAACTTATTTGTCATTTCATTTTTTGACCCTCTTTGGGGATCTCCATCCTACTTTCTGTCATGCATATTAGTCTCGGCTGATCAATATGAAGAGATACAGAGCCTTGAGCAAAAACTCTTTTATAAGCAAAGATAGAAAACTTTTTTTTCCCCTCAGTTTATAAGACAAAAAATCTTAAGCAGAAGGAAAAAACATAACTGACCTATACTAACAAAGGAACTAAAATGTAAGTTTGACGGTTTAGTTTTCTGCTCCAGTGAGAGAAGGCAGACTGAAAAAATGGTGGCTTCAGAAAGACATACAACTGCCCCCCTTGCCATGAATATTTTCTACTAGAATGCATTTACAGCTTATGACCTGAATATTGACGTGAAAATGTATATTGCAGATTAGATTTATTTACAAAATTCTTGTAAATTACACCTAAAAAAAGGTCTGCATTTGTTGTCAGTCATAAAAGCCCAGTTGATGAAATAGGTGAAATCACCTGTAGTAATTTTGTGCATGAAATTTGCTTCAGTAATAGATTATAATAGCACTGGAACAGGCTGCTCAGAGAAACTGTGGATACATCAAGTGTTCAAGGAAGTGTTCAAAGCCAGGCTGGATGGGGCTTTGACCAACCTGGTTTGGTGGGAGATGTCCCTTTCCATGGTAGGGGGTTGGAACTGGGTGATCTTTAAGGTCCCTTCCAACCCAAGCCATTCTACGATTCTATGATACATCAGCACTCTTACTTTTTGCTGTATCTAAACTAAATTCAGTACAGTGACCACTAGAAGTTGACAAATCAATTGGGAGTTGAAACCTGGATGAAGAAAACTAAAAATCTAATAACAAAACCTAGAAAAAGAGGAGTTAACCTCTCCTGCTTCTAGATATATTGAAGAGCACATGGCCAGAAACAATTCCTTATTCAAATAGTTTAAACTTCAAAATATAGTTCAATAAATGTTTGGTATTCACAGTATTGCATGTAATTATATTTAACTGATTAAAGCATATCAAGTTTTTGTCTTTTACATAATTCAAATTTCCATTCAAATTAGCTTAACTCAAGTCATGAATAAGAAGGAATCCCCTTAGAAATAAAAAGCATTATCTGCCTTTTTCTAATAGAATAGTCTAAAAATTAAGATACCTACATTCTTCTAGTTACCAAAGAAAAAGTACCAGGTTTAGTAAAAATGCCTCATTTAGTTTCAAAATAGCATGTCTTAATAATTACTAGAAGTGAGAATCAATCTTCAGAAAAATAACTAAGTGTAACAAATGTGAGATAAGAATAAAGCCACATTTTGAATCAGGATCTGTTCTTTGCTGAAAAATGTTAAAAATAGCATTTGCAGCCTTACCCATATGTTACCTTTCTATCTGAGCTCCTGTAGGCTTTGTGTGCATTTGATGATAACTACGTTGTTGAGTTTATTTTTGTTTTCTCTCTGATATCAATTGAGTAATGAAGGATTAATAGGTGACCTCAAATGTTGTGGTGACCTCAAACATGCTTCTTTCTCTCTTTTCTATTTAATGAAAGCACACTAAAGTCAATGTGTCCCGTGAATATGTTAGGCACTGAAATAGTAAGTGCATGGCTCCACAGTGAAATACAAAATCCTCTGTTCAGAAGTAATGCAATTCGAATAGAGAGTAAGACACTTAAGGATGTGATCCACTGCAGCCACTACACTGACTTACGAGACTAGCTAAAACACATACAGCTGCCTCAAGCAAGGTACATGGAAACACTGGAGAGGATGAACCCCTGGCAGAGTTGCCTTAGTCTACATGGCAGATCCATCACTCTAAAGCTCTGTCCTGAGGACAACACCAAAATGGTGGGAGCATTTGGACACAAAATGGGGAGCAGTCAGCCTCTTCCTCACCCCAAATATTCAAACATCTCCCATGTTGACACCATGACAGAAAGCTGAGCTAGAGGCAAGTTTCCCTCCTGAACCTGGCTCTTTAATACAGAGACTCATTAAGAGATTTCCTGGGTGAGAAAGGGAGGGGATACAGGAAGCAGGACCTTGCAGCCTAGCACTGGGGTCACTTTGTGATGAAGCCTGCACATACCTCTTGATGATTCTGCACTTAACAGCCATCAGAAAATAAGCAGGTGCTGAGAGCATTTAAAGGGGGCTAAGGGGAGGGGGAAATGCTCAAGAAGATGATTTTGATTCAGTGAACTTAAGCCTCATTTCTGTGCCTTTAATTTCTTGCTGATACCTAGCTCTTGGTTGCTCCTCTGAGAGTTTGGGAGCAAATGAACAAGCACAGCTTTGTTTCTCAGTAGATGAATACTAATTGTTTCCCTTTGGACTTATGCTATGTTATATATATATATATATGCAGTGAATAAACACAACGTTAAGTCATGTGCAATCATCCCCAGCCTACTGGAGTTTTTAACAGCGCCTACTCATTGATTTTATAACACAGAGATTCATCTTTCCTTTAAATTCTCACCTCAGAAAGTGGCCACAGGAAAACCTACGCTCCAACAGACTTATTGTGGAAGATTTCTTATGGAAAACCATCAGCATTTAACCCAAGTGTGATTCTAAATTGTTCTCCAGTGGAGTGCTCACTGAATACTCAAAAGTGCTCAGGTGGTAATGCTGTCTGCAGATATTTTCTATGCCCTTACAATGCATGTGCATTTATTACTGCAACACTGAAATTTTATTAAAGCTTTTAAAATGTCTAAAATAAGTGAATTCCTATTCCTGTCTTTAAAACAATGCTTAAAACCTAAAGCAAGAATTTGTTCACATGGTGATGTTCTTTGCCTTATCGGTGTGCTGGAGAAGCAGTTTTTTGTTAGCGTCTTGATTTTCAAGTGCAATTCGCCCTCACCACAGGACTCGAAGCACTGAGTAGAGTGAAATAATGGTTGTAGTCTCCTTAAATTTTCCCAGGGAAAGGGCGGAGAAAGAGCTAGCCTGGACTCTTTTTGGAACATAATGTTAAAGGCAGTTCTGCACAGACTGGATTAATTTCCTCAGCTCTCATTATCAGGAATTTGTCACACGCTGTATGCTATTGGCATACAGCCACAGCATGTGTTCTCACATGTATGACCTATGCATTTTATACTGTCAGTATTTAAAAATACCTGAAACTCCAGACAGCCTCCATCAATTACTTGAAGTGGGTAGAATTTATACAGGAAACATGTTTTCTCTTTAGAGAGCATTATCTCTAGATTTATCCCTAATATGAGCAAAGTTATCCATAAAGGCATCTCATCTGGTTTCAACAAACAAAGGAGTTTTTACATCTTTAATTAAGGGTTGACTCACTCCTTTGTTCCTCTTTGATGGTGAAACTCAACAAACAGACAATTATAATTACATCCTGATACAAAGATGGTGTTTTGAATCAAATCTTCAGTTTCACACAAAGGTCTAAGGTACACCACACTTCAGTACCAGCTTCACATAAGGGAAATGCATTCTTTGATAGACTTACGGTTAGCTTTAGTGCAGGTACAGGAGGATAAAGCACTGGTAAGAACTCTTCTCCTGTTTTCATTGTAAACTTCACTCCTTTCTGGACAAAAAACATCCAACAGATAACATATTTGTATGTTAAGTAAATTAAAAACAGATAGTTGATGAGATGAGGGACTTTTCATTCAGATTAGTTTGCAGATACCATCCATAGGGCTTTACTGGTGATGTGAATAAATTGCCTGGGTAGCAAAATGCAGTCCCCAGGCTCCCAAGCTGCAAGCAAATGCTCCACCATGAGCCCATTCCTAACAAGTGTAGAGGGATTAGAAACCAGTTGCTTACTTTGAACTGTTTGTCATCTGCTTCCTAATGTGAGTGAGATTTGTGGATCATTTAGGGTAATGAAAAGTATAATTTATTGCAGGGAAAATTTTTAAAGTAAATTTAAATTTGGGGGAGTGGCTTGGCATGTTTTCCAGGCAGACTTGACTAGATGAAGTGACACAAAGTGGCTGGTCCCCTCTGCTTTGTGGTGGTATCATGTAAAGTGAGGTGCCACGTGGGGGTTTGGAAAGTCGTCTACAATGGATTTAAATTGGTTTTGAAGACGCTGCTTTTTCTCCAAGGGAATAAAATTGCCACCTGTTTTTCTTTCTTGCTTTTTCATTATTGAAATGTCAAGTCTGGTTTTCCTTGGTGCAGACGGAGACTGTGAGGAACACTAGCAAATGAGAAAAGTATAAATAAAAGGTTGTAGCCATCTGTAGCTGTAACAATAAATAGCATTGTCTGTAGACTTAATACTTCCTCTATGTCTTCTCTGTGAGGATAGCGAAAAAGGATTTACTTCAGTGATTTACTTCAGGATTTACTTTCAGGGTTTACTTCAGTTTACTTCTGTGTTCTTCCTTATTCAGCATATAAGGAAAAATTTCATCCCTTTCAGCAGGAGGAAACTTTGTTTAGTCTTAGTTCTCTTAGTTCAAAATAGTTTAAAAGCTTATTTTGAGTGTTTAGAAATGTAATTGGAGTGGAAGCCTGCTAGAAAGGTGTTCTTCACCTCTTGCAGAAGAGCTAATATATCTCTATAACAGATCATCTCTGCTACGGTGTGCCTCAGATGAAAGCAAGATTAACACTGGATTGAGAACTTGAGAATAGGCTGTGACCACAGATCTGTGCCTGTGAAGGAGTGACAGAAAATTTCTTACCCAGAATTGATATACGGAAAATGGACTCCACAATCAAAAAGATTGTAAAGTAAATATGTTTATTCAGTGCCAGGGACCACGAGGGTAGTCCCACCAAAGTCGCACACACCCCAATGCAGCAACTTGCCTTGGTTATATGCAGTAAAGAGTTATATATGTGTGAAGTTTCCCAATGTTCCTATACATATGCATGACCTATCCCTGCTTCATATTAAAACTAGTTCCAAGAAGTCATTTCCATAAACTCCTCTTGTCTGTGCTTGCGCAGTGTCTCCTGGAGGTGGTCACCGGGGGTCGTGGGGATGAAGGCTGAAAACTCTTCTTCATCACCACTAGTTGACCTCCTGTCTTTGTGCAGACTCAGCTGCTCCTTGGCTCTTGTCTAAACCACAGGGTTAGTCTCAGCCAGTTCTTGAGACAGGTTCCCCATTTTTATCATGAACCATCCTTTATGAGGGGCCCCAAGACTTCTTGTTTCAGATAATTTGCACAGTAGTAAGCAAATACATTAAGCAACATCTATTTTTAATACAATAATCTAGGTATTCATTAGTCAGCATCCTGTCTACTAAGATTCTCTTAACTCCCTCTCTCAGAATATCTTATGCCAGATTTCAACAAGATGTCTCTGAGATAGGGGCAGCTCTGGTCTGACTGAGCTGGGAAATGGGATGTGCAACTGTGCCCATAACATTGGATGTGTAGCATATGTGGGTAGGAACAGGGAAAGGAGATTGTTTCCCTCTCCCACTCATAAAGCTTATTACTGTGTCTGAAAGACACAACACAGAGGAAAGGCTGTACAACGTGCAGTCCTCTTGGCTGAATAGCCATTGTTTAGGAGACCCCTCAACCTTTTTTCTCCACTTTCTTTTACTGCACTACAAGGAGAAGGACAACAAAACAGAGAAAAAAAAAATGGAATGCTGCCATGTGGCTGTGTGCCAAAACACAGCCTCCATCAAAATTCTGATAAAGCACTTAGCAGCCTGCACTGGCCTTTCAAATCTTTCTCCTTCACATGGGTATGGATAACCTGGCAGCTGTATAAAAGTACTTGCAGTACTTGAGCTCTGTCCTCTGGGATTGAGCAAAGTTCAGTAAAGCCAGTGGAAAACCACATACTTACTCATGACTTTTCACCTTATCTTGTGTGCATTTCTTGCAATCTTGTTTTGAAAGGCTAAATCAGGAAAGCAATGAAATTAATGCAGAAAGAGCTCAAAAGCTTGTAAATAATGTACTACTGCATATTGGCATGGGAAGCAAAGGAAAGTGCTGTCAAAAAGGGTGGCAACACTGTTAAAATCTTGGTGAATGTTTGTATGTCAAAATCAACATAATGTGCATTTTACTGGTTGTTCTAAAATTGGCAGAGGGTTTGCGTTGTGGGGTGGCCCCTATCTTAAAACCAGTGAAATTTAAGCAAGTTGTTCTGTGAGCAGTAAGACCAGGCAGCATAGTATCCATAGGAATTGTCTTTTGCCTCCAGTCTTTTGTCTACCCACTTAAGCTTTCCTCTAATTCAACTAACGTTGGGCTCCACTGCGTGCTGTTGGTGCTAGCCCTGAAAAACAGGAACAGAGCTAATGTGAAGCTACCCAAGGGTGACTACCCATGTTCAACCAGCAATTGGTTGTCAGCAGTTGCATTAAGTGAAGAGCAGCTATGTCCTAGATGTTTTTTCCTCATAAGAGAAAATAATTTGGCTTGTGTTGTGCTATCCAGATTTAAGTTTTCACAAAATATATATTTTAGTTATATTTCAAATATCTACTCTCTTGCCATTTTTAATAGAAATTAGCCAGTGGTTTCAACATCATTGGATTAGGAGAGGGAAAATGCAAAATAAGATGGGTGGAGAAAATCACATTCACAGAAGTCTTTCCTCCTTGGGAAGTCAGGCTTGGAACTAATGTTGGTAACCATGTGTTTGTCTGCTCATTCTTAAACCTCTAAGGCTGGTATTTTTAAGGTACTCTTTCTCACTCAAGAAGGCTTAACATTTTCTTGATGGTAATACAAATTCTCATATAACTGTGTCTGAGTCTTCAAAAAGTCATTGTTATATTGTGAGATTCATTTAAAAAAAAAAAAAAAAAAAAAAAAAAGTGCTGCCAGAACAGGTTCTCCTATTTTGAAAAACTCTTGCTTGTTGTCTTGTCCATCAGAATCCAGTATAAATAGCAAATTCTAACCAGAGCTTTGAGAAGATATGGAGTGGTACCAGTCATCCTAAGTATGTAGAAAAGCAAGAGCTGGTGACCAATTTTGGACATCTTCCCCTAAATATTCAAGGGTGTTTTGTAATGTAATATAATGTAATATTATGATCTATCCTTCAGTAGTGCCAAAAGGTTCTAGCTGAAAGTGGAGCCTGAAGGTACTATTTTTTGTATCTCCCTCTGTATGTGCAGTGGGAAATAACCCTGTCCCCAGTTCCCCTATATCCCTTTCCCCCAGAATATCCTAATTGCTAATTAGGCAGAGTGGAAGAAGAAAGGCAGGCGCCACGAATTGGGACAGCTTGCATTTGGCTCCAGAGCAGATCAGTGTCTGAGCTAAGAATAGAATTCAGTCTCCTGCCTCTCCATGATCTTCTCTTTCCTGGACTCACCTGCCACTCTGTAAGGTCCTTGGGATATGTTGCATTTGTAATATGGTGTTATAAAACTCAAAAGTTTAAGGAAACATTATAAATACTTAATAAACTTAGCAGACTGCATGAAACACTTGAAATACACTCTGTATTGGATATGGCTGAGCAGCGTTCATTCACTTTCGTGCAATGTTGTTAAAATTTTTGTTGAGACGAGGGGAAAAAAAAGGGAAAAAGAATGTAACTTGATTTCAAGGGTTCAGCTACATCACATCCTTGTCAGACATGTCATGCTGTTGTGACCTCTCATGAGAATAATATTCCTGTTAAGTATATTTGTGTTTACACTACCTTTAGCATAAATGCATGAACACACAGCCTTGCCTTGTGGATACAACTGTTTTCCCAACTCATTTTTTTCTTAATATGCTTTCCTCTCCTCTCTTGTAGGACCTTCCTTTCTTTGCTACTGACTTGGATGGCAAATAATCTTTATTTCCCTATTCTTTTGAACTAAATAGGTAAATGCAGGTTCCTGTGTTTATGAAAGAGGTTATGAAACATACAAACAAAAATAGCTTAAATTCTCCTTGTGTAGGTTATAATCCATTAAAATCATTTTCGATCCATGCCGTTTAACCTTGTCCTTTTTTCCTATCAGAAGTGAGAAACCATGATTAATTAATGTGTAATTTTGGTCCCAGCTCATCACACTGGTAGACCTATGGGTCACAATGCATTAGTATAATTCCAGGTGCAAAGATATGCCAGTTTACATCATCGCCACTCAGTATTACTGCATGATGATGATAAAGACTTGAATAATTAGGATTGCAAGGGAATCTTTTGGAGGTTAGGGTAGTACAAGTAAAATAAAGAGACATGCTCTGAACTCTCTCTCTTGCTGCGTACAATACCACAGGTTGCTGCAGGAGTTTTGTACTTCTGTATGGAGTTCTGCTCTATACATTTTCTGCTCTATACATTTTCTATACATTTTCAGCTCTCATGAGATAAGAGCAGGCTGGTCCCATAAACTGTGATCCCAGATGGTTTGCCCAGTCTCATGTGTCCATGAGACCACCAGCTGTGCAGATTTATCCCATGAATTCTCCTTGGCAAGCAGTGGCAAAGTGGCAAAGTTCCTAAGAATCATAAGCATTATTAATTAGCTTTGATCTTTCCCAAAAGACCATTTTTAAGTGTTCTTCATGAAAGCACAGAAAATTAGATGTTTCTTATGCAAAAGACCATATTTAATCCCCAATTTAATATTTTTGGGAGGTCCCGTAGATCAAATTTACAGCTTTCAAATTCTTCCTTTTCACACCAACTGTGAGCCAGGGCACTGTGATGTGAGAAGTCCTTTTTTAAAAAGATAAGCTTCAATTTGAGCAAGAATTATTTTAGTGAAGACCTACAGCTATGTTACACAAGACAGACTGCAGTATCTTGGTGGATATTTTCCTTTTGCATCTATGAAGATGTCAGGTGGCCACATTTTCCCATACACCAGAGGCTGGCCAATCTGAGTCCAGTCCACCTAGTCCAGTAAACAGAAATACTTTGCATGTTTCAACCTTTTCATCTAATAAGGAAGTAAGGAGTTGAATTTCTCATCATGCCCAGGTGCTGAATGTAGGGAGAGAAACATTCTGCCATCAAGGTGCCTAAAGAGGTGCCCAGAAAATCGGTGATGCCTCTCTTGCCTTCCAAGTAGCAGCTGCTTTGCTCTGGCAGTGCCCAGAAGTTTGACATCTTCATCAGCACTGATTTGCATTAGATTAAATGACCTCGAGGTGAAAGACTGTGTCATGCTGGCACTGTAACTTCTAGTTTACTGATCGGTTTCCCCCATCCATCTCCAATTTTCCTGGTCCATTTTCCTATTTCTCTTTCTACAGTAAGAATATAAAGATGATTAGTAACTACAAACTAGATGCTTCCAAACACTATGAATTGTGTAATTTAGAAATGTACCAGTACAGTGTCTTGTGCTATTTGCAGCTAAATTCTTTGTTGTCTGAGCAATTAGCGGCAATGAAAATCACTGTCTCTCATAAGCTAAGGTCCCTATTCACTTTACATGAGGGCATGAGATAAACAGATATGTAGCAAGTAGAGATATTCATAGCAGGGAGAATGTTCACAACTTCTGAGGAAGGAAGGGAGCATATTTTTAAAGCTATGTTGTCAACAAGGAAATTTGGCTTCTTAAGAATTTGCAAGGAGATATGTGTGCACGTAGGTGTCTAAGTACCTTTGAAAATCTACGGTAATTTCAAGAAATGCACCCAGCATCAAATATTTGTAACAATAATGGTAAATATTGAGGCACAGAAAGGCAGTTTGTGTTCTGTTTCTATGTCTGCCTGTGACTTTCTATGTGACCCTCATGGAGTTTCTTTGTGTCTCAGTCTTCTCACTTCTAATATTCATTAAAGATAATAAAACTAAATAAAGTTTATGCATCTCAACTGTTTTCTCTAGCTCTAGATTATGATCTGGTCACCTATTAATCAAGTTCCTGCATGCCTTACATCATTATGTGAGATTTCAGTCAATATTGATGAGCTTTGAGATCCTTGAGTGAAAGGCATTACTAGGATATAAAATGATTCTATACATCTATATAGAATTAGTACATCAAAGTGAGAAGCATCTTAATGAAAAACCTGACACTCTTCAAGTCTTCCTAGAAGGCAAGAGTCTTACACTTTGCAAAAGTAAAGCACAAATTCATGGTGTCAGGGGATGTCAGGCAGTTACAATTTCTATTCACTTGACACCACTGAGTCTGTCTTAAAATAACGTATCAACTGTTTCTGAAAACAAGTTATTGAGAATTATCGCACCTCATCAAAACATTGCCATTTATAACACACCTATTATCAACACTCCTTTCCACTGCAACTTCTAATTATCTGAATTTGACACTGATTTAGTTCATTAATGACTTAGAAACTGAAACATGACAATATATTAGAGAAATAACTTACTTTGGTGAAAAGACTGTTTTTTTCTAAATACATATTTTAAGCAAAAAGTTAATTCTGGAAAGAATTATATAGTTATGCTCATTGTCATTATTCCTTGTTAAGTAATAATATGTGGGAGTATTTCCATGGGGGTCGACAAGCCCCGTGGTTGGTGATAACATTGGACTCCTGACAATGAAGCCACAAGGAATGTAAACAAGTTAGAAGGAACAAAGAAGGGTGATTCAGGAGACACCTTGCTGTCTCAAACTGCTTGTTCTCCAGTCCGTAAGATGGAAGTTGATAAATGTTTGCTGTTGCTGGGCAAAGTTGTTAACTAATAAATAGCTACCGGGAAAGTATCGCTTGTAGAGCTAATGGTATAAGAAGGGAGCCTGTCCTCAATAAAGAAGTTGAAGTTATTGCCTCAATAAAGTTGGTTGAAGTTATTGATCCCAAAAAGAAACCCTGGTGTCCATGTGGTCATTACACCACAATAGTAAGATGCTAAAGTTTTTGTTTGTTTGTTTTTTGTTTGTTTTCTTAGTTTTTTTTTTGTTTGTTTGCTTTCTGCTTGTTTGCTGACTGTTGAATAAAGGGTTAAAACAACTAGGAATCTCAGATGGTCCTAAATGAGTGGGATGCTTAGGCAGGATTTGCAGAACAACAGAACACCAGATAAGAAGAAGAAGCATTGTCCTTGGGATGCCAGAATAGGCCATAAAACTAGAGACAGCAGGAATACCAGCCATGAAACCAGCACAAACAGGATCTGTGGGCGAGCAGGGGTCCAAAAGTGTCCACTCAGCAAAAATTGGACTAAAGGTGAAAAGTACATTGGGAGGAAGACTCGCAGCCTTCCTCCTTAGGACCACCGCCCACCCTTTAACGACCACTACTCAAGGACTACAAACAGATCTGCGCAAGCGTAAAGCATTAAGAGACTAATTAGCATGAAAAGCGAGGGTAGGCGGGACAGGTAATAAATATGTATAGGCGCTCATGAAATATTAATCACTTCACTGTATAAGTTTGGCACAACTTTCTACTCTGGTATGCACGATAGGTGGAATGATCCCCCGTGCATCCAGCACTGCTAATAAAGAATATACCACTTGAAGAAAATTGGAACTTTGTTCTTTGAATCACTGTGGCTGAAAAATTTTTGGATTTCTTGATGTTATAAATGAGGATACAACTCAATCTGAATTTAGTAATATTTATAAAAGGCAAGTAAACAGCACTGGGTGCGCGGGGAGTCTATGCTCTACCAACACACACACACAACCGTCAAACTTCCTAAATATATAGAACATTGCTTTTACATATTCATAAGAAACCCGAGTACGCCTATAGATATGTATGACCTATTGTGAGAAACACTCTGTAGCCAATAACTTAGGCTCAGGTGAAGGATCTCAGTGAAGTAGTAATTTATTTATGATTGCAATGGTGGGCACCCCACAAGCAGGAGAGTATGCCTACTAGTTCCAAAACACAGTTCATATACTTTTTGATGACAGGACCCTCCCCTGTTTCCCCATTGCGTGGGTAATCCAGGTTCACAATCTATTTGATGCTTCACAGACAATGCATGGCCTTCAGTTGCAGGCCTATTAAATTTCAAATTTCTTTTGACTTTTTTACTGCTTGAAGTGGTAATGTTTCTTCACTTATCTGACTTGACTTGACACCATGATTTTCACCTAATTGTTCTAAGGAGTCTGGTTGTCTGCATTTTACAAGGCTGCCTGCTAAACTTTCTTATCACTGCAAGCATATCTCAGTACCACATTCCTTCCCTCTAAACAAATGTAACTCTGCAAAAACAACATTTCTATTCCCACAATTCCCCCCTTTTCTTCTTTATAATATTGTTGATTTTTGCAAAACTTTTCTCTAAGGTGTGATTTGGTAGATATCTTCCTCTTCTTCACTTTCTTTGCTTTCCATTTCCTCTAATATCATCATCTTATCTGAGTAAGGTGGTGGATCTATGGTCATTTGTTTCAATATTGCAGTTTCAATTAACCGCTGGACAAGTCCTCTTACACAGGGGATAATGCAACAACCAATAGCTGTCAAAACTCCTGCTACTACAATCAAAGATGTAAATATGGACTTTACCATCCCTTTCCATTTACCAAACCAGGATTCCAACCATCCTGTGATGGAACTGTCTGTCCCTAAATTTTCTGCCTATTCACTGGCAAGGGTGGTAAGCTCTTGCAGTGCTCTAGTTACTGTGCCATCCGGGGCAGTATTGTTGGGGATAAAAGTGCAACAATGATTGCTCAGTATCACACACACACCTCTCCTTTCTCCGCAAGCATCGTACCTAATGCTATTCTGTTTTCCCAAGCCATTTTGCTGGTGGTATGTAGTTGTTCAGCAATTCTTCTTATCACATCCCTTGTATAATTTATGAATCTCTGCTGATCATAATAAATATAATTAATCCAATTCTTATTGATTGTTACCCACCAGAACAGTGACTCAAACCCTGCAGCAATTTGATTCCTGGCTTTCTGTTCATCGGGAACTCCTCTAGGCACCCCAATAGAATCTATGTATACTCTATCATCAAATGATACTCCTAAGCTTCTTTTCCTTCTGCTGGGTGTTTGTGATGTTTCTCTTTCAAATGCCAGGGTGAAGGGTATAGCTAATTGAACAAGTGCACAAGTGCCTCCCCAATTAGATCGCAGGGTGGACTGTAAGATCTTCCCTCTACAGTACCACCAGAGATCTGCCCTGGGGATCTCAAGTCCTGAGTAGCTTCCCATCAAGTCCTTGGTAGCATACAAGGTCCTCGTGCACAAGGCAAATTCTCCCAGGTGCCGGGTAGCACTCACACCCTGCCGTGAGAGGCAAGCTGTATGTTTACCTATAGCTGTAGAGAATGCAGGGGGAACCCTGATATTGCTGTCAAGCAAGGAAGGGGACAGCAAATAGAGAGACTCGCAGGCCTCATTTCCCCAGGCAGTCTTTTCTTGGTACAATGCAATCATACATCGCATCCCCTGGGAACCCTTGGTCCACCCCAATGGGAAAGGCACTCTCTGGGCAATTGGTCATCCCGAGGCACAAGCATAGCAATTGCTATGGTTGAGACTCTGGACAGTATATTTGACCCATTCTATCCAGGCATTCACATCCCCATACCCTGTTTCAATCTCAAATGTTTGAACTGTCGCATTTCAAAGAGGGCCTCCTCTTTTATCTCCTGTTTTCTCCTTGAGTTTCTCCCTTTCTCTGATGGCAATAGAGGATCATTTCCATACTGCTATTCTCAATCTGGTTGTTGGGTGTCTCTCCCAGTTATTAGTTCTCTCTGCTCAATTGTCATTGGGCATTTATATCTCCACAAGTTTAACACCTCACAAACATCAAACATGACAGATTGTAGTACATAACCCTCTGTCACATTCACTACCCCCCCCCTTTTTTTTTCTTTTTTTTCTTTTTTTTTATGGGGTATCCCATCTTACTATTATCTGGTCACGTCTTTTCCAAGTTGCCAATTGACCAAGACCTTCTCTGAGGCCTACAATCACTAAAAACAAAATTAATAATTGATTTTTCCCTGTCATTATTTTTAAACCTTAGGTTTCCAAATAATTATCAATGCAAAGAATAAGATGTACACTACTACTATAACAAACCCTCCTTGGGAGCACTTCAGACTTATAGGTCTGTCCTTTCTCTCAATCACAAGTCACACTCATTAGTTACGTGTAAAAATAAAAGGTTAGTTTACAGTTGTAAGCTTTTATCCCACTCAGAGTCCACTATGAGATTTTTCTCTTTGATTTCAACTTCCAACAATTCTTCTGTAGGAACAGCTTCCCAGGTACTAGGTTCGATGGATGCCTTCACTCAAGTATAATGAGTCCAATATTTTTCTGCAGTTCCTACAGCTGTTTCAGTGGTTAGTAGTACGTGGAAGTGTCCTTCCCATTCAGGCTGGAGTTGATCCTTTTCCAAGTCCAAATCAGGACCCAATTTCCTCGTTGATGGTGGTGAATGGGGAATTCCAAAGGTGGGGTTTGAGCCAACAACCCACGGGTCCTGAAAGATGACAAAGAAGAAGACAACCCCAGAATACAGTTCTTAAGAAAACTCTCTTGTTTCAAATTGTGATTCTCACCCTTCTGCCCAGATAGGGTAATCCGAACAGCATCTCCTTTCTTGGTGCTGTGTGAACCTGTAGGAGTGCTAAAGGTAAGCATTTCACCCAAAGAAGTTAGGCTTCTAACTCTAATTTTGTTAATTGCTTCTTTAATGTCTGGTTCATTTGCTCTACCTTCCTGGAAGAGGAGGGTGTTGTGGTTTAACCTGGCCGGCAGCTAAACACCACACAGCCGTTCGCTCACCCTTCCCCCTCCCTCTCTGGGATGGGGGAGAGAAACGAGAAAAACTGAAGCCTGTGGGTTGAGATAGAGACAGTTTATTAGGGACAGAAAATAATAATAATAATAATAATATGTACAAAACGGCGCCCCACCCCGGCTAGCCACCCCTATATATTGTTGAGCATGACATCAGATGGTATGGAATAGCCCTTTGGCCAGTTGGGGTCAGCTGTCCTGGGTCTGTCCCCTCCCAGCTCCTGCTGCACCCCCAGCCTGCCCGCTGGCAGGACAGAGCGAGAAGCTGAAAAGTCCTTGGCTTGGTGTAAGCACTGCTCTGCAGCAATTAAAACATCAG
>CM021698.1:64881576-64895396 GCA_011074415.1 Stictonetta naevosa
AGCTACTGGGAGGAAAATTAACTCTATCCTAACTGAAACCAGGACAGAGGGGTGCCAGGGCGTGTGAAAATCCCATTCAATCTCTAAGGCCTGCATTAACCCTTGCAGTACTTGCGAAGTGAAATCACTTCCTTGATCAGAATCAATGTTTTCAGCTATCCCATATCTAGGGACTATTTGCTCCAGTGATACCTTACCCACTGTGCTCGCAGTGGCAGATACCGAGGGGAAAGCTTACACCCATCCAATCATGTGGTCAGTTAGGACAAACAAGTACTTAAGTCTCCCCACTTTAGGTAACTCAGTAAAGTCTACCTGTATAATTTGGAAAGGTTGAATCCCTGGCTCCTGTCCCACTCTAGGTGGGTTATGGATGACCTTTTTATTTACCTTTTGACATATGGTACATCCTCTGCATATTTGCTTCACTGACGTGTATATTCCTACACAGACATACTTTCTTAGCACAACATCACACATTGCTTGCACCTCCCAATGACTCTCTTGATGTAAAACAGTTAATATTTGCCTCATTGGTGCTTTATTCAGCATTTCTCTCCCATCAGGGATTGTCCATTTTCCTTCAGACTTTGTGACTCCTGATACCAAAAAAACCCTTTCTCTTAAGACTTTTTAGTTCTTTCTTAGTTTTCAACAATTCCCTGAATCCTCTCTGGATTTATTCTTCATTTTCTCTCAGACATTAGATGCCTTAAATACCTAACTTCTCTTTCTACATTTTGTAACTTATTTTTCAATACTCCCAAGCCCTGCTTTCCCAGAAAGTTGAATGACAATAAATGATCATCTACATATTTGTAACAGTAATACCTCCTTGGGAGGTTGTAATTGCTCAAAAATCTGTTATAGAACTTGCCCAAATAAATTGATGGCCCTGTAAACCCCTGAGGTAAAATTGTCCATCCGTATTGTTGCTTCCACCCCCATTTCATGGTCTCTCCAGTCAGAGGTGAATATGTCTTTGTTCTCAGGGCCTGAGAACACTCCATTAATAACACTGTTATTCCAGTCTAACAATTTACTATTTGAATGCCCAATTTCATCATCAAATCCCTTCCCAACAAATTAGTCCCTGCCTTGGGTACATACAATAATTGCCCTGTGATCATTTTATCCCCTAGTCTCAGCTTGGTATCCCCCAAAAGTGGCACTGTTATCCCAGCCCCTTCTACCCCCAACACTTTTTAGAGTTTCATTAGTTAATTTAATCCCTGATACTTTACAGGCCAGTAATGACCTAGCTGCCCCAGTGTATTGGATTCACATGGCAGGGTTCGGGGGGGGGGGGGGGGCTGCAGTGGCAGCTCCTGCAAGAAGAATTCAGAAGCTGCCCTGTGGCAGATAAAGGACAGTTTCAGCCGGCCCCAAAGGGGCCCACCGTTGCCCAGAGCCAAGCCATGAGCAACACAGGCTGTGCCTCTGTGAGAGCACATCCAAGAAAACGAAAACAAACAAACAAACCAAACAAAAACCTGCTGCTCAACAGCAGCTGGGAGAGCAAGGAGCAAGAAATATCCCTGCAGACACCAAGGTCAGCGCAGAAGGAGGGGGAGGAGGCACTCCAGGCACCAGAGACGAAGCCCCCCTGTGGCCTGTGGAGCAGGCTGCGCCCCCTCCCTCCCCACCCCCCGCCCCACCCCGCCGACCCCCGTCCCTCCCTTATACTTGGGAAACTGACCAAACACCACAGCAAATATACCAAAACTTCTAGACTGTTACTTAGATAATGCCTACATCCTCTTTCCCTGCTCATTCAACTTCAAACAGCTCTATCAAACACTATATACCACACCTTTAACACCTTCAATAACCCTTTTAACACTCTTCACCTTTCTCCAGCCTGTACTTTCACCAAAGTCTCAGTCATTGGCCAACTTAATTCCATACCTTTCTCCCTCCAGGATGCTGAAACAACATATCAGCATACCATATTTCATCCCATTTTCCTTCTCTCCTCCTTCTTCCACTCCGGATATTCCTTCCCGAAGTGGTCAGCCTGGCCACACTTAAAATATCTCATCAAAGCCTGTCCCTGCTAGGATTCAGGCCACAACACAGGCAGCCTTCCTTGCCTGCCATTCCTTCATCTCTCTTCCTCTCTTTTCCATCCTGGCCCTGACTCCCCTGAAACATGGGATTAGAAATTAGAGAGTGACCGATTAAGAATAAATATATAGACAACACTCATTGCTTAATATGTGCTACATTTGCGATGTACTGGGCCTATGCTGTGCTTAGGCCTCCAGATGAGCCCCTGAGGCCCCAAGAACCAGATGAGCCCCTGGGGCTCCAAGAACCAGATCAAACCAACCTTATTGTTCGGACTGTGAGTAAGAGATAAGGAGGACTGTTTATAAAAGGATAAGATAAAGAATGTCAAACATGCAAGGCCTCGAACAGGAGCCCCTTGGACCCCAAGAACGGGACCAAACCAACCTTATGGCCCAGATTGTGACCAAGGGCTCAGGGAGCATGCGCAGGGAGATGAGGTGAAAAGTTCAACTCCGATGAAGACGTCTTACTTCATCCCGACAACCACCCGACAACCACCCGGATGACCACCAGAGAATACTATGCAAGCACAGAAGGACTGATAAGATAATTAGCATACGAAGTGGGGCTAGGTGGAGCTAGGAAATGAATATGCATAGGTGTGTTGTAAAACTTAATGCATATGTAATATTTTAGGGGATAAAAGAGAATTCAAGTGAGTGAATTGTTGCGCACAACTTTGGTGGGACTACCCCTGTGATGCCCAGCGCTGAATAAACATACCTACTTTACAATCTTGCTGATTGTGGTGTCCTTTCCATGAATCACTCCCTGAATATTTTCTTCCTCTTTCTCCAACCCTCTGCCTCACTACCTGCTACACTTTCAATACCATTAGTTTTGCTCTCTACTTTTCCTTCTCATCTCCCCTCCTGACATACACCTTCAGGGCTTCCCACAGGAGGGCCCCCAGTGACTGTTCACTACATCCCCCCACCCTCCGGAGCCCCCCCACCATGTATCTGACCAGGCTCCAACCACAAAATGAACTTTCAAAAGCCCCTGGGATACCAGGTCCTCAGGATTCATCCACGAGTACTTTCTCATTCTGACCCCAAGTCTCTCATATGATTTATGTGTTGCGTATTATTATTCCAGCCAGGATCGGCAAGTGGGTATTTCTGCCCAGCCGATATTACCCTTGGTCTTGGAGGATGAGCTCTTTCCCATTCTTGTATAGCAGCTCTCCTCCTGATCATTCCCATTTCTTCCCCTGTAAACAACATACTTAGTATAGACATCATTTCCCCCCAAGAGTATAAATTAGGCCCTGGGAACTGGTCTAATTGTTCAGCTAGCCTGATGGGGTCCTCAGTTAAGGACTTCATCACCTTCTTAAAACCCCTAACACCTCTCTGCTGGCAAGGAGAGGGGGAGTTAGTCTTAGTACTGTTAGTATCAGGGAAGGCAAAATTCTCAATATCTCTTCTACCTTGTTCTAATTCTTACCAGAGCCTAGAGTACACTCTTCTCTAGGGACAGTGTTAATTGCAGTCCCTGTCTCCCTTCCTGGAGTGACTGCTGCTGCCACCCGTGCAGCAGCATTAAGATTAAGATTATAAGGAGCATAACTTGGCTCCTTCTCTGAAAAAGAAATCTTATTTTTCTCAGGAAGAACTGTCAGTAGGCACTCCCCCAGGGATATCTCCCTGTCCCCTGGAACTCATATTTCCCATTATTCCTAACCCTTGTCAGTGTGCTGCTACAGAAATTTCCCTCCTGCGGGGTACCACACACTAACGTTCCAATTCTGGAAAATGGGGGTGTACTGCCAAGCACTTCCCCATGCAAGGGGTACCGCACACCTATGAGTTTACCAGATTCCCTTGGAAGTGTACTGCCAAGCACTTCCTTGTGCAAGGGCTTACCATACACCAAATTTCCCAAGATTCTTCCTTTCACTCCCTTATCTCACGCTCCATCCATCTATGGCTGCGCCCCTCATGGAGCTACGGAACTGTGGATCACAATTCCATACTCACTTCATACAAAAGTACGTCTCAATCACACATCACACAGAGTCTCACCCGACCCCCAAGGCAATACTTAATATTTCTTACCTTGGTCTGTGCACAGAGTTACTGGATCAATTTCTTAAAATCCGGAATGCCTACCTTCTTCTTTTCCCTAGTACTTCATGGATCCTGCCTCTTTACTCAGTCTTGGGCCCTCTGTCAGCCCTCTGCAGAACTGCCACTGTGGATGCACAGGGCTGTTGAAATCAGCAGGGCATGCCTTCCTGCTGCTGCAGCGGTGGGGCTCCCTAGCACGTGACTGGATCCCAGACGAGTCCCCAAATTGTGAGAAACACTCTGGAGCCAATAACTTTGTGATTGCAGTGGTGGGCGCCCCACAAGCAGGAGAGCATGCCTACTAGTTCCAAAACACAGTTCATAAACTTTTTGATGACAGGACTCTCCCCTGTTTCCCCACTGCGTGGGTAATCCAGGTTCACAATCTATTTGATGCTTCACAGACAATGCATGGCCTTCAGTTGCAGGCCTGTTAAATTTCAAATTTCTTTTGACTTTTTTACTGCTTGAAGTGGTAATGTTTCTTCACTTATCTGACTTGACTTGACACCATGATTTTCACCTAATTGTTCTAAGGAGTCTGGTTGTCTGCATTTTACAAGGTCGCTGACTCACGGAAAACTGACTCCACAATCAGTAAGATTGTAAAGTAGGTATATTTATTCAGCGCTGGGCAGCACGGGGGTAGTCCCACCAAAGTTGTGCGCAACAATTCGCTCACTTGCATTCTCTTTTATCCCCTAAAATATTACATATGCATTAAGTTTCGCAACACACCTATCAATATTCACTTCCTAGCTCCACCTAGCCCCGCTTCGTATGCTAATTGTCTTATCAGTCCTTCTGCGCTTGCGTAGTGCTTTCTGGTGGTCGTCCGGGTGGTCGGGATGAAGTAAGATGTCTTCATTGGAGTTGAACTTTTCACCTTATCTTCTTGCACATGTTCTCTGAGCCCTTGGTCTCAGTCCAATCCGTAAGGTTGGTTTGTCTCGGTTCCCAGGGTCCGAGGGCCCCCTGTTATCTAGGCACCTTGAAAGTGTGACCTTCTTTTAGTCCTCCTCCTTACTCCCTATCATAAATCTGTGCTGGCAGCTTTTAGTCCTCCTCCTTACTCCTAATCTGTGCATTCTCTTATGCTGTATTTGCACGTACATTTTGTATTTTCCCAGCACAGCACAAGCACAGTACATCACAAATGTAACATTGTATTTTCCAAGCACAGCACATATTAAGCAATGAGTGTTGTCTATATATTTATTCTTAATCAGTCACTCTCTAATTTCTAATCCCATGTTTCAGTCGCCTGCTAAGCTTTCTTATCACTGCAAGCATATGACAATAACACATTCCTTCCCTCTAAACAAATGTAACTCTGCAAAAACAACATTTCTATTCCCACACTATCCCTGAATTAGTATTTTCACAAACTCCTCCTTTTTGTGCCTGCACAGTGTCTCTTGGTGGTGGTTGTTGGGGGTCGTGGGGATGAAGGCTTATGGTTCCCCCACATCACTGCTAGCAACCTTTTGTTCCTGCGCAGACCCTGTGGGTTCCTGGATTCGTCCAGACCGCAGGGGCAGCTTCGACTGGCTCCCTCTTCTTCTGCGCATGCTCTGCCCTCCAGAAGGTTCCTGAAAGCAACAAAACGTGATTGACACCAACCCATGTGAGGCTGTCTTTTCCTGCATTTCGTTAACCCTTGAAACCACACTAATTATACGATTATCATAAAACATTAAACAACAAATTTTAACAGCTTTGACTTGTGGAAAACGGACTCCACAATCAATAAGATTGTAAAGTAGGTATGTTTATTCAGTGCTGGGCAGCACGAGGGGTAGTCCCACCAAAGTCATGCGCACCTGACACGGCAACTTGCATTGGTTATATGCAGTAAACAGTTACATATGCATGAAGCTTCACAATACGCCTATACATATTCATAACCTGTCCCTGCTTCGTATTAAAATTAGTTCCAAGGAGTCATTTCCATAAACTCCTCCCATCTGCACTTGCACAGTGTATTCTGTTGGTGGTTGTCGGGGGTCGTGGGGACGAAGATTGATGACTCTTCTTCGCCACCACTAGTTGACCTCTTGTCTTTGCACTGACTCAGTTGCTCCTTGGCTCTTGTCCATCTGCAGGACCAGTTTCTACCAGTTTCTTAAGATAGGCTCACACACTCTTATTAGGAGACTGACCTTGGTAAGTGGCCCAAGGCTTCTTGCTTTAGTTAATTTGCACAATGCACCATAGTTAGCAAAGACACTAAGTAGCATCCTAGTTTAATGCCTTCTGTGCTCTGTCTCTACTTGATAAGATTCTCCTAACTCCCTCTCTCAGTTTTAACCAGAAAACCCCCAGCAACTTCCATGCCCTAACGGTGGGAGAACAAGCAACCCGAGACGGCAAGGTGTCTCCTTAATCACCCTTCTTTGTTCCCTCTAAACTCTTCACATTCCTGATGGCCTCATCGTTAAGAGTCTGATGTTATCACCAACCATGGGGCTTGTCAACCCCCATGGCCACACATCTCCCTTTCCTTATTAATATCAACCATCTTCTTGACACGAATTATTACTCCATATTACATTGATCTTGTGAATTTTTTCGGTGCTCTTGTTGTGTAAATGACTGTAATATCACTGTTCTGTCAAAATAATATATTTTCTTGGTTCCACTCAGGTATTAGGACTTTGTTTCTAATGGGAGTTATTCTCTTCATTACATTCATTACATTCCACTTCTTAGAATGAGACTTATCTATGAGAATTATTCTACTTATTAGAACGAGATTTTACCCTGCACTCTCAAAAACATTTTAAAAAAATCAAAGAATTTACATCCATTCTACTTCTTAGAAAAAAGATATTTTATTTTAAATTTAAAAAATATTTTTGAGGGTGGAGGGTAAAATCTGTAATGTTCTTGTGTAGTTCGGCACGTATTTATTGTTGTTTAAATAATTCCTGCCATTTTCATTATTTTAATATTTTCATTATTTTATTTCTCCTTGGGAATGTCTGAAAAATCTGCATCTAGAGTTCTAACAGCATCTGACTTTTGTTAGCCGCTCTCACCTTTATTCAGATTAATTCCTTCATATTCCACCCCTTGTATTTCATATACTGAAGCCGTGGAATATGAGATTGAAATGTAGTTTGCAGAGAACTCAGTGAAGATCTATTTTAGTCTTATTTTTAGCCTTCTGTAAAGGTGTAGGTCAAAAGGTCAAGGTTTTTTTTGTATTTTTTTTTAATATTAAATGCATTGGATTTATTTATTTATTTATTTTTAAAGAGAGACATATTAACTCCTGTTATTAATATACATGATAATTTTTGTCTATGTTTTTATTTTATGTGGCTTCATTTACCAGATAATCTAACAAAATATAAACACTGTGTCAAAGAGCCAGAGAGGGCATGTGAGCTTTTTGTCCAAGTCTTTCCACTCAACTCTTAATAAAGCACAGTGAAATGCATTTCAGGATAGATACTGATCAAAACTAAAACAAAGGTGTTTGTGTCAGATTATATTGATGAAATACTCTGGAAAGAAAACCACGTGAGAAAAAATATACAGAATGGGCAGCAGGAAAAAACTTTCAGCAAATGCCAGAAATCAGAGTATTAGGGATATGTTTAACATGTTTCTGCTTTATCCAGTTTATACAATTTGAAGCCAGAATGATGGAGCACTAAGTTTTTCATTCTGACCCACTATATATGGATGTACGCAAGTTGATGGGGCCAGATGGGATCCACCCAAGGGTACTGTGAGAACTGGCGGAAGAGCTGGCCAAGCCGCTTTACATCATTTATCGTCAGTCCTGGCTATCAGGGGAGGTCCCACTCAACTGGCAGCTAGCAAACGTGATGCCCATCTACAAGAAGATAGACCCGGGAAATTATAGACCTGTTAATTTGATCTCAGTGCCAGGGAAGCTCATGGAGCAGATTATCTTGAGCGTCATCATGTGGCACTTACAGGGCAATCAGGCAATCAGGCCCAGTCAGCATGAGTTTACGAAAGGCAGGCCCTGCTCGAGGAACCTGATCTCCTTCTAGGACAAAGTGACACGCTTGAAGGATGAGGGAAAGGCTGTGGATGTGGTCTACTTTGATTTCAGTAAGGCTTTTGACACCTTTCCCCACAACATTCTCCTCAAGAAACAGGCTGCTCATGGCTTGGACTGGTGCACGCTTTGTTGGGTTAAAAACTGGCTGGATAGCTGGGCCCAGAGGGTTGTGGTGAATAGAGTCAAATCCAGTTGGAGGCTGGTCACTAGTGGAGTGCCCAGGGCTCAGTACTGGGGCCAGTCCTCTTTAGTATCTTTATCGATGATCTGGATGAGGGGATCGAGTGCACCCTCAGAAAGTTTGCAGGTTACACCAAGTTAGGTGCGTGTGTTGATCTGCTGGAGGGTAGGAAGGCTCTGCAGGAGGATCTGGATAGGCTGGACCGATGGGCTGAGGTCAGCTGTATGAGGTTCAACAAGGCCAAGTGCCGGGTCCTGCACCTGGGGCACAACAACCCCAAGCAGCGCTACACGATGGGAAATGAGTGGTTAAAAAGCTGCCTGGCAGAGAAGGCCTGTGAGTATTGGTTGATAGTCGGCTGAATATGAGTCAGCAGTGTGCTCAGGTGGCCAAGAAGGCCAACAGCATCCTAACTTGTATAAAACAGGGTGGCTAGCAGGTCCAGAGAAGTGATTGTCCCCCTGTACTCGGCTCTGGTGAAGCCGCACCTCGAGTACTGTGTTCAGTTTTGGGCCCCTCACTACAAGAAGGACATGGAGGTACTCAAGAGAGTCCAGAGAAGGGCAATGAAGCTGGTGAAGGGTCTGGAGAACAAGTCTTATGAGGAGCGGCTGAGGGAGCTGGGACTGTTCAGTCTGGATAAAAGGAGGCTCAGGGGCGACCTTATCGCACTCTACAGGTACCTTAAAGGAGGCTGTAGTGAGGTGGGGATTGGTCTGTTCTCCCATGTGCCTCGTGACAGGACGAGGGGAAAGGGCTAAAGTTGCATCAGAGGAGGTTTAGGTTGGATATTAGGAAGAACTTGTTTACCGAAAGGGTTGTTAGGCATTGGAATAGGCTGCCCAGGGAAGTGGTTGAGTCACCATCCCTGGAGGTCTTTAAAAGACGTTTAGATGTAGAGCTTAGGGATATGGTTTAGTGGAGGACTTGTTAGTGTTAGGTCAGAGGTTGGACTAGATGATCTCGGAGGTCTCTTCCAACCTAGACGATTCTGTGATTCTGTGATCCCTGGCCACTAAATTTTATCTAATTACCACTGTTGTAAGTCCAGTTAGCTCTATTGTTGTAAAATACATTTTCCACAGAGACATCTCATTTCATCTGAAGATTTCAGGAGTGGAAGGAAACACAGCTTCTCTGTGTAATTTGTGCCAATGATTATTCACTCTCATTGATGAAATTTCTAATTTGAACTTGTCTGACTTCAGCGTCTAGACATTGACTCTCCTTATTCTTTTTCCATACAAGATTAAAGGGCCTCTTAGTTCCTAGTATTTTCCCCTATGAAGACACGTACGTGCTGTAATAAAATTGTATCTCCTTCATCTCAATAAGTGGACTGACTTCTTTTTATGCAATTCTTGAATAAGGTTTGTTGCTTGTTACTTCGCTCTCACCAATCTTTCAAGCCTGCCTTTAAAACCACATGTGTTAGATGCACAGTGTTTCAGAGGCAGGCAGGATGCTGCTGGGAAAACAAGCTTCTTGTTCTTGCTTATTGCTCTCCCCTTCACCCCAAGACCTTCTGGTTGTGTTGGAGGGCTGCTGGGAGAGCTTGGAGCTGCCTTTCCTACAGCGTGCTCTCTGCTCCTCTCCAAGCCACAGCATTTCTGAGATGCATACAGAAGCAATGAGCGATGGCTGGGCACCTTCTTACTTTTGAGCATGTCCCATCCACTCTTGCTGGTCACCAAATGCTGCCAGGCCAAAGCTGCGCTAGCTCCCCATGGCTGCCCTTTGCAGGTCCCATCTCCCCTCCTGTGCTTGCCCTTCTGCCCAGCAACCTGCAACAATAATAAATTTGCTTCTAAATCATGGATAAAGTGTCTCACCATGACTTTACTCAATACCTTGATTCTCTTACTTGATGTTTGGCAACCAGTTGTTCTGATTTGAAGAACGAAGTCAGAAATTTTCTTAGTGATGAAGTATTCTTTATTGGCAGCGCTGGATGCATGGGGGATCTCTCCGCCTAACGTGCATACCTGAAGTGACAAACTATCTCATATTTATACAGCAAAACAATGAATATTAAATTAATGCCTATACATATTCGTTATCTAATCCCGCCCACTCTCACTTTGTATGCTAATTAGCTTATCAGTCCTTTGCACTTGCGCAGATTCTTCCAAGAATTGTGGGCAGGGGTCTTCGGGACGTGGGCAGTGGTCTTTGGGAGGAAGACCGTAGGTCTTCCTTGCAATGCACTTTTCACCTTTTGCTAAAAAATGCTGAGTCAGCAGGGTTGGCTGTTTTCCAAGCTGCAGAAACAGTTTCGGCTGACAACCTGTTATCTGTCTTTCCCCATTTGGTGTGTTTTTATCTCCAGTTTCAGCCTCAGCTCAAATTCCAACTTCAGCCAGCATCCCGTTATCTGTCTTTTCCCCCTTTGGTGTGTTTCAGCTCAAGTTTCAACAAGATGCTAGCAGACACAATATACATGAGGATGTCTTATTCTCATTATATTTTAACTACAAGATTTATTCTATCCTAAAGTGAGTTCATACAATATCAGTTCAGGCATTCAATATATGCTTTATTTACAAGGTTTAGTGCTCATCTTCTTACTCCAATGACCAACTAAGGCTACGTGGCATTTGAGGGAGTATAACAAAAGCACACGCAACCCACCACCCTTACGGTAACACCCGTGAAGCCAGGCAGGACACACTGGCATCCCCAATGGACGTATCTCCCATGGCAGGCAGGTGTTTGGCAACGGGAAGGGAGGCCACACAGGATGACATCATGGTATGACTGCACCGCCTGCAGCTTTCAGGAGGGCAACGGGGGGACAGGCTGGAAGCCCGGGGAGGACGAGGAGAGGTGTGAGGAGGGCGGCTCCGGGGGTTGCAGGTACCTAGGATGGAGGGATGGGAAACAGAAGTACAAGAGAACGTGGTCACCGTGAAAAGATGGCGGCGGGGAGCCGCCCCCCGGTGCGGCTGCCTGTGGAGGGCGGGCCGCTGCCGGAGAGGTGTGACCGCTTGGTGTGCCCGTAACGCAGCACCACCTCCCCTCCGCCGTCATCCTAGCCCTTCCATTGCTACTGGCAGCCGTGAGAGGGACCCCAGCCCTGAGCGAGCTGAGCCCGAACTCGGCGCCATGCCAGCCGCCGCGCCGCCCCCGCTGCACCCCGCGGCGGGCTCCTGCTGCCCCTACGGCCGCTGCGCGGGTGAGTGGGCTCTCCGTCGCCCCCGGACGGTGGGGCGTAATGGCGGGGGTCTCTTGGGGGTCCTGGTGGTCGTCCGGGGGGTGCAGGTGAAGGGGGAGGCTGAGGGAAGGCTGAGGTGCTCGGGTGGGTGCTGTTACAGGCAGCAGCCGAGCCGCATCGGGGTACAGCGCCGGCTGTGTCCCTGTGTCCCCGGCTACTGCAATTGGTCAGGTAGGTTTAACAGCAGAGCAGGTATTTGTAGGAAAAGTGCCCCGTAACTTTGTGCTCTGCAGTATTATTTTCTGCCTTCCTCCGGGGACATTCAGTAGGCGATGGCAGTAAGGCTGGGCGGGCTGCTGGTTGGAGCTAAAGGAACAATTTACAGGTTGCAGGACACCGAGCTTGGAGACAACCCCATAAACTAAAACTTTTGCTGTACTGTGT
The DNA here is from genome assembly GCA_011074415.1 of Stictonetta naevosa. Taxonomy (NCBI): domain Eukaryota; kingdom Metazoa; phylum Chordata; class Aves; order Anseriformes; family Anatidae; genus Stictonetta; species Stictonetta naevosa. The sequence continues at coordinate 64,893,543 of CM021698.1, forward strand.
ACTGAAAAGTTTACTTAAAAGGAAAAAATAAGATCTCACAGCAGTGTAACAAAACTCAGGCTCCTTCCTCCAAGCATTTTTACTGTAACGTTTTTGTGTGAGAGGATAATCGGAGTTTATTACCAAATCTGATAGTTCATCTTGCATGCTTTTGCTATGAGCTTTATACAGACATAAAAATATGTGCATGTCTGCATGTGAGTTTTTCTTCCCACCTCCTCCTCGACTTTTTCTTTAGCCTCCCCTTTCTCCTCTTGGCGTGTTTTTTATCCGGTCTAGGTGTGGTTTTGACTTTGAAATGTTGAGAACCAGCAGAGAGTCACAAAACAGTCAGCAAACACAACAGTGCTTACAAAATACATTACAGCTACTCTGTAGAATTCAAGTGCAGTTATTATGGCAACTCTGTCATGGTCTTTTCAAGAGGCTGTATTTTCTAGCTAAGGAAGCCATCCTGTGGCTCTTCGGATAGAACTGATTCTGCATAATTTCTTTCTTGAGGTGTAACAGGTTTGGATCTCCTGAAATGGCATGACTCTTTCCATGAAAGTTTGTTGTAGGATGCTAGGGCATCTCATAGCTTCTGGTAAGTCTCCATCTGTGGTTCATTAACCTGAATTGGTTACTTGGGCTTAAACTGTCAGCAAAGATAACTTAGTTTTAATTCAAGTTATTGGCAGCTGTTCAAGACTGAATTTGGGCTGTGCAGAAGTTACCTCTTCTCTGTTGTATTGTTTTTTTTCTGTAAACTCAAGTTAATTACCTTGGGCATGTTAAGCTGGGTTTTAAATGTATTCTTCTTTAGCAGCATCACTATATACTTTGCATATATCTGCACTGCTGCTTTTTGTAGTAGTGTTCTGCAGAGCTTCACATTTTTGGCGTCAGGGGGGCTCTCAGCTTGTGGTGTCTATGGGAAGTTATGTGGGATTTATTTCCCACTTCTAAGATCACTTAGTTTAGTTTCTGTTTCTACAGACACATGTATAGTTCTGTAGAAATCAGGGAAGCTGATTGTCCTTCCTTCTTTTCCAACAGTTCTAGGACTAATTGAGTCAGTTTATGTTGCTGTTTTTGCCCTTTTGCTTTGACTTGATGATTCCCAAATGCTTAAAAGCGTTTGAAGTCAGTGTTGTACAGATTTTCTTGTACATGCAATTAGCGTCAGAACATTACGGTGACTCCAGTAGTCTCACTTAGCTCTGATACTGCTGTCACTGAAGGTAATGTGAATCTTTTAATTAGCTTCAGTGTAACTTGGATAACAGCTGAAAATGTAGTAGTTGAAAGAGGTGAATATGACATTTCTGTTAACTTTGCTTCTTAAAGGTATACTGTTTTCCAGGCTTTTCTTGTTTTTAGGGTACGTGGTCTGTCCTTTTGGAAAGTATCCATCCAGTAACTGGAAATACTGAAAAAGGGGCAGTAGAGCTACTGCCTTGATTGATTCTCAAGCAGATTTGAGGTTTTAGTGATATTTGCAATTTGTTCATCTTGCCTCACAGTATTTTACATTCACTACAAGTGAAAGTCAGGCTAATTCACCAACTTCCCTGTTACCAGTGTAGTTAACTCCGTCTAGTTATTGTAACTCAGACTCCCTGGTCTCACAAGCCCCAAGCAGGCAAGAAAACTTTTGCACTTTACATATAGCTGATCTTCTACATATACACAGACAGCACATAAGAAAAATAAGCTTTTGATTTTAAGAATAAAATACTCTGTCATGCAAACCAGAATCTAGAACCCAGGGTGCCCTGAGCTGGAGGACTGTGACAGTGGGAGCGACAAACTCCCAACCAACCCAGAACATGTGCAGGACTTGCTGCTCCACCTGGATCCATACAAGTCCAT
>CM021698.1:64910396-64964244 GCA_011074415.1 Stictonetta naevosa
ATGGACTTGTATGGATCCAGGTGGAGCAGCAAGTCCTGCACATGTTCCGGGTTGGTTGGGAGTTTGTCGCTCCCACTGTCACAGTCCTCCAGCTCAGGGCACCCTGGGTCCCGAAGCCCATCATCAGTGTTGAGGACGGAGGCAAAGAAGGCATTAAACGTCTCTGCTTTGCCTATGTCATTGTCTGTGAGGAGACCTTCCCCATCAAGTAGCGGACCTATGTTTACTTTGGTCCTCCTTTTTCTGTTCACGCATCTAAAAAAAAAACTTTTTTATTGTCTCCCACAGACATGGCCAGCTTCAACTCTAGTTGGGCTTAGGCCACAGGGATTTTCTCCCTACAAACACAAACAGCATCCCTGTATTCCTTCCACATCGCCTGACCCCCTTCCAGCAGCCGTACACTTTCTTTTTTCACCTACGATTTAGGAGGGCACCTTTCCTAGTTGGCTCCCTTAGCACCTGCACCAAGAAGTTATCATCTAGGTGCTTTATGAACCTCCTGGACTTGCTCGTGTCGGTCGTGTGGTGATCCCAGTTGATGTCTGGCAAGTTGAAATCCCCATAAGGACAAGGGGAGTTGATCTCAAGGCATCTCTTAGTTCTGCAAAGAATAATTCATCAGCGTTCTTGTCCTGGCCAGGTGGTCTGTAATAGACTCCCACAATGACATGCCCTTTATTTGTTCGTCCCTTAATCCTTACCCAGAGGCTCTCAACTTTGCCATCGCCAACCTGAAGTTCCACACAGTCCAGCCCATGCTTCACATACGTCGCCACCCCGCCTTAACCTGCCTGTCCCTCCTGAAGACCTGTAACTATCTATTGCAACACACTAGCCACAGGACTCATCCCACCAGGTTTCGCTTATGCCAATGATATCATAGCTGTGGGACTGGGCCAAGACTTCTAGCTCATCATTTTATTCCTCATACTGCGTGCGTTTGTGTAGAAGCACTTCAAATGTGCCTCCCTCCATGCAGCACCTTGTGGAGCTGACCAAAGAACCTCACTGGCACACAGTCCCTCTGATTCTAGCGTACTATCCCTTAGCTCATCACCGGCATGCCTGGTTTGATCTGTTACATTAATTCAAACTGAAAAATTGATCTGTTACATTAGTGCAAACTGAACATGAATGTGCTGACATGAGTATGACTGGAGACGCCCATTAGGGTAGAAGTAATGTTACAGAAATTAAACAAATTCCCTTTTTTGATTGAGACAGTATTAAAACTGTTCTTCAAAGAGTCCAGTTGATAAGTGGTGGTTTTTGTAAGATTGAATGTATTTTTGTTTTACTTTTGTACTAATGTAGACAGAAGTTCATAGAAATACCATGATTTGTTGATTTCTGATGTCATCTGATAAAATACACATTGGTTATCTGAATGTACTTAGATAATGCTTACTTTATTTAGTTTTGTAAACCATGTTTATGATACAGTATGATTTACAGTAATATTTCATTGTACAGTGTGTTTTACAACTGTTTTACCGTCAAATATATTTTGAACATATATCATTGACCAGTGCACTTCTACCAGGCTGGATACTTATAATCCAACATTATTCAGGTTACAAAGTGAAGCCTTTATGACTGTTGATGAGCAGTGCTACCCCTACCCCTGTTCCTGTGCATTATGATATAAAGAATAATAAAATTATCAGGTGCTGCTTTTTTCCCCCAGGGTTTCTGGCTCCATCAGTGCATGGGATGGACAAAGCTTGCCTAATTAGCATCTACTCGCTGTTTACCCTGGCTGTTCCTGCCTTTCACTTCGTGCTTTTTGGACCCTGATGTTCGTACTTGTGAGCTCTTCTGTCATGGTTATTGCTGCAGTAGCAAACATGGGCTAGTGTCTTTGTGAAACCTCTAAACAGAGGGCATTAACTGTGTTTTGTTCAGCTGGAGCCAAGACACAAAATACTCAATTCTTCAATGTGGGCGAGAATGCCACTTGAGATGCGCAGGCCGAAGATGTTTAGATGGCTTAGTGTTACGCATGTGTTGTGTTATGTATTGCTTTGTGTCTGAAGTACAGCTTCCAGCAAATTCTTTTGCAAGTGAGAGCACTGAGCACTTTTGCAGACTGGGTCTCAGGATATTGTTTTGGGCACCAGAGTGTAATCCTCACTGAAGAATTTAGATTAATTTGATTGCTCTGAAAATTTATGGAATTGCTTGATTGCTTGAGATACAATCCAGTTCTCCAGAGCTGTATTCCTGTAGGCAAAGAAACTATTCTTCCTGTATTCTTTCACTATACTCTAATTACGGAGGTAAAGTTTCTGTAGATAACACTTTTTGACCATGCAGTCCTGATTCCGGTTCATCTGTAAAATTAGAGTAAAGCATAAAGTGACAACAGAAGGAGGTAGATATCCTTTGTGAAGAATCACAGAGGAGGGACGTGAGGACAGTTCTCCTACAGCTCCCAGTCTTGTCCCTTTGCCAAAGTTCAGCATCCAACCTGACTTCCTAGGCTGCTCATATTCTCACCCTCAGGTTTTACTGCTTCCCAATTACAGTCTCCATCTGCTTCCTCCGGGTCAGGAAAGTTGATAGAAATTGCAGTCAGCGGGTATCTAACTGTGGCCCTATTTGCCATGTTCCCTGCAGCCTTTCCCCATCCCTACTTGTGACTTCTTGGTCCTCTTTTCTCTTATCTTCCCAGTACAAATCTACACCACATTTCCTTTTCCAGCTTCAGACTCTGGCCCTACTACACCCAGGCTGGCTTCTGGATGGTGATACCAGAAGAGCAGTGCCCCCTCCAGTTCCCTCTCCTGTTCCCAGCTTTCTTGTTCTCTCCCTGCAAGCTTCAGCTCTTACTGCATTTTGTCTTTGCGTTTCCTCAGTCAGCTTACACTTTTAATCCCTTTGTCAGGGCTCCTCATCCCATGTTTTATAATTCCTAATCTTGTCTCTTTGCTGGGAGTAATTCATCTTCCACAGCACGTGGGAGGCCTGAGTGACTCACCTTCTCCTTAGTCCTGTGTATCTGTCTCTGTACATGTTTGTCTATAGCCCTAGTCTCCTTTGATATCTAAATCCCAGTGTGCCACCGAGCACACTGCTGGCTCATATTCAGACTATGAACCAATACTCCCAGGCCTCCTTCTCTGCCAGGCAGCTTTCTAACCATATATCTCCCAGCTTGTAGCTCTGTTTGGGGTTGTTGTGCCCCGGGTGCAGGACCCGGCACTTGGCCTTGTTGAACTTCACACAGTTGGCCTCGGCCCATCGGTCCAGCCTATCCAGATCCTCCTGCAGAGCCTTCCTACCCTCCAGCAGATTGAAACATGCACCTAACTTGGTGCAAACTTACTGAGGGTGCACTCGATCCCCTCATCCAGATCATCGATAAAGATATTAAAGAGGACTGGCCCCAGTACTGAGCACTGGGGGATTCCACTAGTGACCAGCCTCCAACTGGATTTAACTCCATTCACCACAACTCTTTGGGCCTGACTACCCAGCCAGTTTTTAACCCAATGAAGCATACACCAGTCCAAGCCATGAGCAGCCAGTTTCTTGAGGAGAATGTTGTGGGGAACGGTGTCAAAAGCCTTACTGAAGTCAAGGTGGAACACATTCACAGCCTTTCCCTCATCCTTCAAGCGCGTCACTTCGTCATAGAAAAAGATCAGGTTCCTCAAGCAGGACCTGCCCTTCATAAACCCATGCTGACTGGGCCTGATCGCCTGATTGCCCTGCAAGTGCCGCGTGATGACATTCAAGATAATCTGCTCCATGAGCTTCCCTGGCACTGAGATCAAACTAACAGGCCTATAGTTCCCTGGGTCTACCAGTGGCCCTTCTTGTAGATGGGCGTCACATTTGCTAGCTGCCAGTTGAGTGGGACCTCCCCTGATAGCCAGGACTGCTGACAAATAATGGAAAGCGGCTTGGCCATTTCTTCTGCCAGTTCTCACAATACCCTTGGGTGGATCCCATCTGGCCCCATCAACTTGCGTACATCTAAGTGCTGCAGCAGGTAGCCAACGATTTCCTTGTGGATTGTGAGGGCCACATCCTGCTCCCCATCCCCTTCCACCAGCTTAGGGTACTGGGTATCTAGAGAACAACTGGTCTTGCTGCTAAAGACTGAGGCAAAGAAGGCATTAAGCACCTCACCCTTTTCCTCATCTCTCGTCACTAAGTTTCCCCCTGCATCCAGTAAAGGATGGAGATTCTCCTTAGTCCTCCTTTTTGTGTTAATGTATTTATAAAAACATTTTCTGTTATCTTTAACAGCAGTAGCCAGATTGAGCTCCAGATGAGCTTTGGCCTTTCTAATTTTGTCCCTACACATCCTTACAACATCCTTATAATTCTTCTGAGTGCCCTGCCCTCTTTTCCAAAGACCATAAACCCTCTTTTTTTTTTTTTTTTTTTCCTTAAGCTCAAGCCAAAATTCTCTGTTCAGCCAGGCTGGTGACAGCTTGTCTTTGGGCACGTGGGGACAGACTGCTCCTGAGCCTTTAAGATTACCTTCTTGGGGAGTGCCCAGCCTTCCTGGACTCCTCTGCCCTTCAGAACTGCCTCCCAAGGGACTCTGCCAACCAGTGTCCTGAACAGCTCAAAGTCCGTCCTCCGGAAGTCCAAGACAGCAGTTTTACTGGTCCCCCTCCTGCCTTTGCCAAGAATAGAGAACTCTACCATTTTGTGGTCACTCTGCCCAAGACAACTCCCGACCACCACATCTCCCACCAGTCCTTCTCTGTTTGTGAACAGAAGGTCCAGCGGGGCACCTCCCTGGTAGGCTCACTAACCAGCTGCATGAGGAAACTATCTGCCATGCTCTCCAGAAACCTCCTAGACTGCTTCCTTTGAGTTGTATTGCATGTCCAGGATATGTCTGGGAAGTTGAAGTCCCCCACGAGGACAAGAGCCAAGGATTTCACAGCTTTTGCCAGCTGCCTGTAGAATTCCTCATCCTGGTTTGGGGTTCTATAACAGACCCCCACCAGGATGCTTGCCTTGTTAACCTTCCTGCTGATCCTAATCCATAGGGACTCAACCTTATCATTCCCAGTCTCAGTCTTGAGTTCCACAACATCAAAACACTCTCTAATATAGAGAACCACACCACTACCCCTTCTGTGCTGCCTGTCCTTTCTGAAGAGCCTATAGCCAGACATTGCAGCACTCCAGTCATGGGAGTGGTCCCACCACATTTCAGTGATGGCAACCAAGTCATAGCTAGCCTGCTTCATGATGGCTTCCAGCTCCTCCTGTTTGTTGCCCATGCTGCATGCATTAGTGTAGATGCACTTCAGCTGGGCCATTGCCTGCTCCCTCGGCTCTCACATTGGTCTCCCTGGCATACCTCTAATGAGCCTTATTCCCTCTGTGTTCCCCTTCCTACCTAGTTTAAAGCCCTCTCAATGAGCCCTGCCAGCTCCTGGGCTAGTGTCTATTTTCCCCTAAGAGACGAGTGGGATCCATATGCAGTTAGTGGGCCGGGTGCTGAGTATATCACCCTGTGGTCAAAAAAAAAACAAAATTCTTGTGTTGGCACCAGCCTCTGAGCCACATGTTTATCAGGTGGGCTTTCCGTGTCCTCTCTGCACCCCTCCCTGCCACTGTAGGGATGGAGGAAAACACTACCTGTACTCCTGCTCCATCTACTAATCGTCCTAGTCCCCTATAGTCCCATTTGATAGCCTTCAGGCTTCTCTCTTCAATATCATCTCTGCCAGCCTGGACTATCAAAAGAGGATAGTAGTCAGAGGGGCAAGCTAGGTTAGGAAGGTTTCTGGCAATGTCCCTCACCCTGGTACCAGGGAGGCAGCCGACTTCCCTACAGGTAGGGTCAGGCTGACAAATAGGGCCCTCTGTTCCCCTGAGATGGGAGTTGCCTACAATGATTACCCTTCTCTCTTTCTTGGTGGAGCCAGTCATGAGGCTTGGACTTCCTCACCCTAGGCATCCTCCTGGGTAGACTTTCTACCACATCCTCACCCACCAGTCTCCGAAGCTCCAGGGCCTCAAATCTGTTGTGTATGGGCACCTGGGGAGGCAGGGCCGGTAGGGAGGGGGGTTGCCTGTGACGCCGAGCAGGGACCTGCTTCCATTCCTATCTCCTAGGTCCCCTCCCTCTGCTCAACAGGGCAGGGGGTCCACCACTGTTCGGAGTGTCTCAACCTGGTGCCTTTCCTTCAGGCCTTGCAGGGAGTTGCTCCACAGGTCTGTCTCCTGCTCACACTCCCTGATGGCTCTCAACCTCTCCACCTCCTTGAGCTCTGCCACCAGGCTGAGCAGGTCGTCCACCTGCTCACAACTCTCACACACGGTGTGTCTGCTGCCCTCAGGGGGGAGCAAGCTTAGACAATCTGTGCATCCAGAGACCTGAACTACTGCATTTTTGAGCAGGCACTCGGTCTGGGTGGCCACAGACTTTCTAGAAAGAGCTTTCCACCTAGTGATGACCATGCCGGTTTACTTATAGGTAGGCGGCTGGTAAATGTTCTTGTGAGCGGGGCGGAACACTCTGCCCTGCCTGAGCACAAAGTGCCACGCAAACTGCTGTGTCTCGCCCCACTACCGCGCCTCATGCTGTTTGCCCGTCCTGGTCGCTCGCTCCCTAGGGACTGCCTTCGAACGGCTGGGGAGGGGACGCTGCTGGCTCTGCCTACTCCTTGTCAGCCTCCCTCATGAGGGCTGCGGGGTCCTGGCGACTCCCTCCGCTGTTTTGAGTGGCCTCGATGCCGCAAAAAATCCCTGCCTGCCTTAATTCCCCACTCTGCAGCAGAACGCGTCTCCACGCTGAGGAGCAAGATGGGATTGCCGGAACATTGGAAGGACAAAGTGATTTACCTCAGTTCTGCTGTCTGACCAACCTCTAGTAGTTACTGAAATAGCTGTTACAAGGGGAAAAGACATTTTTGAAGCTCGGGCAGAGGAATGCTCAAGTCCTAAAGGCACACCATAGCTCTCAGCTGTGTGAGCCTTTTGAGCTTGCTCAGACAGGAACTAGCTGGGATTGTCTTGCTGTATGACACTGTCTTTATCCAGACCTTGTGAAATTTGACTTCCCTTCCTATGTAGGATGTTGTTTGGGCAAAACTGACACAGGGTGACTGCCTTCTGTCATTGCTGAAATAAATGCCAGTCCTGATTCAAAACCTCTGCTTTAAAATGCTGTAAAGCATAGCAGAGAGACAAGGATGAGCAGAAGGGAAGAAAAGTCAGGATGCTACAACTATGTCTATTTAGAGGAAAAATCACCAATAATGTTTCCAGTAGCAGGGCTGTAAATAATGCCCATATAAAATTGACTTGAGGTAAAGTGATACCTGTGATCATATTTTGTTTCCATGTTTATTGTTTAGTACCTTAAGACTTCTCATACTAATTCTTCAGCCTTGGACACTAACAGCATGCACTAGCTCTGAAAGTTGCGACATTTAGCTCTGAAAGTTTGCGACATTTAATAATTCACAGAATGAAAAGGAGCTTAAGATAGCGTGCTTCCAGAGGATTTGCATTGCATCCTGCAGCTGGCTGCTAATACTTGCTGGTATGTGACCTATGTACTTGGCTGCTCTGAGTTAAAGGCCAGAGAGATTCTTTACTCCCAATTACTTTGAGATGCTTCTTGATACTTTGACATAAGTGAAAAGTTGGGTTCTGATTAAGATTCCTTTTTTTTTAAAAAAAATAATTATTTTTTTTTTCCTTTGTGGTCTTTGTTGTTCTGCATATCCTCAACCTCAACATGAATTGCTGGAGTTTAAGGAGAAGCATTTTTAGTGCTGTTCTTTCTCTTCCCATATGAAAGAGTATTTTGTTCATGCTGTCTTTGGACTAATACATCAAAATCACTCCCGATACACAATTTCTGTTATGTGCAACTTCACTTTTGTGAGTAATCCTACCAATATTTTCAGGACTTTCACAGTTACTTTTGTGAGTGAAGACTCTCGTATTGATCCAAGGCTCTTGAAATAAATTACAGGGCTTAAGCAGCAACATCTTACTCTCGAGAGTGATGCCCATAACTAGATCCTACTTCAGTGTTTCCTTCTGTTTTTAATTGTGTCGTAACATTCCTTGTAAAAATTTAATTGCATTGCAACCTGTGACTTGATAGCAGAATTAGCGGCTGGGTAAAAGCATTCAGTTAATTACTTGAACTATGATCTCCAACTGGAGAGCCAAAAAGGAAAGTAAGACAAGTGGAAATGTTCTAATTAATGAACAAAAACTTAGACTGGCCAAAGGAAAGAATAACTTTTGAAGGGCAAAGAGCAGCAATAAATTTTTAATTGTGATGGTTGGTGACCTCTGGCAAACCCCATTACGCTGCTGTTGGGGGGGGGGAAGGTTAGCCAGGCAATTCATTAAGACATTGTGGTTGAAACTCTGTATATGCATGTTATTCAGAGCTTAGGTGGTCAGAATTTATCTTATTTTATACCAGTTCCAGAGTATGAACCAAACCCCTGCCAGGAAAGATCTGGTAGAAGCTTTGTGCTTTCCTCACCGTGTACTCTACCCCAGGAGGATTGACTGTGGCTTTCACAAATGCTTTGTGATCTGGCTTTTAAAAATGAAGCCCAGAAGCTGTGCTCTATGCAGCAACCTCTTTTTCAAGTGAACACCTGTGCTGTGGTCAGTAGATGGCTAAACTTCTTATGCCTGCAACCTGCTTGGGCTCCTGTTTGTGTTGATATTTGGTGATACACAAGTGTATATAGAGGGGAAAAAAAGGACTTGTTTGCATGAATTCATACATATTAAAATTTGCAAGAAATATACGTATTTTATAACCATTAGCTCTCACTATGTCAGTAAAAGGAAAACCACGTTTTATTCTCTGATGCATCAGTTGCCAGCACTCAGACTCATTGAAGTGTTTCTGATCCCACCTCCCTCTTCCTTCCTTTCCCACTTCTGTATAAATATGGAAACAAGATTTTGAAGCAGTATGAATTGTAGTTATATAAATAATGAGTGACCTTTGAAGGCTTTCTAGAAAAGCTCGTTATTGCCTAGTGTGCGCACTTTCCTGAAAGATTGGAGCTTGCTTCATATCTATCAATTAAAATAAATTTAGCATAACTGGAAAATAAGTAAAATGCGTAGCTGTAACGGGTGGTTGAAATTAATTTTAGATTTTGTAATATATAGATTAGTCATTGCAACCACTTTGACAAAATTTGGCACTTCCCCTTTTTCTCAGAACACAGTAGGAGGTACCTTTGTGTTTATTTAGACGCTCAAGTAACTTCTTTCTTCCTGTTAGAAAAAGATTTGATATTATTCTTAATCCTAAAATGGTTGTTTTTATAACTTGTGACTTGCGTCAAGCTGTTTTGGTTAGGAACTAAGTCACTTTAAAAAGCACAAAAACACATCCCTGGATTGTGTGTTTTTTTATTTGATTTTTATTTCATTAGTTATAGAATAAAAAGTAAATGGGATTTCCCTTCAAAGCATAGCTGACTCAGTGAAGAAAAGGAATGCTATTGATATTTGGGTAATTGAAACAATCAACAGTGCAGCCAGGCACTTAAAATGAATGGTTCACAGAAAAGTGTGATAATAGCAGCATGGCTGGGAGAAACATAAATCTGTGGCAAAAGTCATTATTAGTGCAACATTGTTTTTGTGTTGTACAGAGATTATAAGCCATAAAAATGTCATGCACTGTTCTATAAGCAAGGTAGTACTTCGACAGTGGGTACACAGGAATCTGGAAATGTTGATTAAATTCAGAGCTTTGGCAGTTCCTGGTAACCAGTATGTGCTGGAAACTATTTAGATTTCAGAGAACTGTTATTACAGCTGAACCCCCTCCCCCCCCCCATTCATAGTCAGTTTTATTCTGGGTAGAACGTAAATATCTGATTGCTAGAAACCTGCTGGCACATATGTTGTAATCTTTTGGTAACGAGATCATCCTTAAAAAGTAGAATGAAGACAGAAATAACCTGTGCAACCACCAAGCATTAGTCACATAGCTCTTATATAATGCTTACGTCTTCAATCAGCATGCTGACAGCTGGGCTTCTTTGTAATATTTATCTGGTTCTCCAGTATCTATCTCATTTGGAAGAGAAAGGAAATGGAGCCAAGCGCTAAGGAGCATGCTGAGGTACACACAGCATGTTCATGAGAGTATTGCAACAAAGGAGCATCCTCCATCACAGCACTGGACAAGGCAGTAGCAGAATGGAGGTCTGTAGCCCCATCTTCCCATGTGCTCCCCAATGAAGGTGGCAGCGCTTGGTGTAGTTTTCCTTTTCCTCATCCTATGTGAGGAGGCATATTTCCTCTGCACTTATTTTTTTGCCTTGATGGAAGGGCCAAATGAAAATATATAGCTTGAAATACTGAAAATGGCATTTCAACCATTGAAAGCCAAAATGTGGTAAACTTCAGCTTTCCAGAGCTCTTGAACATGCGTCTCTTAGCCCTAGCCCCAAGAGGAGTGCTCATATACATAGATTTTCCTTTGCGGATTTTCACACTGCTACATGGCTATGGCTATGTAGTCATAATAATGTATAAAAAAGAGTGGGATTCTCTGGGAGATAAGGCATTTTTATATGGGAATTACCTTGTAATGGTTCAGTAATCATGGTGTCTACTTTTAGGCTGATTTTAAGTTCTAGTGTATTCAGTGTCTGTTCCCTACTGAACTGTAAAACTACTAACAGGAGTTGGAAGCACTCTGATATGTCATTATGAAAGGTTACTTCCTGAGGCTGAAAAGAATTGTGTGGCAATCAAGTTTTTAATAAGTACAAGAGATACGTGTACTTCAAGGTGACATTATTACTCTTAGCTTATTCTTGTCTTTATAGACTGAATTTTGTGATGGCTTGGCCATAATCATGTACTACATTTTTAGTTTTTCCGTTTCAGAAATACATGCAAAAATGGTGCTGCTTTCTTTGTTGATTGGTGTCCTATGCTGAAATACTGGAGGAAAAAATGTTATTGTCACTAGAGGATATTTATGACTTCCTGATTTTACATAAGTTTCTAGAATAAAAAAGTCAAACCAAAATACCAAACAGAACTAAGATGCCTTTCTTTAAGGAAAAAATTAAAAGCACAATAAAAATTGCTATAAAATTACATAAATAATACTTTTTTTTTTTTTTTTAAAAAAAAAAGAATCTTATTTACTTAAGTTGTTATAGAAACCTAGAAACTAAATGAATGGCCTAGGGAACATGAAGGGGAGGTAATTATTTATAAGAATATAAGGTTGCACACACCCATCTGGTAGTAATTTAAAACCTGGATTAATTAATTTATCTTAATTCATGCAATATTGTTGTGGAACTTGCTGCTGCTGCAGGGTTTAGTGAGGCCAAAATTCTCATTGGGATCAGAAAGGAATCGAGTTCATGGAAGGTAGATTTGTGACAGGATGTCAAACAATCTGGATGCAATCCTAGCCCAAGTAATCCCATTTTTTCTGAGATGACTAGCAGATGAAGGAAGTTAGGAGAAAAATCTGTTTCCAATATATTTTTTTGAATAACATCTCTTTTTCACTAACTACTTACTTATTTTCTTTCAAACCTAAGTGTGTATTTTCTCACCGTGTTTGTAGTTGCATGAATATGGAGTTATTCTTTAAAGACAGTTAAAGTTCTTTGCAAGTACCTTTACTCCCTGAGTTTATGTGCACTGATACACAGAAGACTATTACCCTGAGAGGTCTGATGATGGACAATGAATAATGTGCCTGCTCTTTCTTTGCTTTAGGACACCGAAGCATGTTTGACCACGCATCTTACAGTGCAAGCTCAAAAGTAACAGAGAGGAAACTACATGGGACTTGTCCTCCGGTTGGTCATGGAAACTGTGGAAATCAAAGTGTGAATGCGAGTAGCTATAGGTCTTCATTTTTTAATCCCCGGAATGGTTTTCATACAATATGTTTAGAGCACAGACCTGTGAAGCCAAGGATTATTACAGTGGTGAAACCCAGAGGGCATACACTCAAAAAGATAACCTTGCTTCTGAACAGGAGATCTGTCCAGAGCTTTGAGCAGCTGATGGCTGACATTTCAGAAGCTCTGGGATTTCCACACTGGAAGAATGACCACGTGAGAAAGCTTTACAATCTGAGAGGCAGAGAAATCCGAAGTGTTTCTGACTTCTTCAGGGAAGGCGATGCGTTCATAGCTATGGGGAGGGACCCCCTTACATTGAAGAACTTGGAAGTGGCAGTACAAGAACTTTGTCCTGAAAATCCTTATGCTGCCAGTGCAATTCAGCAGGATGAGGAGCAGTCCCAAAAACTGAAGAGCAGGCTGTATGACAAAGCATCAAAAGTGGACATTGGATTTGATGAGGCAGAGATTGCCAAGAATTGTGGTGATGTTATGTCTCCCAGACTGGTAGCTAGAAAAAGTGAAGCCAAGACAAAGCAAGAAGAGAAAATGAGGACAAAAAAAAAGTGGACTAGAGAGAGTTGGGATGGTGAAGAAGGAGTGAGGCCTTCAAGAAAAACCCGAGAAAGTGAGAGGTACCTTAAGCAAGAGAGGAGCCCTGAGAAGGGATTAGAAGAGATTACAGTGGAAGTAGTGAGGTGTGAGCAGTGTGAACGGGAAAGGCAGGCAAGGCAAAAATTACGAAGGGAAAGGCATGCTGAGACTTCATTTGAGAACACGGACCTGGATGCAGGTGCATGTCAGAGGTATCAGGTAGAAAGAAATGCAAAAATCAGGAATAGCCAAAAATTTTCTGAAATTCCTCTGGAAGGTGAAGAAGTTGGCTGGAAGGAGAATGGCTGCAGAAAGACCTGGAAACCTCTACATAGGAATGTTAATGAAGGGCTGGAAAAGCAAAAAAAGAGCATTGAGATAGAAAGAGATCTGGAGAAGCATGAAATCTGCGAGAAAGAAATGGTGAAAAACAAGAAAAATGCTGTGGAAGGGCTGCAAATAACTCATGAAGTGAAGGAAGAAAATGGAAGTAGCTGTGTAACTAATCAAAATGGTTGGCTAACGAAAGACACTCCAAGGGATGCTGAGAAACCATCTAAAGTACATAGAGACAGCAGAGAGGGTCAAAGGGCTAAAGAGGAGAGTGCCAGGAGAGAGGGAAATATCATACACAGAGAAAATGACGTGACTCGAGAGAAAACAGGAGAGCGTAGAGTGAATAAAGAAGAAAACACGGCTCCAGGTCTGGAAAACACAAGCCGGAGGCATGCCATTAAAAACAGAACTGATGTGGAAAACCAGTATGAAATTGGCAGGACTATTGGGGATGGGAATTTTGCGGTGGTGAAGGAATGTCGCCACTGCAACTCTAATCAGATCTATGCCATGAAAATTGTGGATAAATCCAAGCTGAAGGGGAAAGAGGACATGATGGAAAGCGAAATTCTGATCATTAGGAGTCTTTCTCATCCCAATATAGTAAGCTTAATTGAAGTGTATGAGACAGAGGCTGAGATCTACCTAATCCTGGAGTATGTCCCAGGAGGGGACTTATTTGATGCAATCATAGAAAGTGTAAAGTTCACAGAGCATGATGCTGCTGTCATGATCACTGACCTGTGTGAAGCCCTGGCGTATATTCACAGCAAGAACATCGTCCACAGAGACCTCAAACCAGAAAACCTTTTGGTAAGTATGGGCAAACAGACTGTATATTTGCAGGAGGGGGATTTATTTTCATTTTTGTTATGGTTCTTCAAATAGTTTTAAGCAAATAATATGTGAAGAGAACGTATTGTGGCAGTACTGTTTGGAAAAATTAATACGATCTTGAAATTAGCCTTACAGTTTACTCTGCCTAGATCTGCTCTACACTGTAGATCACAGTGCTTGCAAATAGAAATTCAAATGAAAATGACCTGGCTTTCAAGGGCAGTGAGCATTTGTATTCTGGGAATCAGGCATGCTATTTATCATCTGACTTTTTGCTACACAAGTTTGAATGAATGTTTTGCATGAAGCATGCACTGAATCATCAGGCATTTTCCTTGCAGACCAAAATTTATTAAAATTGCTAATTCAGCTTATTTGATGGACTTCTTGTCCACTGCAGACCACTGTGGCAATCCTCTACTATAGTGATTTCAATTCAGTGACAATTTTACTTTCTTAGGAGCAGAAGTACAATGCATTTATCTGAAATAAGCTGACAGCAATATACAGACGTTTTGGTGAAATATGACACCAAACACTAAAGTTAACTCATACTCACATTGTGCTAAGGAGTTCTCTTTTCCAACACATTTCTGAGGCTACATTCCTTGCATCCAGCACTGAAGTCAGTAAAGTTACTCATGTGTAAGTTGGTGTAGAAGTGTTTGCAATATTGACTCTTGTAAGACACCCATTATAAGAGGGGGAAAGTAAGCAATTGTCCCTTGCCAATCATTTATGTTCTTCTCCTAGGGTTCCAAACTTCGGAGCAGAGTTACCAAATATCTGCCTGACTCTAACAGATCTGTTGGTGGAAGATCATAACCAAAAAAATGTTAACAGATGATTAATCCTATGTGTCATTCAGTTTTTTAAGGCAATTAACTTTGGAAAAAAATCTGTGTATTTCTGGAGAAAGGACATACAGAGGTTGAGAAAAGCTGGGTCTGAAGAATTTGCATCCAAACCTTTTGACCAACCAATGGTGTCTATACTAGGTCCTGCTATGCATCCTGCTTAGTCTCATGAAAATCCTTGGTATGTGGTGTGTTTGTATAAATAAAAGATGGGGAATGCAAGTGGTTGTTTTGCAGAAAGAAGTGTGATTCTGGGCCCTGCCATGCGTTGTTTTGCTGTTTGAGCAAAACTTCACTCAGAACTGAAGGGATTTCTTCCAGAAGCTAATTTTCCACTGTAAATCAGGCTTTGCTCCTTCCTCTTGACTGAAAATAAAGTTGCTGTATATGAAACACCTGAGACTAGATGCTTTGTTTTTCTGCATAATATGTAATTTCTCAGTGCTGCAGTTAAGTGAAAAGAGAGGTATGATCCAGGTCTCACCTGATGGTTTTCGCATGTAGTTCACAGCACTGCAAAACAGACTGATGGGCAAAGTTTTGTAACACTGAAGAAATCGGGTTGCCCGCTTTGGCTGAATTACAGAAACATACATTTTTGCAAGGACAGACTCACCCCCACCACGCAGGTATTTTATCACATCAGAACAGCATTACCAGAGCTAACAAGAAAAAAATACCTCTTCTGGTTTCACCTTGCTCGTTAAATGACTGAATGCCTGCTTTACACACTGTTTATGTGATGCTTCTTTTTGAAAAGTTAGTGTGTTCAACATGCTATGTGAGCTTGTAAGTTGTTGATACTATTGAATAGCTCATCTGCTATGTAATAATCATCCCTAAAAATACAGGCCATGTGAGCAACTTTATGGCTTTCTGAAATTTTAATATGCTTTCTCTGACTCCTTACAGTGACTGGAGCAGTAACAGCAGAACAACGTGGACAGCTGCCACTAATTTAGTGTTGGCCAGAGCTACACAGTACCAAACGTAACTGAAGCAAGTTTATGGGCTCATCCACTGTTGGTGGGCCAGGGGCTGGGAGCAGCCTTCTGGAAGTGCTGGCATCCTGCGGTGTCTCTGATTTGTCCTTGGTTGTGGGATAGATACCTCCTGCTTTACTTCACATTCCTACACCACAGATGTTTGTCTGAATTAGTCTCCCTAGGCTGTCTTTGTGCACAGAGGACAGAAACAGGCTCATACTTTTTCATAGAACCATAGACCTATTTAGGTTGGAAAAAACCTACCAGATCATCCTAACCACCTCTACCACTAAACCATATCCCAAAGTGCCATATCCACATATTTCTTAAATACTTACAGGAATGGTGACTCCAGAACTTCCCAGGTCAGCCTGTTCCAATGCCTACCCACCTGATCTGGGAAGAAACTCTTCTCATATCCAATCTATTCAGTTTTTGGCTGTTGACTCATTTGGACTACTCTGGGATCTTTTGGTTAGGTGAATCCTGTCCTTTTTCTTTCTTGTCAATGATTTTTTTCCATATTTCTTAAACCTTCCCAGCAAATGGGGACTGGCAGAGAAAGGATCCTTAGCCTGTTTTTCCTAAGGGAATATGTTTTGTCTACTGTAAGACTGTTTTCTGTGGGAATCCAGGCTTGCTCCTAATGAATTTTGAACCTACTGGCTCATTTCCATCAGAGAAGCAGCAAACAATGGAAACATATTTCTGGAAGTTTCATGAAAATAAGTAGCTGGGGAAAGAAGGAAACCATGTTTCTGTCTCTACAGAGGATAAGGTGGAAATATACTTTGTTGTCTAGTGAGTTATAAGGTTATTCAGGCAGAGCTGAAAATCTTGTTTTACTAGTTTTTGGTACTACTCCTGTTGCTCATGTGGCACTGTCCTCTAGTTATAGACTTGTGTAACAGCCCACCGTTAAATCCTTTTTGCCTTTCCTCTCCCTCTGTCATTACTGTGCCTGCCCACAACTTTCAGACTTCTTGCAGTGTAGCTGTGAGGCAGAAGGGTGGTGACTTGCACTAGCAAAACAAAATCTGTTTGACAGCTGGCGTGAAGACAGCTGCTCTGAAGCCCTCCCTTCCCACTAATGGAATCACCTGGCATAGGATGAGGTGTTTAGCGCGGTAACCTTTGCTACCAAGGCTGAGCAATGTGGTGTATTTGGTCCCACAAAAGAAGCTGGTCACTACTTTAATGCTAGCTGGAAGAGCATAGGAAGAGTAGAATTTGCCACCAAGGTTTTTAGCTAAGGGACTGTTTAATTCCACAGGTGGTGGCATTTCTGTGAGTCAGAAATTAATTTCAAACTGTAGAGGCTGTTTTTCTGGGTTATAGCAGTAAAAGATGCAAAGCCACATCCTTCCCCCCCTTTTTTTTTGTGGTGTAGATTTTTGTATTTGTGATTGTGATTTTCTTGTACTCTTCTCCAAAATGCTAATATGGTAACTGGGCTTTATAAGTGTTGCTGCTTTTTATGCATTTGAGTTTTTTCCTTTCTTTTTTCCTTTCTTTCTCCTTTCTTTCAAGTTTTCAAATTTGTATGAGAACTTCAGGTGTAGCTGTTTTATCAATAAACTTTGGTTTTGTGACCCTATTTCAAATACATAATGTGCTGTTGAAGGTCTCCACGTGCATTTGAGTTAAAATCCTATTTAACCAGTTACCTATCAGGAGCTCTCAGTATGATAAACCTATGCAGGATATTTTCTGTAAGATTTCTTTTATAGAGAGATTATTCTAGCTACTATCCGTCAAAGGGTGTCTGAAACTCAAATGTAGAAGCAGTGCTTTCTCTCTATCTCTGCTTTTAATATGCAAAAAGTTGCATGGGCTAGCTTGATATCATTATGTCTGTATGTAGAATCTGTACTTCCATACATACGTGCGTAAAGAGGAATATTAATGCTATAAATCATCTTAAACACATTGGATTTTACAATGTAGATATGAAAACAAATAAGAACTTGGGAGTCATCACAGACAGGAAAAAAAGGATAAGACCAGTTTATCCCTTTTTGAAGATGAACTTGCCTTTGTATTAGTATGTTATAATCTTTCAGGTGTATGGCTGCTATAGGTAGAAATCCATAAACAGTATTTGGGTATCCTGCTACCAAGAGAGTAGCAAACAATTGACTGTCCTGGTTCAGGACTACCAGATGCTGGCTTCCCTTACAGATGATGCATGCAATTAGTTGTATGGCTTAAATTGGCTGTCTACAGACTATGCTGGATGGATGCTGCTCTTCTTTGTGGCAATTAGCTCTGTAGGCAGGGCAGCTCTTTTGGAATGAACTTGTAGAACCAATCTTTGTAGTCTTGAATGCAGATGCTATAACAGGTGTCATGATAAAGCTGGGATGATCCTCTAAAGTTACTATTTTTGCTTTGTTTGTACCATTTCAAAGTATGTGGGATATGTCAAAGGGTAGATTTCTCTTGGGAAGATTGTAGATTTCTGTGATACTGCCATGAGTAAAAGCTCTGGCCTCAGGAGGGAATCCAAGTAGCCTGAGCGGCTTTTCTTTCTGTAATGCATATTTGCCTGCTATTTTTGCTGCCAGGTGATGGAAAGGTGGACTGGAGATTACAAAGTTTGGGATGAAGGGAATGGAATGCTTGCTTGTTCTGAGCTGACTTTGAGTTGTTAGTGAAGAGGCTGAGGAGATTGGGGCTGAGGTTTTCAGGTGTGCTCACAGGTTACACACTGGCTTTGAAATGATTGTCACAGAGCTGTAAAAATACACCCATGTTGCATGCTGTTCCTATCTGTTCAAATGTCAAGCAAACTGAAAGCTCAGTGGCTTGTCCTCAAGAACACATGGTGCAGTATTGCCACCTTGTGCTCTGATGAGAAGTTAGGACTTTGGCTTCTCTGTGAAAAGTACACCAGTATATTTCATCAAGCAAAATGACCAGACATTTCCTAATGGCTTTTGTACATTGGAATTAAGACCAGGATTTCTCCCTTTGCTGGTTTCTTTAAAATAAATTATATTAAAAAAAATCACAAAAAACCCACAAACACAGTTGCATAAACATTTCAGTGTTATTTGTCCTGGTACAATAGCATGCAGGCTATTTGTTGAAGTTCCACATGTGATACAGTTCCCTAGTGTAATTTTAAAAGCTTTATATATACAACAGAAATATATATTCATGCTCATATAATACATATAAAATTGAGTATTTCAATTATGAGTTTTTGTAGCATTCTACCACTGTTAACCATATTGTTAGAATAGAAATCCTGTGGATAGATGCAGTTCTAGAAAATAACTTACTTTTATCATTTTTCATTTTGTCAACTGAGTCCACGGTGAATGATGACAAAAAATCCTAATGAAGTTGACTAATGCAATAGAAGAGAAGATAGCTATGGCATTTTACTTTTCTCCTACAGAATTTTTGTCCGTGTGGTCATAGGAAACTTTTATTTTCAATTTCACGGTGGCAAACACATTTTTCTTAAAACAGGAAAAAAAAAATCACAAAACTCTCGCTTAATCAAATCTGGAAGAGTGCTTACAGTTTCTGTAAAGAAGATAAACAGGAATTAGTTGGCTGTAACGTAGGTGAGCAAATCTTGTCCCATCTGTGTCCTTAGTTGTCTTGTAATAGAGACCATCTTGAATTTTTGGCTGTCTCAAGCACTGCCTGATGGCAAAGAATGACATGTTAAAGAGTGAAGTATGCCTGTCGCCTCATATTCTGGCTTGTCTGCTCAAAACCTGAGTGCAGATTTTCTTAGTTTCCCTATATTCATGTTAGATGCTGGTCTGTTCCCCATAGTTAGAGAGAGATAATTTCTCATAAGAAGCAAGTTTATGACATTTTTTACTTCTTAAAGAATATTTGAGTATCAGTCACCAGTATTAAGATTAGCGATGTGTTTAATTACCCTGTTATCTTATTCATAACTTGGCCTTTCAATATTTTTTCTTGAAATAATATTTCATTAGCTGCATTATGAATTAATGCTAAAGACACATGCATACAAAATTAGAATGGGAACAAGTGTTTTGATTACCTTACACACAGATGCAGGAGATGGGAATTGATGGAAAAGCACACTTACAAGGATGTTCTGTGGGATTCAATTCTCTAGCTCATACTGTATGATTACTGTGATTCATTTATTTTCAGAGCAGCAGGTGGAGTAGCAGAGTAATTTGCAAAGAAAGTGAAACCCCCTTTTTTTTTTTCTTGGACCTTTGTGATGGAGTTACACTCTTCAAGTGACACTGTAAAGTCAGTGGCATATGTGGGAATATCAATTATCATAAAATCATAGGATCATCTAGGTTGGAGAAGACTTTCAAGACAACAAAGTTCAGACATGAACTTGACCTACCATGTCCTATCACTAAACTATGTCCCTTAGTGCATCTTCTAAATACCTCCATGAGTATTTAGGGGTAGTACTCCACCACTCTCCTGGGCAGCCCCTTCCAATGTCTGACCACCCTCCCCATGAAGAATTTCTTCCTAATGTCCAATCTAAACATCCCCATGCACAAGTTGAGGCCCATAACATTCTCTTTTGCTTTCCTAAGGTGAAAAATAAATGTTTAATTCACTCTCCCTTATTTTTGGTCTTCTTCCTTTTAATTTCTTTGTGCCAGAGTTTGAAGAGCAAAATTTTCTTTTTCCGTTATTGCTTTTCCTCTTATATACATGTGCTGTCCTGGTACATGGAGAAGAGACAACTTTCTGAATACTGTTTATCAAAATATGTTTACCATTTCGTTCTGTTTTAGTTGATGGTACTATTATTAGAACCTCTTCTTCTACATTATTAACTCTTTCATTTATCTTTTGTAATCTAAAAATACATATGGACTAAATATATATTTATATTTCATTGAATGTAGGTTCAGCATAATGCAGATAAATCTACTACACTGAAACTAGCAGATTTTGGCCTTGCAAAGCTGGTTACAAAACCTATATTTACCGTGTGTGGAACACCAACATATGTTGCCCCTGAGATACTTGCTGAGAAGGGTGAGTGTATACATCTATAATTTCTAGCAAATCATCCAACTGCTCTTAAATTTCTAATCATGGACATATTCCAGAATGTTTCAACCTACTGATACGTCTTTACAGGGTAGGAGGTTGGCTAGCAGCAAAATCTGTGAAAGGAAAGAAAACCTCTTAGCTTTTGACAAACACAAGCATGATATCAGTCATGTTTGCATTATTAATGTCTATGTGATATAATTGTGATTTCCAAGCAGACAACTTATTAAAATATCATAGATAATAATTGCTGAAGTGGTGAAATAAGCAAAAGTTTGTCTTGCAACCTCAGGATTGTCACCCCCATTTTGTGACTGTACCCAAACAACTTTCCAAGGCCCTCTAATAATGCAAAAGGATGGTGAACAGGTATGCTAAATATATGTAACATGCCAAAGCATCGTTCACATCAGAGAGAGTTTTATTGATTTCATATCCAAAAAGATTCATACCTGGAAAGGAGTCAGATTTTGATGACTCTCAGGTTGATGGCACCCAGCCTGATGGCCGCAGACAGGTCCCAACTGTCTCCAAGGGGAAAACGGATCCTTGCCCAGGAGCTGGCAGGGCTCATTGAGAGGGCTTTAAACTAGGTAGGAAGGGGGACGGGGATGAAACAAAGCTTGTTGGAGGTGTGCCAAGGGGAACAATGGCAAGGCTGGGGGAGAAGGCAAAGGCTCAACTGAAGTGCATCTACACTAATGCACGCAGCATGGGCAACAAGCAGGAGGAGCTGGAAGCCATTGTGCAGCAGGCAGGCTATGACTTGGTTGCCATTACGGAAACATGGTGGGACCACTCTCATGACTGGAGTGCTGCAATGTCTGGCTATAGGCTCTTCAGAAGGGACAGGCAGCACAGAAGGGGTGGTGAAGTGGCTCTCTATATTAGAGAGTGTTTTGATGTCGTCGAACTTGAGACTGGGAATGATAAGGTTGAGTCGCTATGGGTTAGGATCAGCGGAAAGGCCAACAAGGCAAGCATCCTGATGGGGGTCTGTTATAGACCACCAAACCAGGATGAGGAGATGGATGAGGAGTTCTACAGACAGCTGGCAGTAGTTGCAAAATCATCAGCGCTTGTTCTTGTGGGGGACTTTAACTTCCCAGACATATCCTGGAAGGACAACACAGCCCAGAGAAAGCAGTCTAGGAGGTTTCTGGAGAGCGTGGAAGAGAGCTTCCTGAAACAGCTGGTTGGTGAGCCTACCAGGGAGGTGCCCCGCTGGACCTTCTCTTCACAAACAGAGAAGGACTGGTGGGAGATGTGGTGGTCAGGGGCTGTCTTGGGCAGAGTGACCACAAAATGGTAGAGTTCTTGATACTTGGCGAAGTAAGGAAGGGGACCAGTAAAACCGCTGTCTTGGACTTCCGGCTGACTTGGAGCTGTTCAGGCCACTGGTTGGGAGGCGGTTCTGAAGGGCAGAGGAGCCCAGGAAGGCTGGGCGCTCTTCAAGAAAAAAGTCTTAATGGCTCAGGAGAGGTCTGTCCCCACGTGCCCAAAGATGAGCCGGTGCGGAAGAAGACCGGCCTGGCTGAACAGAGAGTTGCGGCTCGAGTTTAGGAGAAAAAAGAGGGTTTATAATCTTTCAAAAAGACGGGGCCACTCAGGGGGACTATAAGGATGTTGTGAGGCAGTGCAGGGATAAAATTAGAAAGGCCAAAGCTCATCTGGAGCTCAATCTGGCTACTGCTGTTAAAGACAACAAAAAATGTTTTTATAAATATATCAGTACAAAAAGGAGGACTAAGGAGAATCTTCACCCTTTACCGGATGTGGGGGGAAATGTAGTTACCAGAGATGAGGAACAAGCTGAGGTGCTTAACGCCTACTTTGCCTCAGTCTATAGCAGCAAAACGAGTTGTTCTCTGGACTCCCAGTATCCTGAGCTGGTGGAAGGTGATGAGGAGCAGAATGTGGCCCCCACAATCCACAAGGAAATGTTTGGCGACCTGCTACAGCATTTGGATGTACACAGGTCGATGGGGCCGGATGGGATCCACCCGAGGGTATTGAGAGAACTAGCGGAAGAGCTGGCCAAGCTGCTTTCCATCATTTATCGTCAGTCCTGGCTATCAGGGGAGGTCCCACTTGACTGGCGGCTAGCAAACATGATGCCCATCTACAAGAAGGGCCAGAAGGTAGACCCAGGGAACTATAGGCCTGTTAGTTTGACCTCAGTGCCAGGGAAGCTCATGGAGCAGATTATCTTGAGTGTCATCATGTGGCACTTGCAGGGCAAGCAGGCAATCAGGCACAGTCAGCATGGGTTTATGAAGGGCAGGTCCTGCTTGACTAACTTCATCTCCTTCTATGACAAGGTGACACACTTAGTGGATGAGGGAAAGGCTGTGAATGTGTTCCACCTTGATTTCAGTAAGGCTTTTGACACCGTTTCCCACAGCATTCTCCTCAGGAAACTGGCTGCTTATGGCTTGGACTGGCATATGCTTCGTTGGGTTAAGAGCTGGCTGAATGGCCGGGCCCAGAGAGTTGTGGTGAATGGAGTCAAATCCAGTTGGAGGCTGGTCACTAGTGGAGTCCCCCAGGGCTCGGTACTTGGGCCAGTCCTCTTTAACATCTTTATCGATGATCTTGATGAGGGAATCGAGTGCACCCTCAGTAAGTTTGCAGATGACACCAAGTTAGGTGCGTGTGTCGATCTGCTGGAGGGTAGGAAGGCTCTGCAGGAGGATCTGGATAGGCTGGACCGATGGGCTGAGGTCAGCTGTATGAGGTTCAACAAGGCCAAGTGCCGGGTCCTGCATCTGGGGCACAACAACCCCAAACAGAGCTACAGGCTGGGAGATGAGTGGTTAAAAAGCTGCCTGGCAGAGAAGGGCCTGTGAGTATTGGTTAATAGTCAGCTGAATATAAGCCAGCAGTGTGCTCGGTGGCCAAGAAGGCCAACAGCATCCTGGCTTGTATAAGAAGCAGTGTGGCCCGCAGGTCCAGGGAAGTGATTGCCCCCCTGTACTCGGCTGTGGTGAGGCCGCACCTCGAGTACTGTGTTCAGTTTTAGGCCCCTCACTACAAGAAGGACATGGAGGTGCTTGAGCGAGTCCAGAGAAGGGCTACGAAGCTGGTGAAGGGTCTGGAGAACAAGTCTTATGAGGAGCGGCTGAGGGAACTGGGACTATTTAGCCTGGAGAAGAGGAGGCTCAGGGGTGACGTTGTTGCACTCTACAGGTACCTTAAAGGAGGCTGTAGCGAGGTGGGGGTTGGTCTATTCTCCCATGTGCCTGGTGACAGGATGAGGGGGAATGGGCTAAAATTGCGCCAGGGGAGGTTTAGGTTGGATATTAGGAAAAACTTCTTCACTGAAAGGGTTGTTAGTCACTGGAATAGGCTACCCAGGGAAGTGGTTGAGTCACCATCCCTGGAGGTCTTTAAAAGACGTTTAGATGTAGAGCTTAGGGATATGGTTTAGTGCAGGGCTTGTTGGCATTAGGTCAGATGTTGGACTCGGTGATCTTGGAGGTCTCTTCCAACCTAGACTATTCTGTGATTCTGTGACTCAAGAAAAGCAATTTATGTCTTGTTCTGTAGAGCTGGTTTGAACATCTCCAGTTATATTCAATTTCAATGGAAACTTGGCACTCTTAGTGCTTTTTGTTTGTTTTTTTTTAAAGAGAAACTGAGGAAGACTATTTTAGAAATATGCCCCGTGTTTTCTCAATTTGTCTTCTATTGACATTGGCCTTGTGAGGCAGACAATGATTGTGAAACATGTTGAAGAAGAGAGGCACTGTGTGAGAGCTGTGACTTAACAGAGCAGCTCTACTTAACAGAAGTGATGTAACAGCCACTTACTCTTTTGCTGACCTTGTCTTTCTAAGAAGCTGAACAAAGCTGCTCTGTTTCTTAGAGAATAAAATGAAAAAAGAAACAGCTCCTACCAGTCATGAGTTGTGTTTTTTTGTTGTTGTTGCTGTTTGTTTTTGTTTATTTTCTAAAACAAGACTGAGTAAAAGATGATTAGCTATGGTTTGTCTTTTCTTCCTTAGGCTATGGGCTTGAAGTAGATATGTGGGCAGCTGGTGTGATCCTTTACATTTTGCTCTGTGGTTTTCCCCCGTTTCGCAGTCAGGAACGTGATCAAGAAGAGCTGTTTCAAATCATACAGTTGGGTCACTATGAGTTTCTTTCCCCATACTGGGACAATATTTCTGCAGGTAAGATTCAGCATGTATACCAGCTCTGAAAAGCTCTTCCCTGGAGTGGCTTGGACACACATAAGCCCCCTTTTGTTCATGACAGGGACGTCTGTCAACCTTGGGGTGTCTTACAGGTGTGTTTTATGTGATGATTCTGTATTTGCTTTAGATGTCAATTTAGTCCTGGTGGTATCAGTCACGGTGAATCTGAATATCAGGACTGATCGATGTAACTGCTCCCTTTCTAAAGCAAGAAAAACAAATTTGCTCAGCTGACTTGTAAGAATTATCTCTGTAGAAAAAGGCACCAAAATTATCTCCAGTGTTATGTTACCTTTCTGTAAAGATGTGTTTAAAAGAATCTCAAGAGCTGAAAATTAAGTCCTTGCTCTGCAGAATGCAGTGTGAATTTTCTGTTGAGATCAATGGGGTCATTTCTTCCCTCTTGTAGGCTAGTAGTGCTTTTTCTGCAGTCTTCAAAATCAGACAGTCAAATCCATGTCTCCTTATAAGATCTTTTAAAGAGCATACTCAACAGAGTTCTATGACCTTTGTACTCTTTGAGGGATAAGATTCCTGTTGCTAGTTCCTGTGAATCAGAACACCTAGCTGCATGCTTTCAGCATTCCTTCAAGATTGAATTATCTTCCCTTTTCTCTTTCTTTGGGGGAAAATGGTGTGGAGATTTAATATCTCCTGTCACTAGTTTTAAATCTAGTTGCTAAAATATTTCCTGGGGATAGCCACAAAAAAAAATGTTACAGTAAAAACTAGTAAGAAAGAATAGAAAGATATTTTGTGTAGGAATAACCATCACTTTTTATTTTCTCTTCTTTCTGTTTCTTTCTTTCATAATAGCAGCAAAAGACCTCATAACCAGGCTGTTGATAGTGGATCCCCAAAAGCGCTTCACAGCACGGCAAGTACTTCAGCACCCTTGGATCAGAACAGCTGGAAAAACTAATGGCAGAAACTTGCAGAGGGAAGTAACAATAAATATTGAGCGTCATTTCCGGACCCAGTGCCGAAAAGAAGTTGTAGATGAGGACACATGAAGTCTCTTCAAGCTCATCTATTTGTCTCTTTTTATTGATTAACAAATTATTTGTTTTCTTTTGTAAATGAATTGAGCTTTTTGTGTGTAGATTTTGCTGGCCATCATTATGCCTCCCCTTGATTCTGAGATTCTGAATAAGGATAGAGATCAAATTTGCATCCCCACCCTTGTGATGTCACTTGGGAGTGTCTCTGACAGCCGTGGGTACTAGATATTTCCTGGAGGATATCCATTATTTTTCTTTAAATACCGATTTGAACTTTTACATTATATAATGTATATCTTTTTAGATGGCAAATGTTTGCTACTGCAGCAAACATTAGTGGTGACTGAAATGTGTTTTCTTGTCTCATTTTGTATGATACCTTCAGGAGTTTTGCATTTTGTTTTTTTTATAATGTTTTGTGTTTATAACATTGTCAAAATGTCTTGTCTGCATACACATCCTGCACTAATTCTTAAATCAGCTTTTCACAAGTTCCTGTGAGCAGTGGAGAAGGTGAGGGAATTATTTTTTTGTGTGTGTGTATATATATATATATATAATATATATATTATTTAGCTGTAGGATATGTTAAATAAAAGGTAAGATACTATTTATTAAGTTGTAAGGAAAGAAAAATCGTTGTAGGTGAAATGTAGGTGAAATGAGATAATTTATGATATCTCCCTTGGCAACATCTTTTCTTTGGATGTTCTCAGGGACAGGGCAGTAGAATGTACAATGTTTCTGTTAAACTACCATCATTCTATATAGTATGGTAGTTTCATTTCTTTATAAGAAGAGTGGGAAGATACCATGGCTGATACGGTTTCAAGGCTAGAATAATAACATTTAAAACATTTTTCTTCCTACTCTGGGAAGTACGAAGGTAGCAGTTCTAAGGAAACTATTCCCAAAGGTATACTTATAGAATGATAACCCAAGCTTTTTTTTTCATACTGAATTTTTTATTAGGAGCCGTCCACATCCATCTGTGACTCCCTCATGATGATGGAGAAGAGAGAGAGCTGGAAAGCTCCTTCTGTGATTTAAGTTAGCCCTTACCCTTATGGTTCCGCTCTCATCAACATCCTTCATAGCTGAATTGCTTTTGTACACTTGGTCAGTGTAGTTTAGCAAACTTTTTCTTATGTTGCCTTCCCTGGGGTCTCTTTTTCCTTGATTCTGTAAGAATAGGCAATGCAATGAAATTACATTAAAGTTCAACTCAGGAAGAGCAACTTCTTGTTAGTGTGTGAGAAGGTCTCCCAGGGGACATGTCATATGCTTCATTGCTTATGTTATTTTTGATTGGATTGGATGGAGTTTTAAAGAAATCCTTTGGGGGGAAAAATGCAGTCCTGAGAAGGGCCATGACCTTTAAGAGCTTTTTGAATCTCAGAAATTTTCTTTGACTAATCAAATCCAAAAAGCACTCTAGTTGTCTGTTTTATAATGCTTTGTCCATGAATTACATGTGCTAGCAAATAATATTCACAATAAAATTTATCAGTAGTATTAACATAAAGTTCATGGCTTGTAGAATTGAATGAAGGTATCTTGTAATGAGATGTCAGAAGCATTTCAAAATCAGTAGAACATGTTCATAACTATAAGAAACAGGATATTATTTTTGCTGAGTGCTAAAATTGTGTGTGAATTTTCTGAATTACCAAAAAGTATGTGGTACTGTCATCATGTTTCTGTTTCAAGCTGTAACAATTTTTGCCTCAAAAATGGTGTGTGGAAGTAGAAACAACTTGGCTCTTAAAAGAGAATTGCATTTTCAGTTGGGTTGGTTTATTTTAATACATATTGGATTAAGACTTGCTGTGGAATCCAACAATTTGTAAAACAAATGAGTCAAACCTTCACTGTATGCCCAAGTGGTATTTATGATATATCATACCTCTGCTTATAGACTCTGAGTTAGGAAGATTTTTCCTGTTGAAGAATGGATTTAAGTGCTTTCCTATGTGTATCCTCAAATTCTAAATCAGTTACGTGGTCTTTGAATACTAATAATAACTTCTCTGCTAATTTAAGTCTGTCTTGGATGTGGAAAAATAGCTTCTGACTTGCAACATTATATTTTGTAATTATTTTTAATATAGTAGTTCAGGAATAAAGTTTGACATGACCAAAAAAATCAGCAATGAATCCAATGGTATGGAGTTTGCTATGGGTTGCCTTTTTGCCTTTAAGAACATGTTTACAGCCTTAATCCTGGTACAGAAGATAGAGAATTTGTTTGTAATAAATACAATTTATTTATTTATTTTTAAATCAAAGACCTTGTATTTCTCTCAAGTTCTGTAGGTTCTAGACTGCTTGAACACAGACCGTGCTGCGTGCTGCTATCACGTAGTGTCTGTAAGCACCAATGCTGATGTGGCAGCACTGAAGGACTGGATTGGTGATGCAAACATACCTGTGGCATTAGGCCTTCCTTCAGGCTGGAGGCTCAAAAAGCTTTCAGGTGCTTCTCAGGGCTTTTGCCACCTCCTGTATCCTTTTTTTTTCAGTTGAGTTGGCTATTTAGATAATCCTTCCTTTCTTCTATTGCTTTCAGTGTTCTTGCTCTGCCTCTGTGCTTCTGTAAGCTAGTTTCCCAGTCATTCCAGATTACATTACCTGAAGTCTTGGGAATGCATGTGATTTTGATGAGCTCAGCCTCAAGCATTGCTTGACGGTAAGATTAGAGAGGACTCACACAAGTGAAAAAAACTTGGTCTCAAAGATTTCTAGTGTCCCCCATATCTCCTATTATCTCTTCTCTTCCCACTGCATGACATTCCAATGTAGACCTGATCTTTACTGTCTGTAAGACATACTTACTTCTGCATGAACCAAATTCATGTTACACAGGTGAGTTTTTATTTGCAGTTTTTCCTTTCCACAGAAAATGAGGTAAGAACCGTAAGATAGCAGTAGCAGGCCAAACTGCAAGACTTTTCAGACTTCTAAGGCGTCAAGATCCAAACATACATTTAAAGAAGTGGATCACCCATATTTCATTTCCTAGTGACACACGTCAGTTTTCTTTTTACTGAACCAACACATAAAATTAGTCAAAGCTTTCAACTACAATAGTCACACTGCAGAATAGCTGGGCTCTATGTGAGGGTGTTTGCTACCAGAGATTATCAAAAGCATTGAAGCATTTTGAATATCCTTTAAAGCCAGTGTAAATACAATTGTGTCATAATCTTTTCTTGACTGTATTAGGAGTTTCTGAACATTAAGTCCAGGCTTTCAGTGCCCAGATTTGGGGCACTAGTCAGTCTGCTGGAGAATGTAGTAAATTTGCTGTGCTTATAAACTGATATAACTGAATGACTGATATAACTGAATAAACTGATCTTCCCAAAGAAGAGTATCAGTCTCTCTCTCTCTCTCTCTCTTTTTTTTTTCCCTCCTGTATCCTAGATTTATCTTAATTTCAGAAATGTATAGAAAATGTTTTTCATTTTCTGACTGTGCATTCTTCTATTCTGTGCAAGTCTATCAGTAGAATGAATTACTACTGGTGTTCTTGCTCCTGAAAGTGACGTGGGCACTTTAGCTGGACTGGCTGGATATGTTGATACTTATTGGTATTACAGTATGTCTTGCATGCAACTATGCCAAAAGTGTCATTTTTCTAAATTAAAATATAACTTTTCCATTGAAGTCTATAATATTTTTTCTCCTGAGAAAGGCAAGCTATACAGTGGATGTTATGTTTCAGTATTTCTAATAAATTAGGAAACAATTGCCTGGGCAAGTATTTTGATCCTTTTTATGCCCCCATCCTCTGCCCCCTTAACTTGTAATTTATTTGTTTGGGTAATGTTTCCTGTAAAAGTTGGCATGTTCATTAAGTATTGTGTGTACTTAAGAACCCCTTATAATGCTGCAGTCTTTTGAGCAGTTACAAATGTAAACACAATCCCATTAAAATCAGCACAAGTCTTTGCAAAACTGGAGCTGAGAAAGATTCCAACATTACTTTTGTCCCTCTATGTCATGAATGGTTTCCACTAGGATATTAGAGCAATCGTGATAAGCATAGCTAGTTTCATTGAAGTATAATGCACACAGTACTAAATTTTGTCATAAATCCTTATTCTGTAAAATTCAAAATTATGTTATTTTTCTGCAGGCCTGCAGTCCTGGTGGAAACAGTAGAAATTAAAATGCATCCAATATATTGTTGGTGTTTTAGAACAAACTACCTTCTCTCTGGATGCGAGCATGTGAGATGAAGTGGCTGCTACTGTGAGAATCAGTACATGCTCTGATTTATTGTGTATTAGAGACCACAGCCACCTCTCTACTCTGAGAATAACAGTAGACTGTTAAGAATTGAATTGATATTGATAATCACACAAAATTATTGCACTGTATTTTAAGGGGTGTACATAGGGGTCTGTTTAAAAGTGATTTAATGCTTTATTGTTAGGAGTGTGTTTCCCATGCTACTTGTAGTTGAAGTCCACCAATGCTTTTTTTTTTTTTTTTCTTTTTTTTTTTTGAATAGGCCATGTCACTGCTACATGCAATTTGTTCAGAATTTGTTCCTTGTATCATCCAGTCTGCTGATTCACTCTGTTCTCTAGCATTGTAAATAGCTGTTGTATTCCTGCAGAATTTTATCTTTTGAAATTACAGCTGTTTTGATAACATAGAAATTAGAAAAACAGGAAAAAAGTGAAGCTAGCAATCCTAAATCATCACTGGAAATATTTTTGTTTTTTGAATGCAAAAACTGAAATGAAGAGCTGAAACTACCTAAAAACGTGAATAAATTTAAAAAGTGTTCTGCAATCCGAGCAATGCGAATATTTTGCCTGGTGAAAACACTGAGCCATGCAGTACATTAATAAGGATAAGTATTTAGGTGCAACAACAGTCAACTTCCAGAAATGCTTTAAGAATGCTGTATTGAATGAGGGGTGTAGGACTGAATAAGTTCCTTCTAATCAGTGGAAAAAATGGTGTACACTGTAAGCAAAAGTTTATTTCTGTGTTGTTATTGCTGTGGTAGTTGGTAATGCTTTCTAGATTTCAGTGACTGACATTATATTGTAAGATGGCATTTCTTATGGAAAAAAAAATCAGCATAAAACATTATCTAAAGTGTTTAATGACCATTTCAGTAGTGATGTTTTTTTCTGGAAAAAACAAGCGTATGATGGTTAACGGATATAATAAGTTGTTAAGCAAACCCTATTGCTGCCTTTTCAAAAAATACAATTCTGTCATCTTGACACTATAATGCTTCAAATCCAAGTGTATTATTTAGCAGGCTCAGAAGAAACCTCTGTGCATAGAGTAAGGATGGCTTTAGACATCTCAGTTACATTTTTACACATTCCAAGCATGCTTGTTGGAATCATACTGGCAAATGTAATGTTCGCATGGTGACTGAGGGGTAACTGAAAGATACATTATGGAGCTGTCTCTCAAATGGAAGTGCAATATCACACCCTTAAAAATGCAAGCAAGTAAGGCTGTTTGGATAAAGGCCAGCACATGTCCCAGTGGGTTATTATTTCTATGTACTTTTAAAAAAAAAAAAAAAAAAAAAAAAGGAGGAAAAGCTAAAACAAAAGAAACTTTTTCCACTCTGTTTTCTTGACGTAAATAAATGCTGTACAGAAGTTTTAAAAAAGCTTTTATCAGTGAAATAAATAATAAAAAAAATATATTTACCCTTGCTGGTGTGTAATGTTCCTATAGCAGTTCCCCAGTCATTTTGGTGTGCCTGGGCATAACTGATTCTAAGCAGATGCTATAGCAACTGTTAATGTTCTCCCACCTGGATCATAATTCCCTAACAATGGGATAGGAGCAGAGTCCCTTAAAATAAATAAAATCAAATTGCTCCACCGTGTAAATATGCGATAAATTATTCAACCACAGAAGGGTTTTATGGAAGTTTATACTTAAATGTTCTCATAACTCAGAGTTAATGAGCAAGGGACAAATAGTCAGACCTCGGTGCTAGAATGTAACAGTAATAAACTTGTGACAGATGAATCCTCACATAAATTTGTCAAATGTCTGGGAAGGTTGTAAAACTAAAATATTTCAAAATCTTGTTTTTCTGTTCACCTGGAAAAGGGATGCAGGAACTGTGAGGAAAACTTGAACAAAAATACTCAGGTAAAGCCCTTAATGGCCAGGAAAATGAATCATTTTTCTGATTGCTGAACAGATTGCTGAATGTGGCAGTCACTGCAAGTGTTCTTGCATTTCTTTTGTAGTGAAATACTCATTTTAAGCTCTGAGGGTGGGATCTTAAAACTTACTAGCAAGGGGTTCTGATGATCGCTTTCTGTGATACTAATGTTAAGATGTCGGCAAATGATAAGGTTTCTGCTTCTGCAGTAATTAGTTTTGATATTCCAACCCTTCATTTAAAGGATCTTCTCCTGCTTGTTAATGTAGTTTTTCAGGAAAACAGAGACAGATTTCTATGTCATTAAACTTTGTTCCTTTGTTCTTCCCATCCACCAGATTCCATCTCAAACATTTTACAAATATGTACTTTGAAATTTTAAGATCTTTTAGTGTTTCTGAGGACAGTTCTGGGAGTTTCAATGGGTTGGAGTTGGTGTACACCTATGGAGACTTTTTGCCCCTTGGTTGTGTGTAACTATTCCTTGTAGGGTGATAAGTATTCCGATGAGGCTTCTTGGGCCAGCAGCTTCTGTGGTGAGTGCATGTTTGTGGTAATGGTATCGATGCTGTATTCTGTGATTGCTCTTTTGTGGTGTTCATACTGCTGCTGGAGTCATGTTATTTGCCAGCGTTACTACTACCTTTCCATGCAGAAAACAAACAAACAAACAAACACAACAACAACAGAACACCCCAAACACTATTCAAAATGAGCTAATAAAAAGTGTAATTAGATCATTGTTTTAATGAATTCGCGATGGGACTGGTACAATTTGTACTGACAACTAATCAGCCTTTATCAGGAGGATACTTCAGATGAACTCTTGGACAGATCCTGTACAGATCCTGTGTGAGGGATTCTGGAAAGGTAACAGACAAAGAATTCAGGCGCTTCATTCTTTCAAGGTAAATCATTAGGAACTTGGATTTGCTGCCTTTCAGTTTGTTTCCAATGTCAAATGAACTGGTAGAGGATGGGCAAGAATAAGAGCTTTGTTTGCAAGTGGAAAGATTCTTATTGGCAGGCCAGAGTGGTTTTGATTCAAAGGAATTTATTTAATGCCAGTCCAAACTAGACTTAGTGAGTCCAATACTAAAAGCTTTTCAGTTCACATATTCAAATATGCAAATGGATATGTATAGGACAGGTATGTATGGGCTGAAAAAAGCACTCTTTCATTGGTTTATTAGCTATTTTGCTTATTAACATTACTAGTCTTCGGGTATGTTCTTTTTTAGTGCAGAACACAACATGCAAAACTGGATTTATATTTAACCCCAAGGTGACTCATATCTGCTGCTTTGTGTGGAAAGATCCTTTATGTTGCTGAGGTGTGTGGATGTGTTTTGTTAACATGAAGCTTTCCTACCTCTGTACTAGCTAGTAACAGTAGTAGTAATATTTCTGGGGATCCTAGGAAGCCTTAATGAACTTTAGCTCCTGTTTATTAATTAGGCATTAGTGCCTTGATGCCTCAATAAATGGCTTTGCAATGGGCTGGCTGTAAAAGCAGAGCAACCTTAATTCCTCCCTGGAGCAGTGCCAGCCTTGGCAGGAGGACAGCCTTGGCTGTCAGGAGCAGTGCTGTCAGCAAGGGTAGTGGTAACAAAGCACAAAACCATGAACCCCCTGGCTCCTCAGTAGTCAGAAATCAGAAGGCAAATACCTACGAGGTAGGTGGGAGTGTGATTTGCTTGAGGTGAATCTCTTGCTTTCTCTGGAGCAAAGGGTGCAGGACAGCTGGGATCCAAGATTCAAACCTCTGGTTTCTCTCTCATTCATTGATGGCACCTCATGTGTTTGCAGCACGTACAGCTTTGTGCCTTCTGATCCGGCTCAGTAGCCACAAGGACTGGGTAGTCTCTCTGCAAGCTGACATCAAGGTGCTTGGCACTGCCAGCTGTAAAACCTGGGGGAGCCTGCAGCTGGTGGCTCCTTCATGGAGGCCTGGTGGTCTCCATGGGGGACAGACTCCTGCTCTCCCAGCCGAGCTGGCACCATGCTGGTTCTGGGGCAGGGAAAAGGGCTGGGATAGAGATCTGGGGGTCAGAGGCTGCTTTCATCCTGCAGAGAAAGGGCAGAGACTTTTAGTTAGAGCAATTTATACCAGTCTGTTCTCTCACTTCTGCAGCTGCAGTCCACAGCAGCCCTGGGACAGGGTCACCTTCAGTCCTTGAAATCCTCCCACCTGGTGTTTGCCATGTCCAACTTTGAAGACTCTGCTACTAGAAATAGTAAGAATAACACTTAGTGCTTGTACAGGACTTCGTATATTTAAATGTCTTCACAAACTAACGAACTAAGCCTCACCAAGCCCTTATGAGGCAGGCATTTATTCCAGCTGAGTGCATTCATAATAACAATATGCTAGACATAATCCTGCTGTCAATCAACATAATTGACTTAAATATCTAATTGATTCCCCCAAGCAAGTTCAGTTTCTTAAGGCAGGTCTTCAAGTGGGGCTCAGCACAAGAAGTTTAGGGAGCTGAGGCTTTAGCAGCTTTGGAGAAGAAGTGTCTGAAGCTCTACGTAAGCAAAGTGGTGGAAACTTGTAAGCCTCCACAAAGGAGTTACTGCCTGAGGACTGTGTGTATCAGTTCTACAGTCCTCACTGAGATTGTACTGCTTTGTGGAGTTTCCTTCATTTCCTCTGGGAGCAGGGAAGGAGAGCAGCAAGGGGTGGAGGGAGGCTGCTCTGTGCACAAGCAAAGGTGCATACTTCCTCATCTGGTCTCTTGTTCTGTTAGAGAATGACAGCTTTGCTCCATGTCTTTCAGGAGGCCATCATGTAAGCGGCTTGAGGCTGACAAGCACCAACACAAACATTTCTTCCTGTAGTATTGAATGGCAGTTAATATATGAAGTGTCAGTAGTTGGTACTCAAAATACGAAACATCTGTCTGGGACACATGAGTTTAAGGGCAGTTGGCAACTGACTGACAGCAGCAATTTTGAGTTATAACCACATAAATATATCAATGGACATTATAAGCATTATGTATAAGATGGATACATTGAACAAATACAATTATTAGTCATTCTTTCTAACCAACCAAAGGTATTGTTCTGAGCTCCGGTCAGAAAACTACTGAACAGATTCACCAGATTTTGTGCAACCTATGTAGGACTCGTTCTTGGCTCTCTCTTTGCACTTCCCACTGTCAGGGACACCTCCCACATACTCAGGTATGTGAGCTTGGGTGCCGCAGGTCCAGGTGGTCTACCACTGGGGTTTGGAGAAGGAAAAAATAGGTCACCTGAGCTGGCAAGGGTTGCCAAGAGAAAACCCTGGGCTTAAAGAGGTACCTAAGAACTAATTTGTCTCCCACAACCTCCCCTAGACCTTTTCTGTGACTCTCCAGGGGACTCAAAGGTACTTCAGGAGGAAACAGCTCCATTGTGTTTCAAGGTAAGATGCCTGTGGCTCCCCTGACAGACACAGGCTAGCCTGTTCTTAAAAAGCTTGGAGAAAAAGACCCCATCTACTTTTCAGGCAATCAACAATAAACTTTGCTGCTCTTACTCTTGGAAAGATTTTTCTAATTTTCTAACTTTCTGTGCCTGTTGGTTGTTCCCTCCACATTCATCTCCTGGGATATGTGACATGGCTGCCTCATGCCTTTAGCTAGAAAATACTTGGGAGATGGGTAAAAGAGTTGACACCTTCAAGTCCTGTTCTCTGGTAGGTTTACTGTCATTTTCTTAGGTATTAACAGTGGCCAGAGATGATCAAAACTCCAGTGGCATTGATATCTATGCTCAAGAGATGTTTCCGCTTCTTGTGGTGCCTACACCTCATTTCACTACTGTCTGTAAGCTGCAAGAAATTTCCAGGTTCAGTCTTGCTCCCCATTTTGCCCCAGCCTCATTCCTTTATGTGTGGCTGCAGCACTGTGGCCACATGGAACATCATGGCAGGTGAAATACTTTGGAGACTGAGGATTTAGTGGCACTTTGTATGAAGCTTTTAAGTACTTCACTTAGATAAGTACTATGAGCTTTCAGAAAAGGAGGTCTACAGACACCTCACTATCATTACTATTTAAAACACCTACTGTGGGGCAACATTCGGAGATCCTCTATGGTGAACTCTTGTGCTAGGAAACATACAAACAAGGTGTAAACTGCAGTTTACAAACCAACAAAAAATCCATCACCTTTACTCAAAATTTAAATGCTGAAAGTCCTAAAAATTTAACTGCTGAAAGCAGTCTTTGTGGAAATTTGTAGTGACAATGAGCAGCAAGTCACGTTTTTGCATTTGCTGCAGAGATACTTTTTTTTTTTTTTGGTCTGCATTCTTTGCTACAATCTGCAAACTTGGCTTTAAAAAATAGATGTGGCTGTAGATTCAAAAGCTGACAAGTGTTACAATATGAAATGCATTTCAGAGGGGAAAAAGTGACAATATGAAAAAGTATGTTTAAGAAAGAGTATGGCTTAGAATACTATACTAACCTGTTGAAAATATTGCTTTACATACTGTGAAATCAATAATATTTATGTCAAAGTAAAATACAATAATGTTACCGTGTTTTAGAAGCAAATGTTGCTTTAGTGATTACTCATTTCCTAGACTTGAATGGTGTTCTGGAACAAAAATATCTAAATAAATTCCCAGAGCTTAAAGCAGGAGACAGATAATTTGGTGTTCCTTCTTTCCTCCTTTTTTGATATATTTTCATGACCTTTCTGACATGATGTTCATCAAACATCTGCTAACACCTGGGAAACACTCTGAGTTTTCCATTAGTGTGTGCTTATCTTTTCAGTGGCTCTCTATAAAATTGAGACCTTGCAATTTTAGGAAATTAAAACTTGACACTACATTTTGTCACTTAGCACATGCATGCATGTCCATGTTGACTCTAATGCTTGTATGTATTTGTATGTTTTTTTTGTTGTTGTTTTTTTTTTTTTTTTTCTTCCAGTGATTGCTGACTTATTCCAGAAACTATGCTGCTCACAATAGAAAACACTTCAGAAGATTTTTCCATTAACTAAAATGATACAGGCTCACAATGCTGCAGTCTCTTGAAGTATCTCTTGAAGTCAAGAGCCTTCTAGGTAATTCTAGCTTTCCTACAGCACTTTTGATATGTTAGCAGAAACCACCTCTTATGATGTGGCTGTATTTAGGTGAAGTGACATCCATGAGACAAACAGGGAAGGCAGAAGCTGGATGTATTTATTGCACATCTGTCATAGCTGTCCCAGGTAGGACCATGCAAACAGCCAGCTGGTTGGCTCACAGACAATGTGCCCCTCTGCTTCTAAACTCACACACACCAAAAAGTGGAAAGTACAGGAAAGAGAAACAGAATGGGTGAAAAAATAGGCAAAGTATTGCATAAGCAACAGTTTTGATGTTTTTTCCTATGGCAAAGGGGCAACCTGAGCTTGCACATCAT
This sequence comes from Stictonetta naevosa, assembly GCA_011074415.1. Lineage (NCBI taxonomy): Eukaryota > Metazoa > Chordata > Aves > Anseriformes > Anatidae > Stictonetta > Stictonetta naevosa. Next base: position 64,947,682 of record CM021698.1, read on the forward strand.
CTGGTGCTGTTCAGCTCTTACAAAACCTCCCCAGAGCAGCATGCTAGAAACACTGGAGTTTTATCATCCTTTACAGGTGGGGCTCCTAACACAGATACTGGGAATTACTTGTTAGGTGGGTGTGCTCCTTTTTCATCTTGATAGAGGTATGGTTTTTCTCTCCTTCCCAAACATTTCCATCAGCAGTCAGTAACACTTGTATGAATGGCCCTTCAGGCCACAGCTGAGTTATTTAATGTCTTCCTGATGAGGCAGCTTGAGAATACACACAGAACCCACACCACACTCAGGACTGTATTCTTTGTGTAGGAGGCCCTTGAGTGCAAAAGCCCTAGCCAAAGCATCGGAGCTGTACACAGATAACTACTGATGGATATGCGCTAAACTCAATATTAAGCCTCAAGGTCTCCAAAAGTTCAGAGAAACTTGCTGAAAGCCCACAGCACACCCTGTGTAGAAGTGAGCTCACTGTACTGTACTTTGGGATTTTATTCATTGCTCATGGACTGGCCGGGTTTCATACAGCACAGGGCTTTTACTCAGCTCTTTGCACAACTCTGAACTTGTAATTTTTCTTCCCCTGCAGGTATTTTGTTACGGTTTTGCGGGAAAACAGCCATGGCCGGGACAGGCCACCGGGTGGTGCTCTTAGTAAAAGAATTTGAGAACTTGAGTGCTACAGTGTTGCTCCTGCCCGGGAACTGGCTTTACAGGAAGGGTTTGCTTTGGCTGCAGCATTAATTTACAAATTATCTTTGACATTAGCAGCTGGTTTTTGTTTGTTTGTTTGTTTCTTCCTTTTTTATTTCTTTTTTAAATTTTACAGGATGTGCAGAAGTCCCCTGACTTTAAAATGAGTCCAGAAAAAGCAGTTTAAAAATAGACATATTCCAAAGTCTCCAGAGAGAGAAAAATTACCAGTTTAAAAATGGGAGTTTTCTTGACACCCCTTTGGCAGGGAGCACCAGAAGTCCAGAGGATGGTCCTGATGATGTCCTCTGTCTCTACTTCTGTGTGACAGAGGGCTGGGCTGCTGTGTGCGTTGGCATCACTTTTGGGACAAGCACCCCAGTCCTGTTGGGGTGTCCCAGCCCTCTGAGTATCATATGCCAGCCCTGAGCCAAATCCGTTCGTCACCTCTGTGGAAGCAGGGCCAACACCACAAAATGTGGTCACAAAGGCAGCCTCCTCTCTTCCTCCCAGTGATGTCCCTTAGGGTGTTACTGCTGGGGGAACCAGCCCTGCTCCCCAGTTTTTCCCAACATGGTCTTACTGGAACAAACTGTTCTTGTAGCAATGCCCCTTCTCACAGCAATAAACTTGGTTGGTTTTTGTTTGTTTGATTGCTGTTTTGTTGTTCTTTTCAATTCCTAGTTTTGACCGGTCTTGCCCACAGTTTTGCCCTTACCTCCTATTCAGCTTGTCTGCTTGGGAGATGAGCACCAAGATCTGTGTCCCTTGCCAAGACGAGCAGAAGAGTTGTCAGCGAGGTGCCATCTGGCACCATCAGATACTAAGGAGGATCCAGACAGAGGTGAGCAAGGGGACAGTCTTATAAGTGATGTCTTGGAGTGATAAATAGATTGAGGGTGGATGGAGATGGTGGAGATTAAATCCGTTATTTTGTTCTGCATCTTACTAAGCTCCGTGGGCTGTTTTCTTTCCTCTGAGTCAGAGATGAGGAGCTTCATTCCTGTGCCGTGCTAAGCCTGACCCTGTGCTGTTGGAGCTTAGATACTGTGGTCCTGGTTTTTTTTGAGCTGGGGCACAGCTGAAAGAGGGTGTTATCTCCAGACAGGGTCTCAGCAACCCCAGCTAGACAGGGTTTCTGTCCCTCTGTCCCCAGATCACTTTTCTTTCCAATCTCCCCTTCTGCTAGGAGCAAACACTTTATTTTATCGTACTTTGCCACTTCAAGTTCACAGGTTTCCCTGAGAAGCCCCCAGAATCATCATGAGAAGATGAGTTACCAAGGGGAAAAAAGGCCTTTGAGGTGCTGGTGAACACTCCTCTGCTCACCGCAGGAGATGGCAGCCCAAGATGTGGCTACTAGCTTTCATTTCAGGCACGGTACAAATTATTGCCTATATATGTCCCGATAGAGAAAGCATTGACCACCAGTGCCACTTCCATAGTATGTTACATTAAAAATGAACAGAGACTAGAAGGAAACACTGGAGTGTCTGTGTGCAGTCATCCTGTAATGGCTCACCACTGCACTTAACCAGTGAACAGCCAGTGTCTGACAGTGAATTTATTTCTTCTCCTGTTTTCAGGCTGCACTTGGGAGCCTCAGCTCTTTATATTTCACATTGTAATGGCTAGTAAAATGACTGCAGACGCCTCTGCATTCTGGAAACAAGAACTCTTTGGGTGATTTTTAGCCCAAGTTCTGAGACTGGATGTCTCAAGTCACAGATTTAAAAACATCCAGGCTGCAGTGAGGCAGTGCCAAGGTGCCTGCTGCATGTTGTTGCCCTACATGGGCAGAAGCTGGCGTTTGAACCTATGGAAGAAAGGACCACCAGTGAGCTCAGTGGAGTGCATTTGCTTTGCAAGGCTCGGTAACTTAACCTTGCACTGTATAAAAAGCTTTCTGACATGCCAATGAAGCGGTTCTTAGACTTGGGTTAGGATATACAAGCTGTTGGAGCATTGATACGCAGACAACTCACCTGATGCTGTTTTAACATCCTATTTAGCAGGGGTGTATGCCCCCCCTCTATACTTCTCTCATGGGAGCTAGATTTACAGAGACACCTGCTCACTGTGCCAACCACTTTTGCTGTCTCTGTTTAATACAGCCAGCTCCGCAAGAAGCCAGCTGGAGCTGAAGCTCCATAAGGATTTTTCATTTTAGAGAAATTAATTTCACATGCATTTTTTTTGGCTTTTTCAGTGTGTATTGTTTGTCCCAATATTTTGTTTTCCCTTGCTTTCTGACATGCTGATATTTTTATGTTCTTATTTCTTTTAGAGTCAAAAAAAAAAAAATCAGGTGGTAGTAAAGCATTTTGAAAATATATGTGGATCTGATTTCAGGTCTTTTGAAATAAATAGAAATTTTTATGATGGGTGACTATTTATTCTCCTTCCTAGGTTAGAGTGACCCTCCTATTGGGCTGTCCTTCTGACCAGGCAGGGCAGGACAGGGACAATCAGGTCCTTTGAGGGTGTATCCTTATTTGAACACAAAATCAATTTATGGTAGTAGCTGTTGTTGTATATATACTTGCAGTGCATCTCTCTTTCACAAGAGGTCTCTCTGTCTTCTTCCAAAGCTCTGGTAATCTGAATTTGGTAATAAAAGCTATGAGGGAACCCCTCTACTTTTTTTTTTGTTTTGTTTTGTTTTGTTTTCCTTTTATCCTTTTGGATAATTAAAATGGTGCCAGAGTATGACAGGATATGTATTTTATATATCCCTCTGATTTTTTTTCATGGAGAATCACTTTGTAGCAACATACATCTTTAGAATTTTTAGAATTTAAACTCAAATGGAATTAAAGTGATCCAGCATAGAGAGCAAATAGGTTATATAATCTAGCAGATCCTCTGTATCTTCTAGTAGATCAAGACTTTCCAGTTCTTGAGATTGAATCTACCACTCACTTGCAACTGAAAAACTTAATTTTGTTTCTTTGTCTTCTTCCTGGCAACTCAAACTAGCAAAGTGAGTTCTGTGGGCTCCTCAGCTGTTGAAACTAGATCAGGCTGTAAACAGCTCTGCTTTTTCTGTGTGTGTCTCTGTTTTGTGCTCTGCTGATGGGGTGGTGTGTGCCCGAAAGTAGGACCCAGGACCCCTAGCCTGCTGTGTTTCTCATGGAGGGAGGCACTGTGCAGGGCTGCTGCTGAAGGGATGGAGGCAGGGGCAGATTTGGGATCTGAAGCTGGCCATGAGCTTGATGAACTCTCCACAGGTAGCTCCTTTTGTTGTGAAAGTGATCGTTTGGAATTAAGATATACAAAAGGGGAGACAATGTTCTGTGAAAGTGATGAGTAGAGTGGCCGTTTATTTTTTTTTTAAAAAAAGCTTTCTTTTCTCAGTTGCAGGTGGAAGTTGGAGCCCTTCTTGTGTGGAAATGCCTGAAGGGCCGAGTCCTGCAAACAGGACACGAGGGAGGACTCCTGTCTGAGGCCTTTGGGCAGCCTGCTCCCTGTGCTGGACGTGGGCACTGAGCTGGCAGGGGCTTGAACCCCATTTCTCTTCCCTGCTGAGTCCTGCAGTATCTCATCTGGCTTCATGGCACTGCTGTTTGGTTCTTGGCAAAAGGCAAGAGTTTTAGGCCTTGGGGTTTCTACATGGGTGAGTTGGCTGAGAAATCCTGCGGTGGGCATTAAAATCTGCCTCTGAAGTCAGGACTCTGTGTGCATGGGTGGGGATACATCAGTGTGCTACTAGGGTAAGTGAAAAGACATTTGGATATTGAAAAGACTCACAATTGCACTGATTTGGTGGCCTGGAAATTAAAGTGCTGACTGAGTTGTTGGTAGATAATCTGCTTTAAAAGAAATTTCCTGTCTAGAGTACACATTTAATGAGAAATGATGTTACTGCTGATGCTTTCAAAAGAGGTTCAGGGGCTCTTCACATGCACAGCTTAGGAAAAAAAAAGCCACACACAAAATGTAATTTGCTTTGCAAGCCTAGAGGCAAAAGTGGCCTGAATATTATGAAACCACAAAGAAAATACCTGTGTTTGTGCTACAGGCATTTCCTACCTGGTGTAAATGTTCATGCCAAGAGAATGATGAGGGTGAACTTCCTAGGTTTGCTGTGGAGATGTTATTTAAAAGTAGGTCACTGCAGTGCCCAAAGGTTCATTAGTAGCTGCCAAGTGTCAGATGTGTCTCTGTGACCCTACCAAGGTTATGGAAACAAAGTGCAGGGTCTGAATTTTCTATTAAAAAAGGGGGATTTGCTCAGCATCAGTGTGCCTACATCATCTGTGAGTATCTCTGCTCCTTCTGTAGAAAGCCAAAAGGTGAGTTTAGTGGTCTGCTTTGCAGACCACTGAGTTGCTTTCAGGGAATTTTCTGGGAGTGAAGCATTTTGGAAAGACCTTTTTTTAACCAGGTGAAACCAAGACTTTATAACCAGGTGAAACCAAGAATCATGAGAATAAACACGTTGCAGTCCTTTACATCCTTGGAAAACCCAGAGGATCTTCAGAAGAGAAAACAAAGTCTCCTCTCCTTCCTTAACATCTCTCCCTGTCCCTGTGTTATAGGCACTGGCTTTGAGCTGGGTTTTTCCTGCAGTTCATTTCCAACCAATGAACCCTACTGGTTCCAACCAATGAGCCTTACTGACTCCCATCATCTCAAATCTGGGTTGATACCCTGTGTCTAAAAATTTATCCCTGCCTTTTTTTCTTTTTTTTCTTTTTTTCTTTTTTTTTTTTTTTTTAAATAATATTAGCTTTATAATCCCCTGGAAAACAAAAACAAAACAGTGGCTATAAGACATTGAAAAACAAAACAAAACAAACAAACAAACAAAAAACAACACTTAATGCATAATTATGGGGGGTTAAGATCAGCCATACTCATACAAGTTCACAAGAATAAAAACTTCAGGACTGAGTCCTTTAATCTGAATATATAAAGCTGTTGTGGGAAAAGAAGGCTGCCAAGTAGTCTCTATTAGAAAATCAGCTGATTGCACAAGCTCAGAAAATGCCTGGCTTACAGCAGACTTTATTATCTAGACATATTTGGGTTTGGTACTGCATCTGTCTTGCCTTGAATGGAGCATAAATGGAAATATGGTTCTTCTTGAAGCCACAGAAACCCCTAAGATTTATGTAGGCTTTAAATGTTGAGCTCTGAGTTTACCTGTTCCCATTAGAAAAGGCACCTGAATTTAAATATCTAATCTGACTTCTTTCAGCTCTTAGAGAAAATAATAAATAAGGGGTTTGAAAGAGCATCAAATATAACATTTTAAAAAATCCTCTGGATGGTTTCTGTTTTTCCTCTGTCTGACTTGCAGGATAAGCACTTAGGCTCTGCTGGATTGATTCAAAAGATAAAATTGTAATGTGTTATCCTGTATATATCTCTGATTATCCCTTACTAGATGGAATGTCACACCTGCCAAAGAGTTAAACATAAAATATTTTTATATGACACCTTTTATCTGATTGAGTTCTGCAAAGCACTGAAATGTGAACTTCCAGATGACGGTTACCATTACTGCTGGGTGAGTCATGATTTCAGAGATGAGTGAAGGATTTGGGATTTGGATTCACAAGCCTCTTATGTTCTCCCCTGCAGTCAGGAATATTTCTGGAGTGTTACCGGGAAAATCTGCTCGACTCAAATGGTTTAAATCAAATTGGAATCAAAGCATTTCCTTGTTTCTGCATGGGTATCTCATAAACTGTCTATCTGTGAACTATATGTTCTCTGTCAGTATTAACAATACAACAGATAAACCATGATACTAAATACTTACAAGATGTTAATTAATGTCTATAAATGTCTAAACTCCTCTTATAATTAAGCCCTCCTAATGCTCACTCCTTTCCTCAAACCTCTTAGGGATTTCCCCCCAGCTTCTGTTAGATCCAGCTGATCACTGCCTTAAGCAAGTTTTGCTATAGTTCATTTCCTTGGGGAAAGATGAATTTTGGGAACGAATTTTGGGACAGGCACCCTCTCAGCCCAGGTGTTTCAGGTCTGTATTCCCAAGCGCTGTTGACACTTGCATCCCTCTCACATCCCTTCTTACCCAGGAACTCTTTCCAAGGGGGGCTGCTCAGCTATCCCCATATTGGGGTAATTTCTGTTTCTCCCCAGAGTTGGAAGTCTTGGCCCTTCACCCAACAGTGTCAGTTCCTGGGTTAATATGAGTGGCTCATCCATCCATTGATTCTGGTGCAGGCAAGGCTGCACTGGTTCTGTAGCTTCCTTAGAGCTGCATGCTCAGGCACACGGGTGTTAACAGACCCCATGGAACTAACAGGGTGAAGTCCTGCCAGAAAATGCAATGAGCTTTTCAACTTCATGGGAGTATGGAGGCAAACAAAAGGAAGAGCATGAAAACCCAATTTCCTTTTTGATTCCAGTGTCAGGGAATGAGTACATGTGATCTGTGTCAGCTTGCTACACAATTGTTTTCTGAGTTTAACTGTGGGTCCTTGCATGGAAATTGGATATTTCTGGTCTAGAGAGCTCATATTTTATGAGCCATTAAACAGAGTCAGCATTAATAAAGCTCTTAAGGCATCAGCTCAATAAACATCAGGCTGTTCTTAGGGTAGCATATGTTCCTTGAATAAATATGCATCAAACTTTAATTCCTGTGGTGCAGATCAGTCCTTCAAAGTTATCTTTTTTCCATGCAGCTGCTTATAATTTTGTGTGTACTCAAGTGAATCTTGCATTGAATTCAATGCTGGAGATGATGATAAGCTTCATTAATATCTTTACAAATAAACCTAACTGAAATAGTCTGTCCACTGTGGTCTAGAGAGCTTTACTCCAAAGATGTATTTATCCTGCAGTGAATGGCTCTGACAGTACTCAGGAGTGATGTGAATGCGATAAGGCACTTGCTAATGATGGTTTCTCATAATGTCTATTTATCACTCAGAGGGAAGCTGCAGGGAATGAGAAACATCCTGTTTCATTATCTCATTGTCCTGCCTTGGACCTCTCCCATGTCGGGAGCTCCTGGTTCTTCATCCTCCACCAGTCTTTTCCATTGCAAAGGGAAAAGTGCAGCTCCAGTTCTTAGGCAAAATGACAGCTGAGATACTTGTGAATGGCAACAGCACTGCATCTGTGCAGAACATTACCCCCAGTCCTCCTCCATTTCCTCCTTTTACTCCCATGTCTTCCTCTCCTCCCATGTTGGTGTTCATGTTGTGCAGTCAGCTGGCACAGCCTTCTGGGTTGCATTTTAACTGCTGCAGGCAGGGGTGCTATGCTTTTTGGGAATTATGATTTTTGGGAAACATAAGCAACTTGCTAATTCTCTTTTCTGCCAAAATCCCATAAAAAGTGTAAATAAACTTTTTGCGTATTTATTGGATGTGATGGAGTACTGGCTTGTTTGAGATAGAGAAAACAGATTGTTTGCCTTTTTATTTATTTGTTTTCTCTTGGTTGAGTAGGTGAGAACCTGAATGTCTACCTCAGACCTGAACTGAGCCTGAATACAGTGCTTGAAAGAGTGACTGAGTAGTTCAGGTATTCACCAGGAGAAAAGGGAGCCCTTTCACTGCTAAGTTGCTTTCCAGCCCCCAGCCTAAGTTAATATTAATTAAGGGCCTAATCTAAAAGTCAATGAAAATCAATGAATGTTTTCTATGACTAAAACAGAGAGGTCCTTCTAGAAAGCTTTATTTACTTTTTCACTGCTCAGGTGAAATAAGGTGTGTTTGCGTGAGCTGCTGGATAGGGACCTTACCTCTGGGGTGTGTGGCATCTTCCCTGGTCACAAGAGCCATCTCTACCCATCTGTCTACTTCCAGGACCTAAACAAACTTGCCCTGAGACTATGCCCCTTTAATGCATACCCGTGTATTTTGAAGAGTGGTGATAACGTGTTTTCCTTGCAGCTGAGGTCAGGATGTGCTGTAGACACTGGATCAGTTTATATCCTTCTGAGGCTCTTACAACAGATGGTTTAATGCCAACCTGCATAGGAAGGAAACACCTTCATTATATCTGCACTCTCTTGAATCTGCCCCATCTCTGACCCTAGGAAGTCCATTCATCATTAACGCATTGTGCGCACTTGTCTGCAGGGAGGCCAGAGTGCTGTCCATTGACAGAGAAATTTAACCATTAGGAAAATCCGTGTTTGACTGGAAGCCTGTTTGATCTGTTGAAATGAGTACTTGCAGCACGTACAACGGCTTGAATTTTGACCTTGCTATAAATTACAGTTTATTACATGGTGAGGTGTGCTACGGAATATATCTGAGCTACCCACAGTCAGCTGGGAGTGTTTCTTCACAATCTCTTCTTCTTGGACATAGGGATTTTCAACATATACTTTTCATTGCAGTTGATACCCTATTAAGGTGATGACAAACCTTAGTGACTGTAATTTAGCACTGGCTCTGAAGTGAGGTAACCAATTTGCTTACCTAATGATATAATTGATAGGCACAGAAATGTGCAAGGGCAAATCCCTGTTTTTCTGCTTCCTGCTGGCAAGAAACACAGTGATGTAGCTGGGTGAATTATGTGAACTGCCTGTTGTGTGACGTGAGAGTCATTAAAGTTAAAAAAAAAAAAAAGAATCACATATTTTGGGGAAGAATGCCAAAGTGTTTTGGAGGACAGAGCAATGTTGCTAATCAATTGTCATTGGCAAAATAGCATGTTGTGTTTCTTATGATAGACTTGCAGTGTGCACATATATTTTTTTCCTACCACTTCTGTGGTTAGTGAGAGGCCTGTGGGAAACTTTGATGGGTTTCCCAGTGCTGAGACTTTTCTCAGTAGTAGCCATACCAGCACTCAGGGCTTTTATTGCTTTTCAGGGTTGTTCCTGTTCACTTGAAAGTGTTGACAACATTGTTCAGGAAATACAGAAAATATATAAAAAGCCTTTTTATCCCTTTCTTTGCTAAATCAGTAGGAGGAAATGATGCTTTCTCACTGTCCAAACCAGTCCAACACTCATTGTCCTCTGGGAGGGCCTTGTTCACTTCAGTTGCAGGTGTTAGTGGTGGTCTTTAGTCCCATCATTTTGTTGGTCATTTTATCAAACCAGTCTTGCCAATTAATTAGTGCCATGTCTACGCCCAGGGAAGCTGGCAAGCTCTGTGTACCTGCAGTTCCCACGGCATTTCACTCTGACCACCGCCAAGTCAGAGCCAGCCTTACCCAAATGAAGCCATCACTTCTTGTCACATTTCTGTGCTTTTCCAGCCAGTTCTGATATCCTCCAAAGGCAGAGATGTTCTGCAAAGTTTGCAATGTATTTGGGCATCTAGTCTGAAGAGCATTAACATCTATTCTGAAATCAGTGTGACTTAAGCATGTTCTAACTTTAATTGCTTATTTATGACACTTTATTTAATAAGCAAACATTCCTGAACAGTACCATTTTCTGCTATCTTATATTAATAGACTATGATAATTTCAGGGGTGTGGGATAGCAAAAAGGAAGCATTTTTCACCTGAAAAACCCTTACTCTCAGCAAAAGGAGTAACTAGTGCATTTTAAAATTTATTTGGGCAGATTCATGATTGTCCAACACAGGTATTTTACAGCAATTTTATTGTTTTGCATTACTATTCTTTCAATTAGAGGTAGATTGCTGAAACTTGGGACAGTTCTTTTGGTACTGATCAGATTGAGTTATAAAAAGTTAAGTTCTCCTGGGAGGGTGGGCACTGGGGAGAGAAAGCAGTGAGTTTTTCTCACTGAGTAGGTGAGAAAAAAATGAGTCGTTGAGTCTACTGGGCTTTAACTCTAGTTGACTCACTTCAAACTGGGGATAAACTAGGCTGAGAAATATTGTGCATTGCTATATATCTATATTGCAAAGCGTCAGTATTTTTATTCACTGTCATAGTAAAGACAGTATCACTAAGATCATGCCATTAACTAACAGGGCAGGAAAGTCCTGTATCTTGTAAGGTTTGGATAGGGAATGCAAACTCTGTGTAACTGGAAATTGCACTGTGCAATGTGGGGAAAGTTCAAGCGTTGGCTGAACTTTCACTTCTATAAAGACATTGTTCTTTTGTGTTCAGTACTTATTTCTATTTATTGATCTCATCTGCAATGAGTTTAGAGGTTTTTCATTTACCATTTAATCTCTTTTATTTTTTTTCTTAAACTGAATTTTGTGAAACTTTATACATCCTAACGTGTTGTTGGTCATTCCCACCCATTTTTTTCCTAAGAAGTCTGTCTCTAGCTTCCATGGTAGAGCTTTTACCTTTAGTGGAGATGAACTATGAAAGATGTGAGTAAACCCTGGGACAGACTTCCTCTGAGATGTGTGATATACTCTTTAAACATGTGGTGGTACAAGGTGGAGACTGCTACATCTCAGGACATTTTAATGTGAAGATAGCAAGTCCATTAAGACTGGAGAGGGGTTAGATGCTTAAATGAGTTTCTCAGTGTCTGTGGGACCTTCACAGTTCCCTTACACCTTCTCTGTTAGAACACAGAGAATCCTGATATGTTGGTACAAAGCAGAAGCATGCTGTTGAAACAGTGCTCTTGCCTATCTTCTCCAAGGTTGTCACAAGACCCCAGCAAACATTTTGGAGACATTGGTTATAATTACCTCCATCTGACTGGAGTGGAGAGTTAGATGTAGCATCAACTTTGCTGAAACTGTAGTCTTCCTAAAGTTAACAGGTATGCCACCAGATGATCTTCCTGAGATAATGGCTACTCAGTTAGACTCTCTCTGGCTGAAAACTAACAGCTGGGAGAGAATAAAGTCAAAGACACATGAGTGTTAGCTAGAAGAAACAGCATTGCTTTAGTATCAGACCTTCCCAAAGATGCGCTTAAAGTTACTTGGAAAAATTTCCTGCTTTGTCCCTTCCAGACTAACCTGGGGGACTTCACGATGCATGGAGCAAAACACCTGTCTGGGGGCAAGCAGTCACCTGCAGTTTCCTTTACACCTCCTTCTAATCTCCTTTGTGGCTCCTGATTATCTAGCTATTGTGCTGATCTTCTCTCCTGTTTGGCTAGACTGAATTGAACCTGCAGCTATTTTTAGAATACTCCCTTGAGGTACCCAGTTGGAAGCTGCCTGTTAGCCTTGTATTAAGTCATTAGCCTTGCATGGCAGTCAGGCCCAATTATACGCATTTGGGGGAGAAGTTGTTTCCTCTTACTCATAATGAATCCTGACATTTCCCAGGGTCTGGCTTCTCTGTTTATTCAATAACACACTACCCATCACACTAAGGAGAGAAATGGAAAAAATCCCTAAACCTGCTCAATGGCTGTCATCTGTCTTCTGTTTAAGCAGCTAAGGTTAACAAAGCACATGTAGTAAGCAAGCAGATAAGACGATCAAAGTATACAGGTTTGACCCTTCGGCAGGAGGAGCACTTCAGCTGCAGTAGTCAACGTGAACATGCAAAAGAGAACTCCCATGCTCCACCTGGAGAAGCAGCACTTGGTGTGGAGTTAAAGAGTGCTGTTGTTCTGGTCAAACTGGTTTGCCTCTCTAGGGACTAGTCTCTGAGGAGGGCACGGGCTTGTGGGGAGCATGTCTGGGTGCTGGATCTCCTAGTGCCAGTGAAGTACAGTTGTGGGTGGGGATGGCCATTTACCTTTATGCTATGGGGCTGTGGTGCCAGCAGGGGAATTGGATTTCTGCACAATTTTTTTGCAAGAGAAGTGTCATGGAAAGTTAAAACTATCTTGGGTAGGATGTCAGTGTATTAGCCACACAGGCTCTTTTGAAAATTTCATCCTCTAGCCTTTGGCCATGGTAGCTCTGAGCCCATTTTTTCTATCATTGTTTTAATCCCTGTGTGTGTGTGAAAATGAGGCAGCTGCCAGCTGCTAAATTACTGGAACAAAAGCAAGTTTTCTAAAGCGTTTTATGTAACACTTGTTCCCTTTAATTTGATGAATGATTCATTAATGTCTCTGTTTGAGATAATTATTGCAAGGGCTCTAACCTTTTTCATTATTTGAATGAACACAAAACATTACAAAGAACTCTAGAAGGACCTAATTCTTGCCCAGCAAAAGAGGTGATGTTCTCATGCACTAAACAGCAAAAAACATATTTGCCTCCTGAGTTGCAGAGCAACATAGTCTTCCTAGAGGTATATTTAAGAACCTGATGCATTTTGGTTTTTTTTCAGAAAAGGTCTCCAGTCATTGCTTCCTTGTTAGTGCTTGTCTGGGTTTTTGTTGGCTGCTCCTGCCTCTGCTAGGCTTAAGTCTGAACTGACCACCACAGTAAAAGCACAGATGCTCATCTAATGGCCTGTTAGTTTGACCTCAGTGCCAGGGAAGCTCATGGAGCAGATTATCTTGAAGGTCATCACGAGGCACTTGCAGTGCAACCAGGTGATCAGGCCCAGTCAGCATGGGTTTATGAAAGGCAGGTCCTTCTTGGCGAACCTCATCTCCTTCTATGACAAGGTGACACGCTTAGTGGATGAGGGAAAGGCTGTGAATGTGGTCTACCTTGACTTCAGTAAGGCTTTTGACACCATTTCCCACAGCATTCTCCTCAAGAAACTGGCTGCTCATGGCTTGGACTGGTGTATGCTTCATTGGGTTAGAAACTGGCTGGGTAGTCAGGCCCAAAGAGTTGTGGTCAATGCAGTTAAATCCAGTTGCAGGCCGGTCACTAGTGGAGTTCCCCAGGGCTCAGTACTGGGGCCAGTTCTCTTTAATATCTTTATCGATGATCTGGATGAGGGGATCGAGTGCACCCTCAGTAAGTTTGCACCAAGTTAGGTGCATGTGTCCATCTGCTGGAGGGTAGGAAGGCTCTGCAGGAGGATCTGGATAGGCTGGACCGATGGGCTGAGGCCAATTGTATGAGGTTCAACAAGGCCAAGTGCTGGGTCCTGCACCTGGGGCACAACAACTCCCAGCGCTACAGGCTGGGAGATGAGTGGTTAGAAAGCTGCCTGGCAGAGAAGGACCAGGGAGTATTGTTTGATAGTCAGCTGAATATGAGCCAGCAGTGTGCTCAGGTGGCCAAGAAGGCCAACAGCATCCTGGCTTGTATAAGAAACAGTGTGGCCATCAGGTCTAGGGAAGTGATTGCCCCCCATACTCAGCTCTGGTGAAGCCGCACCTCGAGTACTGTGTTCAGTTTTAGGCCCCTCACTACAAGAGGGACATGGAGGTGCTTGAGTGAGTCCAGAGAAGGGCAACAAAGCTGGTGAAGGGTCTGGAGAACAAGTCTTATGAGGAGCGGCTGAGGGAGCTGGGATTGTTCAGCCTGAAGAAGAGGGGGCTCAGGGGTGACCTTATCACACTCTACAGGTACCTTAAAGGAGGCTGTAGTAAGATGGGGGTTGGTCTATTCTCCCATGTGCCTGGTGACAGGACGAGGGGGAATGAGCTAATGTTGCGCCAGGGGAGGTTTAGGTTGGATATTAGGAAGAACTTCTTTACTGCAAGGGTTGTGGTTGTTAGGCATTGGAATGGGCTGCCCAGGGAAGTGGTTGAGTCACCATCCCTGGAGGTCTTTAAAAGATGTTTAGATGTAGAGCTTAGGGATATGGTTTAGTGCAGGGCTTGTTGGCATTAGGTCAGAGGTTGGACTCTGTGATCTTGGAGGTCTCTTCCAACCTAGATGATTCTGTGATTCTAATGTGCGACCATCAGAGCCTATTCCTATACTTTCTCCCTAACTTGCTTTCCAGTCCTGGGAGCAAAAGTTTGCCCTGTGGAACGCAGTGATGGGGTCTGTGTTACCCCAAAAACTGTGAGCATGAAAGGGCTGTCTGCCATGTGGTCTGTGTGGGAGAGTGAAAAGGGAGTGATCAGGCACAGAGGAAGAGAGAAGGGGGAAAAAAATGAGTTGAGCAAGAAGAGGGAAGTGGTGGTAGTGAGTACGTTGATGTCACCTGAGAAGTCATCACAGGAACGCCTGAAACAGGAATCTCTCTTCATGCTGTTGATTGGGTCCTTATTCCTCTTATGAGAGTTATATGAATAGGCCACCCAATAAGAATGATGCTCTCCAAAGGAGCTGTGGTTTACCCTTATTTTTCTTTTCCACACTTGCAACTGCATGCACTGCTGTCCTCTTTCACTGCCCTCTGTGCCAGCTGTTATTGTGATGGGCAGCATAGTGCTTCCAAACATCTTAACATGCCAGACTTGTCCAGTGATGCTATCCGGGGCCATCCAGAGGAGGAGAGCTTGCTCTGCTTGGAATATCTGAGCACAGCAAGAAAATAATCTCTGCTCTGCTCTTTTAAACCTGAGCTGGGACTCTTTATTGTCAGTCTTTGTTTTGTCTGATGGCTTCTGTGCTTCCATAGGAATCACAGGGGGAGCACAGACATTTGCTTCAAGCATGATATCCCTTCCAGTGTCCTGGATATTTCTTGACAGTTCAGGTTTAATTTTACTGTGTATATGAACAGTTAGAAATGTTTTGAAACATTAGTGTCCTAGCCATTTGGAAAAATGTGAGATGACGGCATCACTCTACAAAATCTTAATTGAGAATAGTGTTTTCTAATCTGCTGCACAATTTCTTTCACCTGAAAATTTTCCTCTTGCTCTCCAATGAGTTTCTTATTTAATATCAGTTCTGAGTCACAGACTAGAAGGCTAGAGGGGCCATTAGAACAGCTAGCCTAAACTCAATTACAGTGAAATATTCCTTGAAAGTATTCTCTTTGAGTACTGAAGCCTCAGATGGCAACATTGTATTCCTGAAAACAGAAAACCTTTATCAACGTTTTTAAAGTTTTATTGCTGATTTTGCACAACTGAACTTTCCAGAATTTTCCTAGCTAAAGCAAGTGTTCAATGGGTTGCTGTCATTGCTTCGTAGAGAGCCTGGATATAGAGTGTCGGTAAGTGATAATTTAATGAGTTGTCAGTCTTCACAAATTTCTATCATGATAGGTTGTTTGTAAACTTGCCTTATAACTGTGTAGTATAACACATAGATATGTTACTGACATAACATCTTTTTAGAAAATCTGCTAGTGGTTTTAACAATTCATAAATGTAAATTTAATGTTAAATGTAATCTTACTACATTCAGTGTCATGAAAGATATAGAGAACAGTATTGCCTCATTTTAATGGATGCTTTCTGCTCCAGGATTTAGCAGCACTGCCACAGGTGACTGGGAGTGAGGTATGAAGACTCTGGGGGGAGTTTAATGCCGGGTTTACCACTTATCTGTCATGTAAACACTGAACAGTGATTGCACTCATACATCAGTGATGGTTAAGGTTCACAGCATGCAGCTCTTCCTTAAATTGCATGAGTGGTATTGCTGAAACAAACCCTGTGTACTCCTTGGATTGAGGAAATGGGCTTCATGGAGGGCAGAGCATGGCGGCCTTGCTGATACAGCCACAGTGAGAGGGCTCCGGCACCAACTGGCAAAATCCCTGGGTAAAACCTTCTGGGAGGTATTGGTGTACCTGGGGATCAGCTGTGGGAGCACCAGGAGCATCAATGGGACCACAGAGCTGTGGGATAAAAATGACTCCTGTGGAGGGAGACGCTGAGCTCCATCATGTGGAAATGAAAGGAGGCTGAAAGAGGTTAAGAGTTAGGCTATGGCTCATAGAGAAGCACTGTGCACACATTGTGGCTATCACCATGCATTGTGTGCTAGGTGATCTGCGGAAAAAAATACTTCCAGGAGCTTGATTTCACTTAAACCTACCTTTCTTCTTTTCTGCTGGACTGGGTAATGCTGAAGGGTTCAGGCACAGCAAACATCTTCCTCTCTTGCCTTCTTAAGCATGATATTTATGTCCAACAGCAGTGGAGTTGCAGTTTCCTGATGCAAAGGGATGTGGTGGGGAGGAGGAAGGGCTTGCTCCACCTAGTGAAAGGGCTCTGCAAGACAGCCCTGCCCTGCTTGGCCTTGTTTATTTTATTTT